>JBAMBK010000511.1:0-41427 GCA_037043435.1 Drosophila suboccidentalis | reverse complement strand
TGCAGACCCACCGAACAAATCACGACTTATTGACGCGACGCGCGTTCCAAAACTGATCGCAAATTGTCCAAGCCGACGGCAGCTGCGGCAAACTTCGCTCCGTGCTGCACAGTGGTGCAACAACCAGCATTAACATAAGCAATTGAAGGCATACATGTACTAAAAAGTTGTTTCTCACTTTCTGTTGCATTAGAACCAATACAAAAATTTGATTTCAAATATTATTATTACTATTATGATAGTTAAAAAAAAGTTTCTAAATAAATTGAAATAAATCATTATAAAATTGAGTGTTTTGTAACGATGCAAATAAATATTTGTTAAAAATTTCAATTTTAGAAGAACTTGTATATACTTTATGAAAAATATTTTAGAATAATAAAATAAAAATAAATAAATAAATTGCTTAGCAAATATTTTTTCAAATAAAATGAAGTTTATTTTTAATATGATAACCACTGATATCGATATTAATTAAATTCGTTAATGATTGCTCGCATAACATTTAGTTTTCCCAAAATTCGAATTGCAAACCACTGTACTGATATTATCTTGTGTACATCAAAATTATATTTACTATTGCTCACATCATAACATGATTTTATTTAGCTTCACGATTTGCTTAGTATTTAACCACTGTTCATTTAACATCGCATATCGTAAGCCCAATATCGTAAATGTTATTTTGTTGTGGAGTCGGAAACTGTACAGGTAACTTACCTGACTAAGTATTGCAGAATGAGTCTCGCATACACTTTGTGAACAAGCGATACTCAGCAGTAGTTAAAATGTATGAATTAAAATATGGTGTATAGTTGGACTGTTGCCTCGGGTTCGATTTAAGTCGAGTTTATTTCTAGCTTAGTGATGCCATAAATTACTCATTTAATTATTTTAGTTCATTTCTTCATAAAAACATTTTATTTATAAATGAGTCTGCCAATTTTGCTGAGTGTAATCTTTTTATTTTGCTAGTCTGCTTTTCTTCAGAACCATTAAGTAAATATAACGACGATGTTCTACCTCGGTTACTCCTCGCTCTTCTTCGTACGGCTTTTTTAAATTTCCTCATGAGAAGCGACGAACTAATTAGTCTTTTATCTCTTATTTTGTTTCACATTTTGGCAGTCGGCATGAAACAGAATAAAATAAAGTTTAACCAGCAACTCTAATCAACCATGCACTCTCTCTCTCTCTCTCTTTCTTTCTCCCCATCTCTCTTTCTTTGTGTGTGTTTTCTTGCAGTCTATGCAGAGAACTCGTTTCGGTTTGTTGGCTTAGTACACGATATGCTCGCACAACTATGACTTTATTTTCTTAACAATTAAATTTGGCAATGATTTCAAGTGCCGATGACGCATTATTACGGTATAGCAATGAGCTGGAGTTTGAGATTAACGGCACGGAATGTGGGCCGAGACTAATCAAAGCACAATGCACATTTATTTCTATCGATCATCGAGATTTGGCACATTGAATTGTAAAAAAAATATAAACCCATTGAGAGAGTGGGAAAATAGTAGGTAATGAAAGTTAAATATACACGTGTGTATATGTATTAATAGACTCGTATGTATTCTCTTTTGCACTTACCCAACTTCACACACATATGTACATAAGTGTGTCATTGGCCTTAATACCCTAACTATTTCTGAAGGCATACGAAATATTATAATAGCTTTGATACATTTTTCAACAAATAATGTCTTTTTAAATATTATATGATAAAATTATAAAGTATAAGTAGAAACCCTTGATAGTAAAGATTCTTCAGATATTTGAATGTTTTAAAATATGTTTTTATATTTACTTCAGGTGTCAACGTATTATTTTATTGTAAAGTTAACGAGATTTTAACAGTATGAAAATTATTTAAATGAAATTAAGACAACATGGAAATAAGAAAATTTAATATTCAAATAATAATAAAAGAATAAATTCAATGGATATGCTATTTAATTTGTGTACAGTTACCAAATTTCTATTTAGAAAATTCAAATTCCATATGTACAATATACCAGTGATAAATCTAAATCAAAAGGAAATATTTAATTTAAATTTCGATTTCATTCTTCAACTATGTCATATACTACGGATTCCATAGTAAGAAACTTTATTCAATTGTTTATACCGATAAAAATATAACTAGCCAAAGCAATGCGATGTTGCTTCAGCATTAAGGAACATTCGACTATTCACTTAGCAATTACTGGCTAAATAAATAATTCACCTATAAAATGACATAAATAAATGCAATGTGTGATGAGAGCATAATATGCGAGTGTGCGAGTGTGTGAGTGTGTGAGTATGTGGGCTAGTATGCAACTACAATATATGGAAATTACAAAATAATGCTGGCGGTACTACAATATAAGTATAAAACTACTTGACTGAGTGCAGTTGATGGTGTGGGAAAGTCTGTGCTGTTTCTCATATGAGACCCACTGCGTGGGGAGTCCAAACGACGCTGAAGGCGCGATTGAAAGCCTGCTTTAGTTTATGGAAGCCAAAGAGGATGACCCAGTAGCAAATGATAATGATGAAGACACCAACGAAGGTCACCAGACAGCCCATTGGTTTGTTCCAGTTCAATATGGAATAGACATAGGGATTATTAAATCTGAAAGAGAAATCAAATCATTATCAAATTATCTATGTGGAAAGTGCGGGCTACTTACTCATCGGTGCCGCCACAGAAGTGATAGATGAGGGTGAATAAGAAGAAGGCGATGGCCAGAAACATGGTATGGACCATGTGTAGAAGTCGCAGCGGAAAAGCCACGATCATAAAATCGATCAGCATACAAATGGAATTTAGCGCATGTGTTAAAACACTAATTTCCGGAAATCGTGCGGGTTTGTCTACAAAATAGTGTATGATTAGTTGGTTTGTCATTCAAATGTAAAATACTTGTACAATTGGTTTAACACTCACTCATACGGCCATGTAGAAATGTCCAGTATATGGTGGATATGATCAGCGCCAAGAGCAGTGACATATTGTAGAGCCACCAATAGATCTTCAATCCCCATGTTGTGCGTGCCTTCTGTCCCGCCTCGTTCACCAGACTCCGGACATTCTGTAGATCAAAGTGCCATCGTGTGACGTGCACGGCGGATATCAGCATGGTTATTGTGATCAGACCAAGTCCCCAGTTGGTCATGCACGGAAGAATTTGCGATTGCAGAATTGCACAATAATGCAAGGTATGTATACGGCCAGGAAGAACAACGCAATTGTCCAGCGATATAGCAAAATAAAGTAAGCTGACCTGGATTTTTTTGCCGTCACCACAGAAAGAGAAACAAAGGTAAGGGTCAATAGGGCATTTGAAATTTAGTAAATGAGTAAATCAAATGGGCAATAACAATTGACAATCGTCATAAATATTTTTAGTATACTTCTATGCATATGAAATAAGATAACCTATGATCTAATGTAATTCTAAATGTACTTCGAACGCTTAAATGACAAAAAAGTTGAGAAAAAATCATAATAAATAATTCAAAATAAAAATGTTAATATTAATGACTCTATCTTAGAATAATAAAACGTGTTTAAAATGGCTTGAAATAGAGTTCATTATCTTTTACGATTAAGACATTATATTTGAAATCCGTACTTAATTTTTAAATATATGATAATAAATGAGATAACTTTAATGTGTAATACAAATCATGGATGTGATGAAGTGTCTTCGAAGCTGTTGCTATGGAGCTTTAAAACTCGAGGTAGATAATAAAGTTTGTTGTAAATAAAAAAATAAATTAATATTAGTTTAATTACATATATAATTCATACATGTTCCAGACTTATTCCATACATAAACATAAACTCAATAAAGAAAAATTTAACAGCTTAACTATGTTATAGAATAACTACTTTCAGTGTAGCGGATAACTAAAGCATCCATAATTTCTATTATCTAATTGTATTAAAAGAGTTGCAGTAACAAAAATCATTATTTATCAGTCACAAAAAAATAAAGATAAGAAATTATAAATTACGTCGATTCACTGATTCACTCTACCCGGAAATAATGATGGGGCGTTTCGACCACCGAGAATGTGATGACTCTGTTTTGTGATTAGCTGTGATTAGAAAAGTTAAACTTGTTGGTAAACAAGGTAGCTAATCTTATCTACGAATTATGGGCACGAGGCGAGCCCTTAAATTGCGCTGTGTAATTTACACTGTGAGAAATTACATAATTATCGTAATCAAAAAACAATCTGACAACTGTAATAATATCACGTTGGGGATCTTATCTTATCGAAGTGATGCTGTCCAGCAATGACGTAGTCTGACTCGTGCTTGTCTAGTTAGTAAGTGTTAGTTAGTTTGTGTACAATAACACAACTCCCACATTACGTAATGACGTTAGATAGACGTTTGTGTATTTACTTTGCATTGAACTTGAAATTGACGGAAGTGCTCGACTAGACGGACAGCGTCAGGGGACTCTGAATTCAATAGAATCGGGTTACCAAATATGAAGAGCATAATGTGAAACACTTCTGTTTAATTACGATAATTCGCACTGTTGCTGAAATAATACGTAAGCATGGGGAATGTGTCAAATATTATGCGGGTACAGTGGACGCCCATTAAAAGCAACAATGTAGTTTCAAATGGCAATTCTAATTGCAATACATTACAATGTGATAAAGTGTGTATTGTAATTTTTTCAGTCTAACAATAAAAAGAATTCCTATTCATGAAATGGAAGTGTTTTATGTAAATGGTGCAATGGTTATGCTAATGTAAGAGGGTTAAACATAAGACCTCATAACATATACAAAAAGCTATTTATTTGCCTTTGAATAAAAAAAATATATATAAGAGAATCTGTACGTAAACTTTTTAGTTCACTTAGAGTAAGGGACTAAAGTGAAACAAATATATTCAGTATTAGTTTCAAACATTGTTATATCGGTATTAGATTTTAAAATAATAATGGCCTAATTTCGGATAAAAAATACTTCTTCGAATATTTTAATTTTTCAAAGATTTTATTTGTCTGTTTTTCATTAAAATTTTTATTTTATTTAGAAGAAGTGTATTGTACAATATATTCGAACTCTTCTAAAAATAAAATTTATGAATTAACGATAATTACACATAAGCAACATTATTAAAATATAATGCTCAACAAATCAAAATGATTTTCAAGGGATTCATTATAAGTTTCGATACCCCAGAAACGTTATGCAGGGTATACAAAGTTCGTTGTGCTGCGTTTCGCTGTCATTTCACATGTTTTATTTGCTAAGTTTTTGTCTTAATGCTTTTATAGCTCCAACGTGTTTGCATAGTAAAGTGCTAAGGCTTAGTTAATGATCTGACAAATCTCTCACACAAAATTGCCCCCAACAAAGGGGGATAAGTGCTCTCAAAATGAACTTTTCATGATACTGACCAAAGATTTGTAGAATAAATGTACGTGATTGTATTCAAAGCCAAAGTTCTGTTTTTGTAGCTCCTGGTTGAGGCCCTTGCCGAACTTTTTTAGGAATTGCATTTTAATTGCGTGATCGGCAGTGAGTCGACGAGTATTTGACTTGATGACTACAGACTTTTTCTAACAAATTTGCTACCTAAGTTTGTGTTTGCTTTCGGACTGCAGCTGACAAACTTCACGAGGAGAATTCAGCTGAAACAGCTCATTCGGTAACGCGTCAGGCTTCAGCAAATGTTCTCACTGATCTTAAAATTATACGTGGTGGCGATATTATGAATGAAACTCAAACTGATAATCGGAATCGGAGTCGGAGTCGGAGTTGGAGCCGTTTGTTAAGTTGCTTCACTTGTTACGCGGAGCACTTTCGTGCACAACCCAACGAGACACAGAGCGAACTGAAAGCGCCAAAGCTTTTACCCTTTTGGAAGACCCGACAATACTGTCTGACTGACGCCGAACCCGACAAACCGATGTACGAACCTCCGATTAGAAAACCGCGCGGAGGCTTCGTACGCGAACACCAAAAAAGTGAAATGCGAAAAATTGTTAGTGTCATAATATGCTTTATATACTCGCTGAAGCTGTATTTCATCGATCGTCAAACATTCGCCAAGTTGATATCATAGCAAACTGAAAAAAGTATGGCTCTGTATGGCATACCCTTGGGGATTTTGCAAAAACGATTGTTAAAGTCAACTTATTAATACATATATGTATTTAATAATATTTATTTTTTTATTTTTATAACAAATTATTTTTGTATTTTCTGTAGCGGATACCCACATGAAACTCTGTGTGCAGGGTATAAAGTGTGAACATAGATTAGATAAGAAAAAGTGTGATAAGTAAATCTAATTTTTTATCTATTATCCATTCTACTTATTTTAACATTTCATATTTATTGTAACATACACCCTGTATGTTTTTGTGTGCAGGGTATACAAATAAACAAAATAAAGTAATTTAATTAAAGCCATATCGTAGACTTGAACATACATACATGTATGTGTTCGTGTGTACGCAGAGTGTCATCGTGTTAAGTGATCCATCCAAAAGTGGACGCTGTGGGAAACAGTTCGTATGATATGATATCAATGATATTGACAGTAACATCGCTTTTCATCATCCGGTGACTTTATTGAACTTGAAGTCATGAAGGTCGATCAGTTAGATATTCCTCGACAAAGCTTTTAATTGCGATCACTGCAAATGCTATGCGTGTGGGAGTCTTTCTTTTAAAGTAGATCAAAATACTTAAATTACACAAAAAATCTATGTTTGACCTATATTTGTCTTATCAATCGAGCGATAAATGTGTTCGTAAGTAGAGCAAAACAAAAAGCTATTATAATTTCAATTGATTAGCCACTCATACTTACTGATTAAGAATCAAGTCAATTAACTCAACAATTATTGAAGAAAATTTAAAAATTACAAATATTGAAAATATAAACCAATTGGCAAAATTATAGATCTTTTCTATCCAAACATACTCTATACATAATTTTAGTTTTTTTACACACAAATTTGTCTTGTAATTTGATCAGTTGGGGGTCGAACAAATAAACATTATATATTGGTTTATGTTAACATTCCTCCAAAATTTATTTATATTGATACCATAAATCATTTTCTACTCGTTCAATAATGTCCCTCAATTAGCGATTGATTCAGTTAGCGACCCTGCCGTTGACTTGAACCAAGAATCTGAAACTTCATATACTACATATTATTATTCACAGAAAATCGAAAGTGTCGGCAGAAATAAAGACGCAACTGATTCTAATTGTTTTTTTATTGCACAAATTCAATTTACAAGTCCAATTGAATGCCAATTTACAAGTTCTTTCCCAAAACATGCCCCCACTTTATAACACTGCTAATTGACGCCACGAATACACTCATATCCATTCAGTGTACTTTAAACGAATGCAATTGCTATTCGCATGCCTTAAAGAGGCATTAGGTATATCTAATAATGATATTGCATGTCCATTGTAATAGATTTGTGGTAAATTTGGGATTTAAAGTACGGATTTGCGTGACAGTTAAGCCTATCAGTTGCTAACTACAATAGAAATTTACTTATAACTGGTACGAAAGTTGTGCACGGAAATTGATTCGATAATTTCATAAATGCTTCAAGTGGCATAAAAGACGTTAAAAGATATTTAATTTATTGAATATTTATAATTATTTACAGGGATTATTTCAGTAACTAAATCATAATAGAAAAATTCTATAAATGATCTAATATCAATTATTTTTAATATTAATCTTTCGTTTTATCTCGAGTTGTTATATTTATTCTGTTGTTCTCTTATTTTCAGCTCTTATTATTTACTTTGACGACTATTTTGTGAATGAGCCGAAAGTTATTATCAATTCTAGTTACTATTAGTCATTGGCCTTATCTATAATTCGGGGGCTTAACTCGAGTGTCACTGTTAACGTACCACGCCGTGTGTCTGGAGTCCCATTCCATAGGGAATCCATTGGACAGCCGGGTTCAAGTTCCAAAATGAAGCAACTACGCGACGTCCCGTAACTTGCTCGGATATTAGATTGATAATTTGAAGAAATGGAGAATAATTAATGATAAATTGGCAAAGTTGCGAATACTTTGGGTTCAAATAACATAACTGATTTGCTTCGATATCGATCCATCGCAACTTTTCTTGATTGATCGAATTTTACGGCGATGAATCATGCAAAATTCCCGAAAATGTATTTAAAAATTTACAGCAAATTTGACGCGTGTCATTCACGCTGCCATGCGGAAGAGCGTGGGAAATCTTTCAGACAAGGGACGGGTTAACTACTGTTTGCCGCGTGGCCAAGTTAGTTTGCTGTTGGCCAAAAGCAATGATAGCGGCTAATCGGCTGTGCTGTGCGTGCTTATCGCAAAGTCGTATTGGAAGTGCTTACCAGTTCTACATATCTGGCGATAAGCATCGTCGACTGATAAGTGATAATTTTAGCAACTGAATTGCCATTCAACTAGCACAATTCGCTCGAATATTGCCAAATTGGCAGGCCCGTTGGCCCGGCTGATACCATGGCTGCGACAGTTCTCACTCTATCGCAGTTCCAGCCAGCTGCTTCGGTCCAGCACCAGCCTTAGTCCAACGACGTCGACATCGAACTCATTCCTGCTGCAACTCGGCGTGATCAAATGCTCAATGCTGTTGCCAGCCCTTGTTGGACGAGTTCCAGCGCTCCAAGTTCTCGCTGCATGACTGATGAGCCCGCGGACTTTTGTCGCTCCCAGTGGCAGCGGGGGGAACGTTCCTGGATCTGGCTCATCTATCGTTGCATTTTTGCCCTCTCTTTGCCGGCGGAGTTCTGGCAGTCTCATCCAGCACTTTGATGAGGGCTCGTGGTTCATCTATCTGACGGATTGGGGAAAAAAAAAAAAATTCTATGCCTGCACCTATGGCGCTGTGGTGGCCACCATATACTTCATAAGGCCCAGCTATTTTGGTAAGCTTAACTCTTACATAATGCGACAATAAAGTTAAACTAAATTAAATTGTAGATTTTAGAAATGTTTATTTATGAACTTACCTTTCCCAATCGGCAATGGTTTATTTACTGGCAGTTGGGCCCTTAAAATTTATTGGGCCTCCCACTATACTATCTACCGTGCTGGCCCTGGTGATAACATTGGTATTTTGGGTGGCACTCTATCCAGTAAGTGGATTTTCTTATAAATAAGATTAAGTTCTAAAAAAAAACTCTACTATAAGCCATGTCTGATGGACCCGTGGGATTGCAACCCTGTGGCTTATGCCTTCAATTCAATTGTTATGTTCCTTGATTGCTTTGTGGTCGCCTTTCCCATACGTCTGATGCACTTCATCTATCCACTTGTTGTGGGTCTGATTTACGGTCTGTTCTCTCTTAATCTTCTTTCTGGTCCGGCGGCACAGACTAGTAAGCAATGATTCTTATTTAATATTTATAAATCGTTGTCTTTAAATTCTGTTACACTTTCAGTTGGGGTAATCGATTTATTTACTTCATTCTGGACTGGGAAAGACCGGGTCGGCCATTGGCAGCGTTTGCGGCTGTATTGTTTTGGCCCTGATCTTTTGCATATTGGTCTTTT
Organism: Drosophila suboccidentalis; assembly: GCA_037043435.1. Classification (NCBI taxonomy): domain Eukaryota; kingdom Metazoa; phylum Arthropoda; class Insecta; order Diptera; family Drosophilidae; genus Drosophila; species Drosophila suboccidentalis. The sequence goes on along the minus strand of JBAMBK010000511.1, from coordinate 31,854 downwards.
GGGTCTACAGATTCAGATTGTGGATGTACGAGCGTTGTGTGAAGCCGCAAACAACGGAAATTATGCAAACGCGAGCCGCAAACTCCACGGAAAAAGTTCAAACCGTTTAAGTAATAGCAATTAGTGAATTACAAAATTAATTCAAATATTTTGAAAACAATTGGTGAACTGAACAATTAATTAAAATATTTTTTTTTCTTTGAAAATCATTGTCATAATTTATATTAATTTATATGGTGTTTGATTTGTGGAATCCACGAATTATTATTTAGCAAAGCTCAAGAGCTTGACTGCGTACTCTCACAAGCTGCTTGCTATGTAACTACGACGTAAGTGTGGAAACATTGCAGACAATGTTAATACCGACGGTCTGCCTGTTATATTATGGTTATCAGAAAGACATACAATATTGGAAGCGCTTTACAGTTACACATATCTGGCGATAAGGATCGTTCACTGATAACTCTACCAGTTGAATTGCCATTCAGCTTAAGCAGGTGTTAAGGACCGGCTAATCACAGTTCTGATTCTACCACCGATTGAGGCAGCTGCTTTGGGTCACATCAATAGACGGCATGAGAGATAAAAGCCAGGAATGGTGTTGCCAGCCCTTGTTGGACGAGTTCCAGCGTTCCAAGTTCTTGCTGCATCACGATGAACCTTTGTCGTTTCCAGTGGCAGAGAGGGAAACGTTCCTGGATCCGGCTGATCTATCGTTGGAGTTTGGCTGCCTTCTTTGCTGGCGGTTTCCTCGGCAGTGTTATCGAGGACTTTAACGAAGGAAAATCCTGGTTCATCTATCTCACGGACTGGGGCTTTAACTTGTGTTTCTTCACTTGCACTTTTGGCGCTGTTATAGCCACGGTATATTTCATAAAACCAAATAATTTTGGTAAGAAAATTATTGCTAAAAATGGGTAAATCTTATTTAATATTTGTATCTTATTTAATATTTGTTTGTATGTTTTCTGACATGTTGATGGTGGCCTTTCCTTGGCGCGTGATGCACTTCATCTACCCACTTGTTGTGGGACTAATCTATGGGCTGTTTTCACTAATCTACTATTGGTCCGGTGGCACAGACATGTGAGCAATGAGCAATGTTATTTCTTATGGACTTTTGACTAATTATTCTGATATTACAGCTTTGGCATTCTGATATGACACCGCCGACAACGGGTTTAATTCAGACTCGAGCGACAGCCTCTAAGGAAATAGTGGAAAGTGTTTGAAATTTGTTATTTACTTAGTTTAACAATTCATCAAACTTTTTTGAATATTTAACTTAACTGGTTTTCAAAATAAGCAATCGCAATTCAGTTCTATGCATAATCTTTCTCTTTAAGCTAGCTTTTGCGTCTACTATTAGTATTAATAACAAGATTAAATTTAATTGAAAACTAACTCTTTATATTAAAGAATATTTAAAAAATACCTATCAGATTTTTTTAGATTGAGTTATAATATCTGGATTTCCTTTGGTAAAATTTACTGCATCTTTGTTTACCAAAAGTGTTGGCAATAATTGACACGAATTTCACAAGAAATCAACTTACTAAGTTAACAATTGGCACCTCAACTAAAGAATAATGAAATATTATGTTTTCTCCTATATAGTACGGTGGATATTGAGAGCTAACTTAATGTATACTCTATTATAGACATAACTTAAGGTGAGACAAAGAGAGAATCATAAAGATAAAAAGGTTTTATTTCGTTGTTTATACTGACCAAGATGTTATTATTTGATCAACTTTACAACTTTTGAATGATGCTTAAAACTTTTGAGGCTTATCTCTTGTAAAATAGACGCATTACCTTAAACTCACTCTGAAAGCGCTTTCCTCATATGCATATCAGGCGATAGGGACAGTGAATTGCCGTGTCATTTTACGGAGCAATTGCTCAGCTGTTTCTACTGATAAGGTGTAAATTGGTGGAATTTGGGAATTTCCTTGGATCTTTAAATATGATAATGATAAGGCAGTGTTGTTGTTTTTAAGTAATTCCATTATTTCGATTCGGTTTTAATCGTTGCCTTATGCTTAAGCCATTTTCTGTACTACAGCGAACTGCAGCGATTGAATTTGGTTGGACCATTTCTCCAGCGCATTATAGCGGGAAGCGCTGCTGTTGACCTTGTCCAGCTGTAGCACTTGATTCACCTGATCGATGCGTCCTTTGATGGTGCTGCAAAGGAATGAATTAAGCTATATACATATATAATAAAGTTAAGCAAGCCACTTACTCATCCAATATGCAGGAAACTAGCAGACTCTCCACCTCGGCAGGTTCAATGTTGAGGGCATTGGCTATGAACGGTATGGCTATGTTCTTGTATGGTCGAATCAGCTTGATGAGCACCTGGGTGCGTATGTTACGTAGCAAATCCTCAATGTGCTCACGTATAAATTGATCAGCCATAATGTTGCTGCGATGTTGACGCAAGATGGTCTCAAACTCGTTGATGTCATTGTTTTGATACGAATTGACCAGATTTGTCATGGCCAGAATCTCTGGATCGTTCTTATAAGGCTTGGCCTCCTGCGAGTCAAACGGATTGATGCCAGACTTCATCAGCCTGAAAAACAAAGTATATAAGCAGTGGATTCAAAGTAATAAAATAAAGTATCTACATATTAGCCAGCACCAAGTACTTTAGGCAGGTAGTACGTCTGGGAGAGCCGCTTTCATCGTAGTTCTTGAACGCCTCGAAGAAGTCTGTGTGCGCCTTCTCGAATTCTCCCTCGCGCAGATGCATTTTGCCTCCACACTCGCGTATGACGCCCATAATTAAGGGATGTGGAATTGCCGACTTGATGTGCAAGGATTGTTCATAGAGAGCCTTTAGTTTCTTGTTGTTCTTCTGCACTGTGTACATCTGAATCTCCAGGGCATAAATCTCTAGCAGCTGTGTGCCCTTCTTAAGATCATCCTCGCCATCGTCTGTCTGGCAGCTGGAGTGCAGCTGTTTGAGTATCTTTTGCAGTTTGGTAAAGTCGTTGCGATCAAAGTACAGCTTGCCCAGCTTCGTGTTGGTCTTGAACCACAACCGATCGTTTTTGGCATCGCGTAGTGCATCCAATGTAGTCTCGTAAAAGTTCTGAAGCAGCGCCATCTGAAAGGAATTGTTTTGGTTAGCTTACAAAGGTCTTACAGTCATTTACACTAGTCAGTGATTAGAAATACAAGATAGACCCCAAAGGAGTACAAAAAAGCGACATACAATCAGAACAAGTCTTTAAATTCTACATAATTTATCATTTCAATGTAAAGTGATGATATTATGATTTAGATCTGCCCAGAAAAAGGCTGATTTGGCTGATACTGATACTACTTTAGACTGGCTCAACAAAGATTCTCAGTGGGAATGCAATATTTAAGCAAGAAGCTAACATATTTCCGTATTAATAGCTTACGTACATTCTTGGACGTTGAAATATAATCCAGTATGGAGTTGATGCTCTTCTCCGAGTGATTGCGCGTGACAGCACTCTTAATGTAGGTGAGCAGCTGCTTGTAGCGCACCATCATTTCCTCGTAGTTACACTGCAAGTGGTAACAAGTATTATTATTCATTGCAAGTTGTTGTCTGATTCACTCACCAGTCTAAAGTTGATTTTTATCATCTGCTTGAGAGCCTTGAAGCCCCATTCGCCCTTTTCGCCATTCTCCAAGTCCAGCACTTTTTGGAAACTGGCGAGTGCGGCCTTTGGCTCCTCCTCTTTCAGTGCCTTGCTGTTGTAGTATTGATTCTCAAGATCCACGTCTGGTTCCGAGTTGCTGTCCTCGGAGTATTCCTACATTCATTACAGATGCCGATGCCGATTAAGCCGGGCATTGAGAAACAGAGCAAGAAGATGTGCAAACTGTATGATTCTTACCAGGCCATAATCCTCATCATCGTCGCACATGAAATCATCATCGTTATCAGACATTGCGCAGCTTATTTAAGTGCAACAATTGATTAAACAAAACAATGCCTATTAAAAGTGGCAAAATTTATGTCTCACTGCCGATTGTGGCGGTCGGTCGATAGCTGTACGATAAATGTCTGGTGCAAAACTGTTTCATCGCTGTGCAACGCTGATGTGCTAACAAAATATCGATAGTGTTCTTAAAAAAACGCACGAAAAAACATTCACAATACATTGCAGTTTATTAATATTAATTAGAGTTGGGCTTTTTAGTTCCATTTATTTCCATTATTTATATAATTCTAATTGTATTTCTCTTAAAAATTTAAAATTTTTTTAAAGAAATAACTGACCAACTGCGAAATGAACGATTTAGTTCATGATTGACTGAATAAGTTCATTCGTTCATCCTAATGACTAGAGTTGGGCTTTTTAGTTCAATTTGCTGACCAAGTTCAATCGCTCATTTTTCAGTCGTGAACTAAATCAGTCATTTAGTTCAGTTGGTCATTTAGGTCAGTTGGTCATTTAGTTCAGTTGGTCATTTAGTTCAGTTGGTCATTTGGTCAGTTGGTCATGATGAACTATGAACGATATGCTTTTTATTCAGTTGGTCATGAACTAAGAACTATGAAAAGTTTCTATTCAGTTGGTCATGAACGATGAAAGATGAATAGGTCATTCTGATCAGTTGGTCAGTTGTTTGTGAACGATAAACGATGTGAATTGCCTTATATCCTTCATCGTTCAGACCAATCAATTTTATTTAAGGAGATGATTTCTTTAACACCTGTTCCTTGACACTGAAATTTATTTAAAGATTCGAATAAGTATAAATAGCAAATGCGTTTTAGTTTTGGTACTTCATTAACATTTTTCATTCATTTATATTTTTTGACTTTGTTCTCTTAGACATTTTAAAATAGATTATAAAAAGAATATTAAATTGTATTACAAAATTAATTTTATATTCGAGCTTTAACGACTCCAGGGCTGAATAAGATAAAAAAAAATAAAAAATTCATAATAACGGACCCACTGTCCAAATGAACTATATAGTTCATGAAAGACTGAATAAGTTCATTAGTTCATTTTAATGACCCGTTCATTTGAACTTTTTCAGAACGAAACGACACAACTCTACTAATGACCCTTTCATTTGAACTTTTCAGAACGAAACGACACAACTCGAATTGCAGTTTATTAATATTCGAAATAATTAATATGAATTATAATTAACTCAGCGCTGGCTTTCAACTTGTAGCACGCGAAGGGGAAAATAGATGCTACTGATAACTTTTGTGATAAGTTGAATTATCCGCAACAAACACGGCGCATAAATAAATATGAGGTGAAAATATGTTTCTAGAAAATGTTTTGATTTCAAGTTTCTTTTGTTTTAACCACTGCACACAGTCTCACTCAACCTGTGAAACGTTTATTGCATGTGTCGACGCTTCGCAGCGCCATTAAACGCACACATCCGTCGGCGGATCGCAATTCTCAGCCCATTTCGGAGGCGCTTCTGTCGCAGGTGGACAGACAGACGCCGCATCTGCGGCTGCTTGAGATAGCCTCTGGGTCGGGTCAGCATGCCGGCTTCTTGGCCCCGTTGCTGCCCAACATCAGTTACCAGATTACAGAGTACGCACGCCAAGACTTTGATTCGCTGTCCGCCTATGCCGCCGATTGCGCCACTGGCAACATTTGTCCGCCGTTGTTCGTGGACATTTCGCAGGAGTTGCCACAATGGGAGGCGAGCACATTGCAGCAGGTGAAGCCCAGCAGCTATGACTACATGTTGAACTGCAACATGATGCACATTAGTCCCTGGAGCTGCTCCGTCGGGCTCTTTCGGGCTGCCGGCCAGCTGCTTAAGCCCGGAGGAAAGCTGTTCACCTATGGGCCATACGCACAGGACGGTCTATTGACGCCCCAAAGCAATGTGGACTTTGATGCCGATCTTAGGCGCCGCAACTCAACGTGGGGCATCAGAGACATCAGAGATCTCAAGCTGTTGGCCGAAACAAATGGCCTAAAGCTGGACAGAGTGACTGATATGCCGTCCAACAACAAATTCTTAACTTGGCTCAAACTGTAGATGCTATTTAACTGTAACTAATATATAAATACATATGTTTATTTAAAATGAATTGTTAAACTTACAATTTGACATATGTATGTATATACACCGACACATTGAACTCGTCGGAAATGAAGGACTAACCGACCAGGAAACATCTGAAAACGGATGAAAGATCAAAAACGCAGAACGCAGAAATTAATATAAAAAGGAGAGATCGGTAGATCTTGTCTGATATTGATATTTTGAAAGTAAGCATGTATTTTTAACGGTTTTAGCCATCGAGATTACTGTTATCGGTATTTAATGGGCACCACTTTCCAAGCATTTATTTAATGAATGAATCATTAAGAAAGAACAATGGGCCCTTGAAAACTTCTAATACCTGGCAATTAAAATGATTCCTTAGATAACATTGTCGATGGCGGCGATACCGTTGGGTGGTCATAAATTTAACGAGTGTCGCCGTCCGATTAACTAGGCCAAGTGGACAGTGATTGACCCTGAAAACTTATCGATGATAACCAAGTGGCGTTGTATAAAAGAGCGTCAATTGTTGGGGCAGCTCCAGTCCAACTCTGGAATCTGAACATGGAACACACTTGGCGAACGCTGCTCCTGACTCTGCTGCTGACTTCGGCGGGATCGCTGGCTGTGCCAACTGTGAGGCATCCTCGCCTGGATGGCCGCATTGTCGGTGGCGTGGAGGCCACCATCGAGGAGTATCCCTATCAAATCTCACTGCAGCGCACCTATCACACGTGCGGCGGCTCCTTGATCGGGAAAGGCGTGGTACTAACCGCCGCCCACTGCGTCGACAGCTCCACTGCGATCTCCTCCAGAGTTCGCATCGGATCCTCCCGCAAGGAGACGGGCGGTGTGCTTGTGGCCATCAAGCGTATCCATCGTCATCCCAAATACGATCCTCGCATCATTGACTATGACTTTGCGGTCCTCGAGCTGAACCCGTACAATGCGACGAATATAACGCAGGGATTTGTCAAGTTACCGGCACAGAACGAAGACATTCCCGACGGCACGCCCGTCACCATCTCGGGCTGGGGCAACACCCAGAACGCGGCGGAGTCGGACGCAGTTCTTCGTGCCGTAACCGTGCCCAAGGTGAATCAGACGCAATGCGAGTCGGCGTATAATTCCTTCGGCAGCATTACGGACCGAATGCTCTGCGCGGGACTCCAAGAGGGCGGCAAGGATGCCTGCCAAGGTGATTCGGGTGGCCCTTTGGTTGCCCATGGCAAACTGTGGGGCGTCGTCTCCTGGGGCTACGGCTGTGCGCGACCCGACTATCCAGGCGTGTACTCCAGAGTGGCGTCTGTGCGAGATTGGATTAAATCTGTAAGTGGCATATGAACCACAAATTGTTGAAAATAAAATTGAAAAACCAATCACCAATCAATACAGGTTTTAATTTAAAATAAACAGAAAATTCAAATTTTATGGGCAGCACTGCTGATAGACAGCACTTGCCATAGGCAGCACTGTGTAACTGACAATGAAAAGCTGGCTGCTATAAAAGCACGGGCAAATAGAGGCCCAAATCACACAGATTCAAATTGAACTAACGAGTTTGGAGTAAACTAGTAAAAGTGACTTACAAACTTATCAATTAATCGAAAACATTTGAAATGTCTTATGGAAATATATAAATCCTTAATAAGCAATATCCATATTTTTCTATATTTGGACAAATCAGCACTAAAAAGTTTAATTAATCACATAAATTTAAGTGAAATTTAAGCGAAAGCCATTTCTGTGGCACCCATGAATGTTTTAGAATGAAAAAATCAGTTATTTTGTAGATCAAACTCACAACTAGAAAGCTGTAAAGTATTTCTTAATATTATTATTACTACCTCTGATTAAAATAGAATTTCTGCAGCTGTGGGCGAATTCAAGTGCAACGATTTGATAGTTTCACGTTTAATTTTCTGTTTTTTTTTCTTTTCAATTTTTTACGCTCTTGCAATAACCGTTCAATTTGCCGTTTCATGTCTTGCCGACGTTGTTTTTGCTGTTAACAAGTTCACGTGCAATATTGCAATGACCCAAGTCGCAGGACATGCTTCTAGTCTCCCTCTCTCTCTCTTTTACACACTTTCACGCTTTACTTTGCCTTGACAATAGACTCCACGCACCGACAGTTCTAGCTCAACTTCCTATCAATTGGGTTACACCTGAAATGAAACTGAAGCCAGACGCCAATTGGCACAGTTTAATCAACAATTAGTGTGGAGGATGAAGGAAATGGGAAAAGGAAAATTGACTGTCTGGAAAACTGGACCTATTGAAGTTGATATACAAAAAAATTATGATAACATGCATCTTGTTGACATCTTGTTGCCACATGCAAAAATGTATCTGTATCCATAGATGTATCTGTATCTATAGATGTATCTTGTATCTGTTCACTTTGCATATGCTACGCAAATGTTTGTTTTGGTCTTTTGCACTTCTATTTGCTTTGAGCCAATCATTAGGTGTACTTGTTTTGAAGTTTTGGGTGCGATTCGAATGGGAATGGGGCGTAATTGCAGTTATTGATATGATGCCACGCCCATCGCCCATCGCCCACCGCCCCAATTGACATGCTGTGCAAATATTTGACTTGAAGCTCTTTCCGGGTCAATTGCGATAGTTGAAAGTTGTTTGTTGAAGTGCCTTAAAGTGCAGATGATGAATCGTCCAACATGAGAGCAGCTGCTGTTCATGTCACTGAAAGTTGTCTCCATTTCCTATGAAGATTGATTGACTTTAATTTAAAAATTTATTTCATTTATTTAACAATTGCGGAAAATATGGAAATTAAACTAGAAATAAAATTTTAAAAATTCTGAATGAAAATTCGATAATTAAATTTATAATTATAATAATAAATTAAAAAATTTTAAAAGTAGTTCTGCTTGCATTTTAGCTTCTACTTGCTGTGTGTAAACTGACACACAATAAATGGACAACTATTTTAAAAATTTATAAATTTATAAATAAATTTACAAATTATATAATGAAATGGAACTTCATCCAACATATTACTGCCGTTTATTTGAAGATCTGAATAAAAATCAAACTCAAGACTATCATGAAATAGATTATTAAAATGTGCAAAGTTTTCAATAGGTAAAATTAAAGATTTATATTTTTTTTTTGTTGTTTATATTTGAAAAACTCTGTAGAAAATTAGCTTATGCATTCAAATTGCAATTTTTGAAGAATTTTAAAAATATGTAAACAAATAAAGCGAATATCTAACTGAAGATCAAACCCAGCACAAAGGCAATTCAGCAACAATCTTCCGCTGTCTGACATTTGCCAACATTGCAAATTACAAGAGCTGCCAATAATTTATTACAATCGATTGCTTCGTTATTCTGATGCTTTCTCTTGGCCAGCTGGGTGTTTTAACATCTATAGAGAAATAGACAGAGAGAAAGTACAACAAGTGACAACAACTTTATTGTTGCTGCCACAGAACAACAATGTAGACTGCAATACAAATACAAACAAATCGACAAACTGTAATAATAAGGCAGCCCCATGGCATGCAATGGACAGATATGGAGACCGATAGAGACAGAGACGGATACAGAGACGGATGCAGAGACAGAGAAAGAGACTCACGATTCAGAGTCTCATGCATTGTCTGCTGCAGCAGCTGCAAAAACTTTCAACATCAATGCAGGAAACAAACAAATTTCACATTTTCTATACACATTTTATATATAGTATAGTGTCCTTTGCCATACTCAAGTCAGACAATGGTGAATGGATCCAAGAACTATCCATAAGCTAAGACAACAACATGGAGCGGCTTAGCTGCTGCCACGACTCGTTAGTCGCTAAATCAGCCATTGAATTCAACTATCCTGAAGTGCAGAAAGTATATGAATAAGCATGCAAACTTATTTATTAGATGCCATAACTAACATAAGATTATTTGCCGAAAAAATATGATGTTTTTTCTAATCATATTCTAAGGTCCTGCAATTAAAGGTGTTAATTGTGATTAAATTAAAACCATTTAAAATTATTAGGCCTAAGTATGAGTTAAGCCAAAAAGATGAATTTCTTAGTAGTATACGTAGTATACCATTAAATGTTCATCGTGGCAACGTTTCATAAAATGTTTGTACCATTCATATATTTTTATTTATAATCATTTTTGAATAGTCAAACATACAATATTTAATATTTATTTAAGCACTTGTTAAGTTAACTCAAATGCTTAAATTGTATGTACTATATTTTAAATGTGTCTTTTCAAAATAAATGCAAGCATGATTATTGGTAGCTTGCCATAACATGGAAATTTGAGTGTCAGGCCGCATGCTGCATTACGTGATATCCAGTCGCGATAATAATAAACATCTGTATAAAACCCTATCGAGTCCTGAGCACAACTTTCACCGTGGGAGACAATACCAGCCAATTTGCCATCGCATATTAGCGGACCACCTGAGTCCCCTTGGCAGCTGTCGACCTCATTATTGTTTGGGTGTGAGGCGCAGATCTCACCTTTTTTGACTTTTTTCTTTTGGGAGCAATAGTCCTGTGAATTAATAGTTAAATCACCACTGACCACCTCATCGGGCAGAGGTCCGTTGACTATGATTACACCCCATCCTATGACTGTGCAGTTTAGTCCGATTGGATCCCGATCATTTAATGGTATAATACTGGCAAATTCATCATCTAATCGAATCTCATCCTTTAGCTTAATAATTCCAATGTCATTATCAATATATATACTAAATTTGGGATGCATTATTATCTTATCCACCCTTAGCTCTTGAGTATTTTCGGTCTTAACCAATCGACGCGGGGTGCCTACAACAACCGTTATATACCTTGATGAAAATCTTATTGCATTAAAATTTAGACAATGTGCTGCTGTCACAATTGCCTTCTTGGATAATATTGAACCACCGCAAAAGTGATTGGTGCCAAAGATCTTTGCTTTGCCTAAGCGCAGGGACACTAAAAATTTGGCGAGAGGATTATTCTCAGGACGATAGCCCCCAGTTACGAGAAAACGGAATTCATTATCATCGTTAATGTTGCTCACGCTTGAGCTTCGACTAGTTTGACGTCGTTTCTTGTTAATAGGCTTATTTCGGAGAGGATCAGTTTGCAGCTGTGGATCATCTTCTGTGCTTATCCGGCTGCTTTGATTGTCAAGACGATGATGCAGACTTGTATTGATATTTTTCATTGGCTTAAGATCGTCAGCAAGTTCATCACCACCGGCAAACGTATTTTTAACGACGTATTGCACTAGTATCAAGATGTAAACAATAATTTTTGTTAGATACATATGGTTGATTTGACTAAGAACTCGTGAAATCTTATTTTTTAATGAAAATCTAACTGGACCTATAAATGTTATTTGAATTGTATAAGCACATTAAAAGTTTTTTTTTCTGACAACATTGTCAACTTGATTTGTTACTGAATTTTATATATTTAAAATTTTTGAAAATTACCACTAAGAGATCACTGTACCATTTAATGTTATTATTTTGAATTTAGAATAGGCTAGAAATTGTAAAACTATAATCTAAAACTTAAATTTATTATTTTTTCAGTTTACCTTCTAGGACACTTCGGCTTTCTGATCCAATTAAAGATCTCAAGCTTCGCATTTCTTTATACATTTTGAGCAAATTTGCGCTTTAAACTTACTTAATAGATTTAAGAGTGGTTCGTTTTCTAACTGTTGCTCAACCGAAAATCCTTTAAGCCGCAAGTGTGACGCATTACGCATACGCGATGTTGACAATCATTTCCTAAAGTCACAACACGCACTTTAAGCTGCCACTAGAGGCAATCGTGTTAATGCTTTAACTGAAATGTATATAGAAAATGTAGGAATGTGTGTGAGTGTGTGTGTGTGTGTGTGTGTGTGTATAAAATAAAATTAAATACATGTGTCGCTGTTTGCTAGCTTGTCTATGATTCGGCTGTGGCATACGTGGCGTATGCTTGATGCTCGAAACGATTTCGAAGACGATGCGGAGGCTGCGCGCGTTTCGCCTTCGTTTTCCATTTTTTATGGAAATAATATTCTTGTCAGGATTAAAAAGGATACGTGACTTGAAAATTAATGCAATGCATGGGAATGTAGCTAGTTTCTTGTACGACAACGACTCGAATGGCACTCAGTTTTGGCTGCAACATATATGCCACGCCCCACAGCGCCCCGTTTCCCGAAATGTAACTCAACTGTCATCCCAGTGACTTTTGCCGTACCCCTAAACCTAAACCTAAACCCAAGTTCCTTGTCCCGTTTTCCCGGTCTGTGTCTGTTTGTGTTTGTGTTTATCTTTGGGTCGCCCTAAGCCGCCCACTAAGGATGCTTATCGTGGGCATCACAGCATTATTGTCCTGTCGCCTCGACTATTGCACGTTGTTTTTCTAATTTTTAAAAAAGCATATTGTAATTCTGTTGTTTACCTATTGTACATACAGATACACATACAGATACAGTCGTATAAATATGTATATATTTTTATAAATCTAACCTGCAGCTATTTGTTGTTTGTCTCCTGGTTTTGTTCACAGGATTTGCGCTTTTCGTTTACCTTCGAGTACCTGCTACTGGATAAATATGGAGTGGAGAATGGAGAATGGGGAATGGGAATCGGAGCAGGCATTTGCCATTTGTCCTGTCATTTAATATCCTGTACGTATCCGTGGCAGAAGCTTATGCTTCTTGTTGTTATTCTTGTTTCACTTCTGTTTCTGTTTCAGTTTCTGTTTCTGCTTCTGTTTCTTTTTCTGTGGCTCTCTTTGTATTTAGTTATGCGTGACATGTCCTGACAATGGCCAGGATCCTGATATATGCTTTTCAATTTTTGAAACATTGTCCCTTTTTCATCTTATTTTTTCTATTTTTTTCTATTATTTTCTTTTGTTTATTTGTTGTGGCAAATGCTCAGCCCTGGGTTGAGACATTAAGACGTGTCTGCAATTGCAAATCGACTATTTGTTATGATACGAGTACTCGTGTCATTGATAGTAAATGCATTTGCATATCCTATTTGTATTGTTGGGAAAATATTTGTAAAAGTATTTGATCTGCTTTTCTTAGGAAGTTTTCCGACTTGTTAAATGATTCAACAATAAAGAATCAAATATGATTTCTAAGATCTAAAAGAAAATACATAAAATTTATTTAGCTTGTTTATATCCGAAAGATCCAATACCTTACTAATTTCTTTAATAGGTATTTGGTGTTTGTGGCTTATGATATGCAAAGGGATTTATAATGATGATAAGGTTAGAAAAATTAATAACAATGTTATCGACTTTATGGCACACACTAACATGTAATCAGACATAGTACGTCGTATATTGCAGAGGTGTTGATATGATATTAACCCATTATTGATATGCCTGAAAGTAAGATATACTTCATTCTTTGATCTACATTCACATACTTACCTTCTAATCAAATTAAGATTAAATCATTTCAAGTTTCCATGGAGCATATAAATCTTTCCTATGACAAATGTAGTGCAACTATTTTTGGATTACTCAAAGCACGTTGAATGTTTGCTGATTCAGATCCATCGATATTTAATCTTATCTTTATTAGCCACAAAGTATAGATTTGTTTGTATATGAGTAAGTTCTAGCAGCAAATTGTACCTGCTGGCAGCTTGACCAACTCAGTCTGTATTAGGTTTGTCCAGTGAGAAGTTGTTTGTTTTGGAGAGTCAATAACATATAATGTGGAGGAAATTAATTTGTGGTCTGGTGCTTGTCGCTTTCGTGGGTCTGCAGTTTGGTGAGAATTCAGATGGAGTATAAAAATATAAGAGTTCTCTAACAGTTTGAAATACTCGTTTTGATTTTAGCTCAATCGCTGACCTGCTACAGCTGCAATTCACCGCAATCTTGCCAGAATCCCAGCACCCAAGTGTGCAACAATGCGACAGCCAATGCAACAAGTGACTGGCTGAGAAGCATCCACAGTGATGTCCTTGTCACCGCTGGCAACAACAGCTTCAAGTGCATGAACCTCACCTACTTCATCGCCGCAAGTAAGTCGCAATTATTATTATTTAATAATTAATTATTTTAGTTATTTGTATTTAAATATTTTGTAATTGTTCTTTCGTTTATAGACTCAACCAAGATGGCTGAAATCCTGGGCTGTTTCCATCGGACTATTCCAGTCTGCAGTCTAACTCTGAATGCAACCAACAGCGACAGCTGGGCCAACAACTGCAAGACCTGCGATTGGGATAAATGCAATCGCAATCCAGCTGGCACTTTTAGCAAGAGCACTTTCACCATGATTGCGTCTGCTTTGGCTCTGCTTTTGGCCAAATTGCGGGCTTAAGCACATGGACAATCTTATAAAAACACAGAATAATGTCTTTATTTATTTGAAAATTTCTATGTCTTTTTATAATCTAAATATATAATAAAAGTCTCTTTTTCTATTTCCCAACAATTATTTTAGAATCTTACATTATATGGATTTATACTATTTAAAGTTTATTTAGATCTTAAAAAATGGTTTTCAAGCTGATCGAATTAAGAAGAAAGAAAGTGCTAGCATATTAAAAAGACGAATTCTATTCTTCGAATTCATACCCATGTATGTGAACTTCATATTTCGATACATAATCTGATCGAATTAGGTATAAAAAGTTACTGGAGCTTATTAAACATTTTCCCCAACTTAAGCGTTTAGCTATTCATTTCGATTCATAGATTCAAGGACCCGAATTTATTAAGATTTAATTACTACATGTGATTTTAAAATTGTTTTTGCTCAAATATAATTATTATAATTAACTATAATTATTATTGTCAGAAAATTCCTTAAATTAATTTTGTTAACATTTAAGAATTTCACTCACAGTTCAATTCTAGCTCTGCAAGTCTATAGGTGTCAAAAAAATGTGGAACGCTTCACGATTTTGCGTGTCATCCTTGCGCAGGGGCCATGCTAATCTTCTCTGTATCGTTCCAATTTTAGTATATGTTCTGCCGAAGCAAGAACGAAGTCTAAGAATCTAAATGCCGTATTTATATTGAGACTGTGGCGAAATACCACTTGGGAATTACAAGCTAAGACAACTGCATCGCTCAGGTAACAAAACTGCTGACAGGGGTTGGTTTTTCGCATACCTGGAGATCCTTTTATGTGCGGACTGAAGTAACCCTGTGTTTTTCTGTCCCTTTGATCGTCTGTCCCTTTCTCCAACATCCTGTTTGCATGCAAACTTGTCCTTCACATCTGTAACTATGACTTAAAACTTAATTGAAATCAGTTCATGGTATATTATATTATGGTATATTAGGTATATTATCACTATAATGAATACTTATACTTATACGTATGTTCTCAACTCAACTCTCAAATGAAAAGCAAACACAAATTCAGATAAGTAATATAAAGTTAACATAAAAAAATATTGTAAGAGCATTTAGTGTTTATTATTAATTAATTCCGATTAGTCATTTGCTAATAATTGCCATTTATATGCGTTTAATTGACGTATTTTCTTTAAGATTGTTTTATGTTTCTATGGAAAGCTAAACTGGTAAAAATGGGGCTTTTTCTATTGGGCAAGTTAACTGACGAAACCAGGGCTGTTATCTGGAATTAATTATCCACACTTAATGCAAGCTATTCAGTTATTGATAACGATCGAATTTTTCTGTACCTTTTATATAGGATCAAGGGAATAAAAAAAAAAATATAATTTAATAAAAAACAATTTTTTTTATCAGGGAACTTTGTTGCCATCCACACAAAATTTGTAATTATTTAAGCTCAGCAGTGTGGATTTTATGATTTTCCTTCCGTTTTGCCTTTGTGATTTCAGTGTCACCTCTATCACATTTTTATCAGATTTATAGTATAGATAACTAGCCTTATCTTTGTGATCCTCATAGATTTTGGGAACCTCTACCTATAAATGAGTGTGTTTTCTGGTCAACAAATTCAGTTTACATTGAGTTCGAATACTTACAAGTTGTGTCATACGTGAAGTGAATATAAAATGTGGAGGAAAGTAATCTTGGGTTTGGTGCTTGTGACTTTTGTGGGTTTGCAGTTTGGTGAGAACCTTTTATTGAGTGCAATAGTTCCAGAAATGACTCACGGTCTCCAACACTTATTTAGTCAATTCGCTGACCTGTTATGCCTGTAATACACCCCAATCCTGCCAGAGACCCTCACAGGAAGTCTGCAGTGATTCCACGGCTAATAAGACGAGTTCCTGGTTGAGCAGCATCCATAGCGATGTGCCTCTAATTCGACACAGTGACAGGTTCAAATGCATGAACCTTACCTACGCCATCAACTCAAGTGAGTCACAAGTTGTAGAGTTTCCTTAAGTTGTTAAGTTTATAATAATTTGTTTATTTGGCTTGCAGCCAATGTAATAACGAACGAGTATCTGGGCTGTTATCATCCCGCAATTAATGTCTGCAACTTGAGTTTGAACATCAGCTACAGCACCAAGCGCCGAAATTGCAAGACCTGTGATTGGGACTTGTGCAATCGCAATCCGGCTGGCACTTTTAGCAGCAGCACCTATACCATTTTAGCCTCAATTGTGGGCCTGCTTTTAGCAGCGAAATCAAGTCTACGTATTTAATTTTAAAATATATATAAGGCAAATAAATCAGTTTATCCTTAAACATTTTTTTAATGTAACAATAATTTGAATAGTTTGCGATGACTGCAATAAATTACAATTTATTTGATTTTTAAGCATTTTCATATTCATATTCATATTAATCCTTAATGTTCGATGTAAAGAATAAAAGAATATTCCCAATTCCCAAGTACAAAAAGTTAATTTACAACCGATCGTTCCTATGACAAATATTTAAAGAGCAAGTGACATCAAAAATTGACTTGCGTATGGCATTCAGGAAAAGGTCTGCCACTCCTCTTTCGGCCTGATATAGACTTGTCACAAAACCAATATTCCCCTTTATTGCTCATTTTTAATGGGCACAGAGTATTAAAAAGGGGATTTTTAGTTAAGGTTGGTAAACTAACAGCTGCATGGCTGTTATCTGGAATTTATTGGCTCCCAATTGAGCCAAATTTCAGTTGTTGATAACGATCGAGTTCGTTGATCAATGAAATGGTTTTCTTTACATCCATTAAATACTCCAGCGGTTTAATTAAAAAATAGTAAATTAAACGTTTTTAATTAAAAAATAATTCTATTTTTTTTTTAAATTTCAATTTTATGGTCGGGTATTTTTTTAACTTCATTATCACTGCGGACGGCAGTCCGCGCTAGTGACGAAAGCAGCACGAAGGGTGCGAAGGCGACTAGCATATATACACAGGAAGAATGGAAAATTTGCTATGACTGTCCGATCAGGTCGGTTTATTGATTTACTGTGAAAAATAAATAGGGTATTCAGAAACTCTAATATTTGTGTCATGTGGCAAAGTGATAACACTGTAGCTAGTGAGCGACCTTTTTAAGTTTCTGTTGTCGTATTTGTGACAAATCAGCTGACAGTTCAATTCAATTTAAAATATAAAACAAATCCATTCGACCTGAGTTTGTAATCAGAATGCCAAGAGAAGGAATAAAAAACAATTAACTAAGCGGAAGCTTGATTTAGCTCTATGGGAGTTGGAGTTGCTCGATGGTGCGTATGCAGTTATTGCAAAAAACATAAATACAACTAAGGCCTTGAGCATTTTAGACAATGACCATGCTGCATATGATGAAGTAATGGACGAACTAATGGAGGATCTAACAACAATTGCATCATGTCGCCGTGGAATTGAGTTTTCTGTTCCGAAGTCATTCGATTGGCGAACCCACGTCTTGCCAAACTTCAATGAGGATCGGTTTCTCCAAATGCTGCGAGTCACAAAGATGCAGTTCAAAACAATAGTGGAATTCGTCCCCAATGATTCCGGTTTCAACTCTTCGCTATTTCGGCCTCAAATGTCCGTTGAACCACAGGTTGCGATTGTTTTGTTTCGCTTGGGATCATCCGGAGAAGCTGCTGCTATAAGGAAGATAGCAACTTTGTTTGGAGTAGGAGATGGTGGGACTATAGGTTCTATAACAGACAGGGTATTTAGTGCCATTCTCCGGAAGTTGTCTCAACTTATTTATTGGCCAAATGCAGCTGAACGCAAGAAACTTGCTCTAGAAACCATAGACGAGTTGCCATACTGCATTGGATACATTGATGGTAGCGAGATTAAGCTTGCTAGAACACCTCAACTGGACCATGAAGTATATTACTCGAGAAAGCGTATATACGCTTTTAAGATGCAAGTTGTCTGCGACCACAATTTACGCATACGAAACGTTGTTGTTATTAGTCCCGGTACACAGAAAAAAAAATCTGGGATATTTAGCCCGAATTCAATCCGAAACGATGTCAGAAGTGGGGTAATCTCGGATTTTCTTAAACCAAGTATGAAATACTTGATTTTTTCAATCCCGAATTCAATCCTGAAATTCTTAAATTCAGGCTAAAAAAAATATGAATTAAGGTTTTTTTTTAACGTTTTTTAATTTTTTTTTTAATATTCTTTTTTAAGATTTTTTTTTAAGATTTTTTTTAACGTTTTTTAATTTTTTTTTTTTCACCATTTTTTTTTTATAGATATTTTTGTAAAATTTTTTTTTTTAACATTATTATTTATTTTTTTTTTTAATTGACGGGGGGAATCGAACCCAGATTTTTTTCAAACCAGAGTCGACGACTCTACCATTGAGCCACGGGACCGGTTGAAATGAGAGAGGCCGAGAGAGAATTTTCTCTCGCGCTCAGCAAATGTGTATTTTCCCATTTTAATCCCGATACAGGCTTGATTATTCAGCTTAATCCTGAATACATACTTAAAAAATGCGGGCTTAAATCAAGTATTTTAGGCTTGATTTTAGAATGGTATTTTTTTTTCTGTGTAGCTCCCAATCTCAATTTTTGCTTTCTCCAGCTTAATTTTCTCCACCTCGAAGCTCACTTTCTTTTCTTCAAGTACTATGTAGCGCTCTTGCTTTTCCTTTTCCAAACTTAATTTTTTTTCTTCTAATTCCATGTAGCGCTCTTCCTTTTCTTGTTCGTGCTTAAGCTGTTCACGACGTAGAGCCATCCTGTCTTCTTCCAAATCATAGAGCTTCTCCACTGAACTGTTAGCTCGCCGTTTCTTTACCTTCGGTTCGGATTCCAAAGAAGTGTCATCAACCACTATCGATGCGTCAAACTGGGAAAATTCTTGAAAGGGAGCGGTATTCGTAATTGTGTCAAATATTTGCTCTTCCAGCTCTTCCATTGTGTCGAATTCCCTGACGGTAGCTTCCCTTGATGGGCTGAATATTTCGGACAGCGTATCGTAGTATGGACATATCTTCTTTATCTTTTCTAAAATAAATCAATTGTGTGTATTGGTGTGTATATAAATAAACGCAGTGCGACTTACCCTGTATTGTCAGATCGCCATCTTCGTCTTCAACTCCAGCGCCTGTGGATTTTAGAAAATCATTGGCCTTTACAAATAAAGCTTTTAGGTGACGCATTTTACATCTTGCCAAATTCCACTTGGTTTCTATTTTGGTCTCCTCAAGCAGCTTCAAATAATACAGCCTGGCCGTTGGTTTCTGTGATTTACTCATATAATTACATACATGTGCATACGTTTCTATGTACAGACTTACCTCAAAATTGGTATGCGATCGAACATAATCGAGCATTTTCTTTACTTCAATGTCGCTCCAGCGTTTGATGCCACCCTCTCTGAGCCTAGTCTTTTTAATTGCTTCTGCCACTGTAAAAAACTTAAATTTAATCAATTTAATTCAAAATTTGACAGGACAAATTACTTTTGCAACTAATAACGGCTCAGTGTGACCTTATTTCGTTAGATCAAAAATCTCGAAAAAACCCGATACCTACCGATACTTTCCGATACTTTAAACAGTCTGGCAACCTTTCTCCTTTTGAAATTTTGTCTCAATACGACGAATTTTGTATACATACCTCAGGCAGTGCTGCCAACTTAGCCTTTTACCGGCCAGATCTGGCATTTTTCAACTGTCAAATGCAGGAAAAATTGTGAACTAGCTGTTGGCGGGATATTTGGCATTTTTGAAAATCAAACTGGCCTCTTATTTTGAATGCTAAAAAGGGCTCTGTTATTAAAATCCTAGACCATTTCAAACTGCCTGTCCCTCAGATTGAACAGCTCCTTCTGCAGTACAACAATATACATCTTTTAAAATGGGAAATTACGGATTGCACCGTGAAATTTTGGGCTGAAGCAAACAGTTATGTGGATTCGGCCGGTAATCACCGATTTAAAGCGTTAGCTTCTTTTGTCTTTAACTTACTATCGCTGCCGTGGTCAAACGCGGAAGTCGAACGAGTGTTTAATCAGATGAACATTGTAAAATCGAACCTGAGGAACTCAATGAACATTGACACACTTAATTCGATTTTACACATACGGTAATTAATAATTTTAACACAATATTAATACTTTAACTTCTTATTAAACACAAATTAATTTATATTCAAGTGCCTCAAAAGTACCTAAAAAAGATTGGTACAAACGACTCGTACACTGCTGAGGAGAATATCGATTTCATTGAGCTCGATAATTGTCTATCAATTTTCAAATAACAATATATTCAAAAATATTCATTAAAACTAAAATAGCTTTCTTTCTGGCTATTTTTGAATTTGATCTAGCCGTTTCTAGCAGGTTTGGAAGGTTAGTTTAGCATTTTTTTGCCTGAAAGAGTTGGCAGCACTGACCCCAGGGCATGTTTGGTGTGATATACTTTTTTCTGTGTGTTTGTTGTCATTACAACATATAGTACTTTGGCACATACCCTATATATTTTTATCGCATTTGTCCTCATAAATTTTGATTCTAAATTACTTCTACGCAAATTCATAATGAAAGTTGGCTGCTCAGCCGATCCAGTAACATTGATGAAGAAAATAGTGATCGGTGTGGTGCTTGTCGTTCTTGTGGGCCTGCAGTTTGGTGAGAAATTTCATAGAGAGCAATAATTTAAGAAGTGGCTGACAGTTTCGTACGTTTAATTAGTCAACTCGATGAGTTGTTTCACCTGTAATACAATTCAAACTTGCCAGAAGCCCTGGAGGGAGGACTGCACTGATTACACGGCTGGTCTAACCAGTTCCTGGTTAAGCGACATCCATAGCAATGTCCCTCAAGTTGGCAGTGAGGAGTTCAACTGCATGAATTTAACCTATGCCATTAACTCAAGTAAGTCTCAAATTGTAAAGTTTCCATTTTAAGTTTTTAACATTTTTTTGTTTTTTTTTTTTTCTGCAGTCAATGCAGCAGCAACGCACATGTATTTGGGCTGTTATCATAAGGAAATCGAAGTCTGTAAATTGAAATTAAACTTCAAATTTAGTACCTCCAATAAAGAATGCGATACGTGTTACTGGGACTTGTGCAATGGACTTGTGGATGATGATGGTAATCCAGTGGATGGTCATGGTAATCCAGTGGATGGTAATGGTAATCCAGCTGGGACTTTTAGCAGTAGCCTCTACACCATTTTAGCCTCAATTATGGCTCTGCTATTAGCAGCTAAATCAGATATTATTATTTAAATTGAAAGTATAAGCTTTTGTGACGATTGCAATGAATTAACATTATAATTCATTTGTGACTCATTCGACTTAAAGACTAAAATTCGTAATGATTAATTCAATGACCATTATAAAATATAAGTTTCCAATAAAATGATTATTAGTATGTCATTAATAACATGATTAAGATAAAAAAGTATATACAAATACATATTAAACATTTAAAGAAAAATGATAAATATTTGTTTTAAATAAATAATTAAATATTATAAAAAAAACAAAATTGTTAATATTTAAAAAGATATTTATAAAATAAAATAAACAAAATTGAAATGAGCTCATTGCAATTTAACATTTAAAAAAAAAAGTAGTTATATCCGTTCTCTTAACACATTTTTAGATCGTCAGATTTTGTTTGGAGATACAACTAAATTAATATATTTTGAAATTGAACTTAAACTAGTTAGAACTTTTTCGTGAAGAGTGTTTAAAATTCGATCAAGGTGGGATAATCATTATACTCGTGGAATTGCTTGTATGATAAGCAAATTGATAAGCATATAGATAAGCTTATTGATAAGATTATTAATAAGCTAATCTGTAAGCAGCGGTCAAACGAAGTAACTTTATGCTGGCAGTTAAGTGTTTCAGGGCATAATCGCGGAATGCTGGTGAAGTACCGAGTGTATGAAAAAGCTACTGCCCACTGTATATAAACGCCATATAAAACGAGCTGATAATTGCGAAAAGAGTTCAGTTGAGACTGAAACGTTGCGAGGAGAACTTCAATACCGATCCAAAATGGTTAGCAAAGTGTTGATTGTCAGTGTGCTAATTGCCTTCATCTGTGTGCAGTTCGGTGAGTTAAATGCTTAACATTAGAATCAATGGAAATATTGAATTTATTCAATATTATAGCCAACTCTTTGACGTGTTATACCTGTGTGAATGCAAATGATTGCAAAAGTGCCAGAAAAACGACCTGTTCCAATGCTGCTGCCAATGAGACGAGTCATTATCTTGGCGTTTATCATCAAAATGTGAGACAACTGAACAGCATGAGATTCGACTGTCTCGCTCTGAAGTATACCTTTTCCAACAGTGAGTACTCCTTATCTTATTCATTCATTTGTGTTCTCTGAAATGTAACTATTCATTTTCATATACAGACAACTCAATAAGTCATCAGCTGCATGGATGTGTTCATCCCGATGTGGGTGCCTGTACTTTGGCTCTGAAGCCACAGTATGCCAACTGGAGAAAGACCAAGTGCACGATCTGCTCTGGTGACAAGTGCAACAAGAATCCCGCCGGAAAGATGAGCAGCAGTGCTTATACAATTGTTGCCACTGTATTGGGTCTAATGTTGGCCAAGATCTATGCCTAGAGATATTATGGACTAATTAGTAATACAATAAATCAACTATATTTTTTTAGAAATTGCTTCACCATCAACTATTTGACTGCACTCTTATCTCATTTATGATATGGCAACAGGTCGTATACTCGATAAGATTATGCCAATTGCCACCGAGGAGAACTATTCAGAGTAGGGCAATTCAAAAGATATTCTTTGAACCAGCGATTTCACAATGATGACTAAGCTCTTAGCTAACACTTGATTAGGGGCATTCCTTTACAATTTCAAACAAATATTTATTAACAGGGCTAAGCCATGACAATAAATAAATTGTAGATAAGATACAAAATGTTGTGTGAGAAAATCACATGCAAATATCAACATAAAATACAATATGCAAGAAAAAGCTATCAAATAGAATACATTATTATTAACATATAACAAGCATTGAAATATAATACAATTCCATTGGCTCGTCAGGTCCTCAGACTCGTAATTGATGCAATAGATTCAATAGTTTTTTTCTCATTCTTTTGATTCCGGAATCACTTTTCTTTTGAGCTGCAAAAAAAACAGTTTTCCAGTAAAATATTGAGCAAACTTTCTATACTTACAATGTATCTGGCCACTATTTAAGCAGATGTAAGCGAGTAGAAGCAATAAATATAATAAATATCTAACTGACATGTTGCACAATTGAATATTTGAGGTGGACTAATTGCAGCTTTGTATTCCAACTACGATTGAAGCTTCAATCGATGCCTTGAAAAAAGAGACATAAATAAATGTGAGCACACATGGCACCGTATATAAAACAGAGATACTCATATTTATTTAAAACCACAATGAGCAGCTGTCTATCCTCGGACATATGTATCATAGATTCATACACTTTATTTTGTAGTTCTAGCTTAATATCTTTTTCTTGCTGTATCAAATATCCGCACCTAGTGAAGTTTTATTTCTTGGAAACATTAATTAAAGATATTGATATATGACTTTTTAAATTGTGCGTATTCAGTTACATGATTAGAAAGGCAATCTTGCCAATAAATTAAATTTTGTATTCTTAAAAAGTTCTCACTCGTTACCTTAAAATGAAGATCAAAGATATTTACAATCAGTGGAGAGCAAATAATTCTGAGCGATTGATTAAAAAAAGGCGTCGAAATTTTATGGTCTAAACAGCATTTTCATGATTTAAAACTATCTATCAATGAATGATCCAATGTCATGTCAAATCACTCTTAATAAGTTCGAGCACCGCATATAAATCTTCAATATTTTGGCAACTTCTTGGCAGCGCCTAAAAGTCGGCAACAGTTTTTGCAATGTCTAACATTTTAAGCTCAGTTGCTGTTGTTGTTGTTGTAGCTGTTGCAGTCAGGCATTTAATTGATTGATTGCTGTTCGTCTATGTCTGCATCGATTTGACTTTTGTCACGCCCACTCTGAACGCCCCTATTCCCCACTCTTAGCCTTTTGGCTGCAGTTGTTTCATAACCAATGGATTTACCACGGCCTCCTGCTATCAAATCGACTTCGTGGGTCCACATAACTGATATTGTTGTTGTGTTTGGAGTTGTTGGTGTTGTTGTTGTTACTGCCAATTAGTGCTGGCGCGTCATGTGTGTGTGTGTGTGAGTGTGGGTGCGTCATCAATTAATTTTTGTATTGTTGTTTTTCTTTTTCGTCACAAAATGTTGCATGTTCAGTGAGTTGGTTAGTTTAGGCTGAAGCTGAAGCTGATGCTGGTGCTGTATGTGGAATGTATGTGTGTGTGTAGACTGTGTTTTGCAGAGGTAACCATGTTGACTGATTGGTTTTTCGATTCAATTGTTTTGTTGTTTTGATCGCTGTGTGCGTTATGTATGGACCTCTGAATTTATATAACTAACAAAACGAATTTTTAGATGACAAAGCTAAACATTCATCTCTGATTCTCTGATTCAACTGTCTGTTGACAGATTACAGAATTATGAGCTACTTTTGTTTTTGTAAAAGGTTAATAGTATTCTATTACAAAATAATATTCACTGAAGGATAATAATAAGATCAGAAGATTAGAAATTTTATTTATCTGCTTTTATGTCAATTTAAAGAGTAAAGGCTTTTTCACATTTTAGAATAGAATATAAAATATTTTTCATTTAAGTTTCTCTTCCCTTCTTTCACTCAATTGTCATTCTACAAATTCCTTCTCTGACTTTTTAATATCTTTTATCCTATCAATTGCATAAAAAAATGATAACAATTCCTTTCATAGCTCAATTGCGGTCATAACATTGTGATTTAACTCTTCTGGCATTCTAATGACACATTAACACTTTTTTAATTGTTACGATTTTAATCTCACATAATGACATAAGCTGCTCTTTTTTCAGTTGTTTGTAAAACCACATGAATTGGGTTTTCAAATATGCATAGAATGATCTTGTGACAAGTTAACAATTTAATTAACAGTTAATACATTCAATGCACCCAGCTTCTCTTTCAGTTGATCCCATTCCTCCTGCTTTTAGCACTGATTATCAATAAAGCGCACATTTCCCGGTGGATAGGGAGAAAAGTGAAAAACGTCGCAGCTGTCACGCTTTCAGTGTCAAATTACGTTAATAACATGAACAGGGAAAAACCAACACGGGAAAAATGAATAAAATAGTCCCATTGACCAGATGGCCAACACGGGCTGGCAACAGGACGTGGCGCGGCAACCAAATTAACCGCGAATTACAAATCAATTTAAATGCACATTTCGAGGCTGAAACTTTTTCTGCCCCACAATGAAAATTGAAACGCGGCGTAGTTTTCCGTTTTCGCTTCAGCTGCTCCTTAGACTTGTTCCGGGAGTCACCAAAAGCGCAGCACAAAAACTTTTAATTCAATTCTTGTCAGGCATGTCAATGAGGCAGCTCCGAGGAGTTGCTCATTTTGGTATCAGGACTCAGTCTTAGTCTGTTTTCATCTGTCGATCTCTTTAATGCCGACGACATTTGGTTCACTAATGGAAATTTGTTCATAAAACTAAAAAATGCTTTAAGTGTCTTCAAGTCAAAGCTCTCTATCTGTATCTTAAGTAGACTGTAAGAGGGATCTCTCCATAGTTGTCTTTCCCTGACTTTTTTAAAACATGCAAAATCACGTCTATGCATCTTAATAACTTTTCGTGCCTGTGCAAACAATGCGAACGTGAAAGTTGTACAGGTTTTCCTCGTTAGCTCAGTGCGGGTGGAGGCTTTTCATTGGGTTTTCATATCTGGATAGATATGATGGCAATGCCTATCCTCAATGTGCATAAATCGAGTGTACACACTCAGCTGTTGAAGTTGAACTCCAAAAGTTGACTTTATTTTATGAATGCTCTGTGTTGGTTTATTTGTTCGCGTTTTCAAGAGATAGAGTGAAAGGAAATATAATTTTATATTTATTTAATATGATTTATATAAGTATTGTTATTATATGGAAATATTTAATAATACACCAGCAATGTTTCTTAGAATGATTATTTTCCGTAAATAATTTATTGAAATTTTTTTGGATTGAAATGGTTTTAATTGCGAGGAAATTTTTGGCGATATATGATAAATATATTACTATATATTTCCGTTAAGTAGTATTAATGTTTATTATCTTTTTTTTGAGCGAAGAAAATCATACAAATATATATAATATAACAACCGTATTATTATAAATAAACGAATATTATAATAAGTGAATTTGTTTCGGACTTGATTTTATTAAACGGAAAATCACTTTTCGTCTGTGACTCTTGTCAAATATTTGATTAGTTGACCTTCACATTTGCATATTCGACTTATTGCATTCGGTTTTCATTTGTCTCTCTTTTCTCATGCTCAACCCATTTTGAGCGCGATCTCCACCTTCATTTTCATTCGTCTGTTAATAATGGAAAATTAATAGTTGCTAGTTGCTTGTTTATGCACCTCTCTCCACCTTTGTTGCCCCGAATTCACAGTGCTTGCCCCACTTGCGGCTTGTTTGCATGACATTGGTTTCCATTTGTGTATTTTTTTTGTTGGCATCAAGGTGCATATGTGTGTGTGTTGCAACACTGTCCGGCTTTGGCCGCTCGTTCGGGCAAACAATACCAATTACCAGCGCATATCGGCAATGCGTGTATTCATCTGAATATACCAGGATGTGCTCGTCGAGCTCCTTTCCCTCTCTCTCTCTTGCTGGCTGCTCTTCCTGGGCATGCTGCTTGCTCTACATATTGTATATGTGTATAAATATGTATGTGTACACAGACATATACACACATACCAGACCCGGCTGATGCAGATGTCGCCCTTGTGTGTGTGTGTGTGTGTGTGTTTATATGTGTTTGTTTTTGGCTATTTGCTCGTTTAACTGACATTCGTCGCTGGTCGCGATTCAGGACCGCCAACTTTCTGACCGACAACGGAGCGCGCCCATTGTACAATTTTAATTGGCGTTTCAGTTATGGAAATGTGGCACTTGCCGCATTCTTAGACCCGCAGCGTATCGGGTATTATGAATATAACATTCAATTTGCGAAATTCAAAATAACAATGAGAGTTTAAAAATAAAATAAAATTAAATTGTAAAACTATTCTATAAAATGAATACTCGTATAACACTCAGCTTATGAAATGAGAATTAAATATATATATTAAAGACCGCAACCGTTAGCCGGTATTAACCGATTGAAATTGGTAACTGTAATTTCGGAACGGTCAAGCATAAAATGTAATTAAGTATTTAGGTGTAATGCTGATTTTCAAAAGTAAATCTAATTTTTATATTGATCTCAATACAAAAAAGCCAAATTTCTAAAATGTTAAAATATTTCAATTCAAATTTGTATGTCTTTAACATTTTAACCAAATATTTTTTTGTGAACTAAACCGTTACGTAACCGATATATAAAAATTATTCTAAGCCGATAACCAAAAATCTAAACGCGTACCTAACCCAAACCGTAACTGAGGCAAGGTTTGATACCCTAATTGTTAGCATTATTCTATATAGTTTAGATGATATTCTTTTTTTTAAATAATTCAATATTAAATAAATAACTAAAAACAAAAGAAATAGAATAAAAATTGTGGAATAAATTATAATATATATAATATTTGTTTTTAATATTAATAAAATTGTATTTTATTCAATTTAAAGGGTATTTCATTTTCAGCCACACTTCTGTGGCACTGCTTTCTCCATTTATATTGAATATTTTATAATATATTTTTGTTTTTAATATTAATAATATTTTATTATAATATTGCATTTAAAGGGTATTTCCATTTCAACCGCACTTCTGTGGCGCTGCTTTCTCCATTAATATTGTGAACTGCAAGGATGTTAACAGTCAATAATGTCAGTTATTGGCCGACATATGTGGCAGTGATTTCACGTTCTGTCGCCATTAAAAGGGAAAGGGGAGAAACAGAGAAACAGCCGGAGAGTTAAAAGGTCATTTATAGTTAAGAGATGTATTCTCTTAAGCAAAGATTAAAATTGATATTAAATTGAACAATTGAAAACGAGATAAATTGAAATCATTTTAAATTCGGACCAAAATGGATGTTGACCTTTGACATTAAAGCTGTGCAATTGAAGCAAACTGATGTTGTTGTATTTTGTATTGTAGCTCATTTTGTTTGTTGTTTGTCGTAGTCGTTGTTGTTGTTGCTGTTGTTGTTTGTCAGTTTGGTGTTAATAATAATGCCCGTGCAGCTGTTGTGCTTTTGTTGTTGCTGCTTACAAATAACAACACAACATTCCCACCCTTTCCCTTAGTGAAACTCACTCAACCACTGCGAATGTCTGGCAGCCCACGAGGCGTCATCGTCGTCGTCTTGTAGGATTAACTCTGTTGCTCTCATGCATAAATTGTGCAAGTTATGCAACTGAGCCAAAGCAGCCCCGCAGGGTTGCCACACATCAAAGTTGATGATGGCTGCAATAATGATGAAGCTGCTTAGGTGCGAGGGTTGTTTAACAATTGTAAGAAGAAAACACATGTATGGCGATTAAAATTTGAGGCACGCATTTAATAAAATGTCAATTTAAGTTGGCAAATTATTGTTCGTTTTATTCTTAACTTGTTTACATGTACATTTCAGTCGTAAGTTTTAAAATCATTAGCACACTTGTTAAGTCAGATAACTGAACTGACCACCAAGTTGTGTGTGCCTAATGAAGTCCATCTAATGACTGGCAAACAAGTCGAAAACTTACCAACTAACTTCCAAAAATAGCTCATAACCAGACCAACAAGATAAAACTTAAAGATGACTAAATATATTGTTAATCTAGTAGAAAACCTCAACAACTAAAGTCGAGTACGATAAACATTTGGGACAATTATTACATTATTGTACACATATGTGAGTTTGCAGCATTTATTTCCGATTACTTTATGGATTTTTCTTGCGGTCTTTACTTGAATGACATTTACAATTCACAATTTTCACTTTTCATTGCTCTAAATATGCACATTTTTGGAATTTGCAGATTTCTCGTAAATTATAGAAAAATTGTTTGTGTATTTACAGTGTTCATCGCCTGTAAACATTAGACCTCAAAATACTAAGCAACAACAGCACACAGAGAATTTGTGTGTTTGCTATGATTTATTTGCTTAAAATTAAATTTTATAGATTTATGGGTTACGTAAATATTTACCTGCATGCCAACACCAACATTCACAAAAGCACTCGAACCACACTATTTTGTTGTTTTTCATTAAGTTTTGCATGTTGGAAAATATAAATTTTGTCGGCTTTCCAAATGCTATTTGAAGTAAAATATAATTTAATTAAGCTAGTAACACTCTGAAATAAATAAAATGTTTTTTGCCATTATAATATTCCTAAAAGGAATACAGGAAGTAATTAGATAAAATAAATACAGCGCTTTAATTTAAAAATGAAAATAAATTCAAAATTTGAGGACTGAAAATGCCATCCTTGTTTATCTAGAACTTTTATTATTAATATTTATAAACTGTATTGTTTTATTTTTATAAAGACTCACATCAAACAGAATGTTTGACCTGTTAACATTCGATGTTGCGCCAGCATGTTTGCTGGTTCGATGCAACGTGGCGTATGCGCAACGTGTTGAAGCTTCGTGTTCCACAACATTTTAGCTCAAGTTTGATTCAGTTTTATGGCAACTGCTAATGAAACAACTACATTTTCACGGAAGCAATGAGGACATCAAAAGCATCGTAACAATGCGGCGTATACTTAATGTGGAAATTTCGATTCATCTCGTTCTTGTTCAAGCAACCAATTGTGAAATGTACGACAAAATCCTAGGCAGCATTTAATGTTTTGTTTTTTCATTTCATAAATACATACATAAAACTCTGTCGCCCACGATTTCTCGACATTTTCACACACATTTACTTGGCACACGCTTTCCACATTTTATTTCATTAGCACGTAAAATTCCTTTTAATTAATATATAAGAATTGCCAGCAGTCGCAAGTTGTTGTTGTAGCTGTTACTGTTGGAATTCCTTCGGTCGGCAGACCCATAAAGTTAGTTTGTGGTGCGTAGTTCTGGGCTACTTGTGGTTCAATTTGCGGGCCAGGCCAGACCAGACACCATATAAACACGCCCCATGCATTTTATTTGTTTTTGCTGGAATATCAGAGCATAAAATGTTGAAAGCAGCCGTTGCACGTGCGCAGCATGTTTAATTATCTTAATCCAATGTGTGTGTGTGAGGGAAAATGTGTGTGTGAGTGTGAAGAGACGTCATGTGGTGCATGTGGTCAGTGGTCCAAGTAGCTCCAGTTTAATACCTCTATACTGCAACTATATATGAATTTAAGAGCCAAAGCTCCGCAATTTTAACACCAATCTGAAATTAAATGTTTCTCCTTCAAAGTTCTGTGAGGGTAAAGCGTTTGATGAATGCAATTAAGTTGTGCGTTAAATTTGAATAAATGTTGAATTAAAGTAAATTAGTTGTAAACTTTATTTAATATACTTTTGATTAAGCAAAGTTTGTTTAGATTTGATTTGAGCAACAAGTACCCATAGAAGATACCATAAAATAGTACTAAAATCCAAATGAATAATAGTCAAACATAAAAGAGTTTTAGGTAAAACAGAAGTTTGCTATGTCGGAAAGGATATTAAATTATTAAATATTTTGAGTATAAAAAGACGTACTAAATGTATTGCATCAGTCACAATTTTTCGACAAATGTAAAAAAAAAACAGAAATAATACCTTTACAAATACAAAAAAGCATGAAAAAAATGTATGCAAGGGACAGATAGAGAGAATAAAAAACAATTATACATTTTTATCAGCATGAAATGAAGTTTTTTATTCAATTCCTGTACAATTCACATGTTATGAAGCTCATTCTTTTCGAATAAATTCACAAACATATCGCATAGCTCAAAAGCTTTTATGTACGTGTAATTTTCAAAATATATTTCGACAATTGTCAGCATTTAATGGGCTTTAAATATTCTGCACAAACTTCAACTTCTCACTTGTTGGGCCAAAAGGAGAATGGGGGAGAATTGTTTGTAAAACATATTGAAAAACACATGAAAAACACACACATACTTATATATATATATGGGATATCAGTGTTGTCGTTGCAGTCTCTAAACATTTGCATACGACCATGAGTGTGTTGTAGTTTTAAATGAAGTTAAAGAGATGTTTCTTAAATTTATAAAATTATCTTAAGTATTGTTAGTAACAAGAACTCTTTTCTCGAGTCAATTATACGCCTGAAAAAGTTTTAAAAAAAATTTGTATGCATGTCTGCGTCGATGTGTTCTTGCCTTTATTCGTCTTCGTACAGTGTCTGTTTGAGGTATTTTGACCGACAATATTAATATGAATGACTGTCATGCGCTGGTGTTAGT
>JBAMBK010000502.1:67018-340186 GCA_037043435.1 Drosophila suboccidentalis | reverse complement strand
ACGGACCCACTGACCAAATAAACTATATAGTTCATGAAAGACTGAATAAGCTCAATCGTTCATCTCAATGACCCGTTCATATGAACTTTTTCAGAACGAAACGACACCAACTCTATATGTGAGCAGTGCTGCCAGAGTCGCTTTTTTCCCGTCAAATCTGGCTGTTTTCAAAGGCCATTTGCTAGAAAAATTTGCAAACAGCGGGCAGCGGGAATTCTGGCTTTTTTGTTTGTTGAAATGCTTTTTTTCCGATTTTTTTTGTAAATGCCCAAATATAGGGTAAATTAAAACCCAATATATTAAAATTCGCTTCGTGAAATGGCAAAATAATGACAGCACTACAGTATTTTGGATTGAAGTCAATTCCTATAAGGATTCTGGGTGCAACAATACTTTTGCAGAGTTGGCTAAGGTTGCCATTGATTTATTATCGTTGCATTGGTCAAACGCGAAGGTGGAGCGCATATTTAGCCAAGTCAATCTTGTGAAATCAAAACTGACGAAATAAACTACAGCTTGAATTGTTACACTTAACAGTGTACTTTATATAAGGTAATTGGTTTATTTGTTTGCTACTTATTACGAAAGTAATATATTTTATTACGAATTTTGAATTTACAAATATGGCTTGCGAAGACTCGACCAGTGCTGCCACACATATAAGCTTCCCAATAAATTCCTGCGGATGATAAGAACAGGAGAATGAACACAACATCGATGAAATTATTCAATACCCACCCTAATATACATATATTTGTATGTATGTGTGTGATTTCTATAGAATTGCACTAATAAATAAGCAAAAGTGCGATACGTTTAAGAAAAAAAAAACCATTGCACGCAGCTGAAAGAGGAATTAAAAGTCAAAATTGTTGATAATAAAGCGATCAAATGTCACAAGCACAGCTGTCTTAGGGGGACCATAACTGTAATACTCTATGAATTTATGGGAAATTCCACTTGAGCTGGCAAGAAATTACCGAAATTCAAAAAGCTTTTACATATGTAGCTATTATTTTTAATTAAATATTCCCCATAACGAACTTTTCTTTTTTTTTTAATGATATGTTAGTGTCTTATGGGAACACTTTGCAAAATTGCGAAATTGAAGGCACCAAGGTTATAAATAATTGAAGCCAAGTTGTCGATTGAATGTAATAAATAATAAATTATTAGACCAGGTCAGGACTGTGATTGGGTAAGGAAACACTGGGAATACAAGCAGCTGTTAATTGAGTACGGTGATGTGGCCTCGACTCGAATGTCCTCCGTATCGCATATCAAATTTAAAACTGTTAGTCAGACAATAACAGCGGGACAATGAATATGTCTGTGCCTGCATCGGAGCCATATTTGAGCCAAACAAATTCTGTATTTTGTTGTTATTTATTTTGGAGCAGTGTCCTCATACTGAAGATGCTGTGCATGTCCTTGTTGACGGCACGTCAAAGGATGAAGACCAAAACCTTTGCCAATCCGGAAGATCTGCGAATGGGACGCACGCCCGAGGTGCGCTTCAATGATGCCAATGTGGAACGCATGCGCCGGTAAGTGGATTCTATTTCAATTCAAGGTGAATTTACTATAGGGTGATGTCTTCAACACAGCTGCTCTCTTTCGAGGGGCCAAGCGCTTGACAGTATGCCTGCAAACGTTGTCAAAAGAGGTTTTGTACCGCATGCATGCATGCCCCCTCAACACATCGGACGAAGTCACCTTATATAAATTCACCTTGTTCCAATTGATCTAGTTTCGAGTTTGGAAATCGTTAAACTTGCCATCGAACTGTTTTGAACATTCGAAAATAATGCACATACTGTTCATTACATCATTAGTACTCATAACTCTTATTTGCCTGCATTAAACACAGCAGCCTGTAGTAAAAGAGTTTGTGACGTCACGCTCCTGCACTTGCCCACAGTTAAACTCAACCTCTCTGACTCTTCCACGCTCTCTCTCTCTCTCTCGCATGCATGCAACTTGTTAAAACTGATCTCTCTCATTTGACTCTCTCTCGTTTTGCTTTCAGTGCTCATCGCAATGATCTGGAGAACGTGCTGCCCTTTTTACTCATGTCCCTGGCATATGTGGCGTGTGGCCCCCACCCCTTGACCGCCAAGCTGCTCATACGCATCGGAGCCTGTGCGCGAGTGATCCACACGATTGTTTATGCTTGTGTGCCGTTGCCGCAGCCGGCGAGAATATTGAGCTTTTTCATAACCTTTAATATTGTGGGCTTTGAGGCGGTTTATGTCATTATTCGTTTTATTAAGTATATCTAAATGAGCACGGGGGAGTGGGAGGGGGAGGTGGAAGATTTAATGAGTAGTTTTTTTATGCGCGCCCAGTTACCGAGTCTCCTAGCCATTTGTGGAACCTGTTTGGCCAGTCAGTTTGTAGATGTTGTTTTTATTGAGCTTTGCTCTTTTGAATTGTTTTGTTTTGTTGTGTTTTGGAACAACGTCAATCAGTCGCCACACTTTGCACGAAACACACACAAAAACACAAAAAACGCGCTGTCAACATGTCGAATAATACAAATATTACCAAGGATCTGCTCACATTGGATAATCCTGTATTTTGTTGTTATCTATTTTGGGCCACAGTGTTGGTGGTCAAAATGCTGCTCATGTCTTTGCTAACGGCATTGCAGCGTTTCCGTTACAAGGTAAGTGTTTTCCCTATTTCAAATTTCCAATCAGAAATGTTTCAGCATCCACATAAACACATTCCACACAGCTGGTGGGTCTCATTCCATTGGGTTTGCGGCGAAAGGTAAAAAACGACTCGGCAACATTTTTGCACTTTGCACTCATCAAGTTTGCTATAATTGTTTGATTTTTTGTTAAACTCTTTGCAGATATTTCCCAATGAAGAGGATCTATTTTTTAAGAACATTGAAGTGCAATTTGATGATCCACATGTGGAACGCGTGCGCAGGTACATAGTCCACGGACTGGAATGAGTTATGCCTGGTTCACACTGAGTCACAGTGAAGAATTGTGACGCTCTGTGACTGTCTGCCATAACTTACTATGACTGGAATGAGTTATGCCTGGTTCACACAGCGTCACCGAAGAATTGTGTCAATGCTCTGTGACTGTCTGTGACCCAATGTGAATCCAGCATTACATGCTTTAACTCTCTTTCTCACTGTCTCTCTCTCTCTCTCTGTGATTTAGAGCGCATCGCAATGACATGGAGAACATTTTGCCATACTTCATCATGGCCTTAATTTATGTGTGCACAAATCCAAATCCCTTGATCGCATGCAATTTGTTCCGCGTCGCCGCTGTCGCACGCATTGTCCATACGCTCGTCTATGCCTTGTATCCAGTGCCACAGCCGTCGCGGATTTTAGCATTTGCCACAATGATGATCATTACGTTCTACATGGCTGCTGTGGTGGCCTTGCGTACGCTTAGTTTCATCTAAAAAAACACGACGCAGTGACGTCACAGTTACACTTGCTTCAGGGCTGCACAATAAAATAAACAAGCAATTGCATTGTTGACGTCATAGTTGCACTTGCTTCAGGGCTGCACAAGCGATAGTATAATAAAAATAACTAAAAACTTAATTCAATTGCAAACTTAAATTTGTACACCACTAGAATTGTAAACTGTATCATTAATAAAAAAAAATAAATAGAAAACTTTCCTCAAAAACAAAAAAAAATATTTAAGCGCGTTATTGATTACAGATTTGCCGATTGCGGGCGCCACCTTGTAATTTCACATACCACGGCTAGTATGCTGTTAACAGTTGTAAACAAAGCAAAAGCAAATGAGACTTTTGTCTAACAATTTTGGTTTATGTTTTCAATTAAATTAACTATAATTAGCTTGAGATATAACAACCGAACAAGGAAAAAAAAAACGGATAGAGATATTAACTGGGCTGTTTGGACATATTCTAAGTACTCCGCCCAAATGATAAGCGCTGCATAGATTCCTAGATTTTGAAGCCAGCATCTCGCATGCACTGCTTATGCGCCTCGATGAGCTTTGTGCAATTCTCCTCGCCGTTCTCCACAATGCTGGAAATGTTGCGAAAAGATGTTAATGTTGCATCACATTTGATTGCAATTCACTTACCATTGGTCACGTGCACGCTTTGTTTCGGGACAGGCGCAGCATGCTTTGCATGCTTTCGGTTTGTCACCGGCGGCCGCTGCATCCGTCACTTTGGACGCGGGGGCTG
Organism: Drosophila suboccidentalis; assembly: GCA_037043435.1. Classification (NCBI taxonomy): domain Eukaryota; kingdom Metazoa; phylum Arthropoda; class Insecta; order Diptera; family Drosophilidae; genus Drosophila; species Drosophila suboccidentalis. The sequence continues at coordinate 335,983 of JBAMBK010000502.1, read as the reverse complement.
CGGCGGTTTCCACGACTCCGACTGCTTTGGATGAATTGCTGCCCATTGCTTGCGTGTGTATTCAATCAGTAACTGATAACGTAAAATAAACACTGCTGCACTTTTGCTTTTGCCTGGCATTTGTTTATGTAATAAAACTTACCAATTTCAAAATATGTGGGTAATATTTCACCACAATTGTATTTATCGGCACACGGATAAAGAATTCAAGTTCACACACACACACACAGGCGTACTCAAAACAGCTGTTAGGCCGATAGACGAGCTATCGATGGTCAGTGTTGCATCGCACGTGTTCAATTAAATTATCGAAATTTATATAGGAATGCAAAATAAAATATTTTATTTGTTGTTTGTATATTTATATTGGGTTTATGTCTACTTTATGCAATATAACTTTTTTCGACAAACTTTAAGCCGTTGTGCATTATCAACAAATATCGATAAATGAAAATAGATTTCTATGCCGTTTCCATTTGATTTTCGCTCGTCGATTTGCTGCTCGTCGTTGCCTCAGTTTCAGTTGCTGTGGTTGTGTTTGTCGCCTGTTTTAGACGTTGCAACATGTTGTATGAGACCAAATCCAGCTTTAAATGTTGCACACTCAATGCGCTGCCATCCCAATCAAAGAGCATCTTGAATTTGGCAGCATCGCAAAGATTTAACAATTCTGTTTGAGGAAATAAATATTTTAATGCTTGTTACCTATGAAATTGTAAGGTGAATATTTTTAAAAATTACTAGTATCGATATGTCGATATTTTTGACAAAATATTGATATCGGTGATCAATATATCAATTCTTTTCTATCAACTAGTCCAATATTTAGAAATCTCACCCATGCCACCACTTTGATACTCGTTGCGCTCCCTTTCCAATGTTATTTTGATGACATCCTGTCGTGCCGCATGCTGATTGGCCCGATGTTTTCCTATCGATTGCTTTAGTGCAATTTGTTCGAGTTCCTCATCGAAACGCTGCAGATAGAGTGCAATCAAATCCTCAAATTCCTGCGGACTCAGCGGCGTTGTGCGTCCCTCGTCGATATGTCCGAGAAACCAGCTCAATTTCTCGCCCATCATATTACTTTTGATGGCATGTCCCATGCGCACTTTGTGTTTGTTGTTCTGACGACGCGCTTTTTTGCCCAGCGCCTTTGTCTTGCGACTGTTGGGATGCTTGCATTTCTCTAGTTCCTTGCGCAAGTTTGTCTGCCAATTTTTAATGCATACATATTAATTAAATAAGTCAATTATAAATGTAATAAGTGGACTTACCATTTTGACGACCACGTTGTTTTTGTTTTGTATATTGATCAGCTGTTGTCAGTTATCGATATTGCTGCTGCTGCTTATCGATATTGCATTTGGCATGTTGTACTTTGCCTTTACAACAGATGGCGCCAAACAGCTGTTAGTTGTTATCGATATTGTTTTTTTATTGCTTTGACAACAGATGGCGCCAAAACGATCACAAACAGCTGGCGAATGCAAAACAAACTGAAGTTGCTTAGAACGCGGCCACAATTACACTTGATAAGGTCGATCGTTTTGGGGGCCGTTGAGTGTTGAGTTTTGAACGCATTTAAGCAGCATTTTTAAAGGTAAATTACAAAAAATTAAACATGTGTTTGGCGCTGTTTATGCTAATACAAATTGCGCGCTTTGCAGGGTCAACACAAAAAACAACAACTATGGCAATGGCAACGCATTTGCTACGAAATGGCAGCACATTTTGGCTGCGTCGCTCACGGCCAAGCGCTGTAAGTAATTGTTTTAATAATAATATAATTTAGCAATAAGAAAAAGTTACAACAAAACCGCAAACGTTCGTTCGTTTTGGATTGTGATGATTGTTATGTAATCAAAAGTTCGCACAACAAGTGTGTGCAAGTATTCTGTGTGCGTGCGAGTGAGCGCGCAATAGCAGCCTGCTACAGCATGCAACAGGTGTGACAGAGCAAGGGCGAACGAGTGCTCTAGCCGCAAGAGGGCGCATGTTTTTTTTGACTTACATTTAGCAAGTTTATACGGCAGCTAAAGCGGATTTAACACAAAATTATTTTTGAACTATTAAATTTAAATATCTTAAGTGCCTAAAGCTCTTACTTAATTTTGTTAACTGTCTTGTTAATCAACGCGATTGCATTTAAACCAACTTAAGCTGTCGTATAAACTTGGTAAATTCAATATAAAAATGTTAAAAATAATAATTAATACTAAGTTATTTTGGTTTTTTAGCTGGCGCGTTGCTTGCATTTAACGGCCTGCCTGGACAAGAAGGTGGCCTTCAATCTGAGCGACATTGGCGAGGGCATACGCGAGGTAACGGTCAAGGAATGGTTCGTCAAAGTCGGCGACACCGTCGAACAATTCGATAACTTGTGCGAAGTGCAATCGGACAAGGCATCGGTGACGATCACCAGTCGCTATGATGGCAAAATCACTCGCATCTTTCATAGCATTGATGAGCTGGCGTTGGTTGGCAAACCTTTGCTTGAATTTGAAGTTGCCGATGAGGAAGGCGATGAGGATACATCTTCCTCCTCATCTTCAAGTGAGAGCGATGTCGAGTCAGTGAAGACAGCAGCTACAGCTGCTGGATCAACAATTGATGCTGCCACTGGTGGGCGTCTCATCACTCCGGCCACGCCCGCTGTGCGTCGTTTGGCCAAGGAGCATAAATTGGATTTGGCTCAGGTGCCGCCAACGGGCAAAAATGGGCGTGTCCTCAAGGGCGATATTCTGGAATATTTGGGTCAAGTGCCAGCCGGCACAAATGTGCCGCATCCCAGCATGCTGGCGGGCAAACAGGCAACTCCAGCGGCTGCTTCTCCAGCTGCTCCTCTAGCTGCTCCGCCAATCCCGAAACCAGCTGATCGCGTCGAGGTCCTCAAGGGTGTGAGAAAATCAATGCTCAAGTCAATGTCCGAGTCGCTGGTAAGTCTTATTTTATTTATTTACTGTAGCACGACTTGGAGCAGTCGGAAATAAAAAAATTAATTTTTAACTTAAACTAAAATGATTAATCTATAAATTAAATTAAAACAAACGTGAAGTTATACTAGGGTGCCACAGAAATCGCTTTCGCGTGAATTTCACTGGAATTTGTATGAAATTTAAGTGAAATTCAAGCGAAAGCGATTTCTGTGGCACCCCCGATAGACTGAAAATATGAAAAAGTTTTAGTCTGGGGTATGCAAACAATTATAATTTATCGAACGTTTGTTGTAAGAAGAACGTTTTTTGCCCTGTACAAGGTACAAAACAAATTAAAAATCGCGAGAATTTTAATAAAATATTGATTTTGATTGTGGCTTTTGCCCTTTTTCCTATTAGGAAAAAGACAACATTTGTCGAACCATTTATTTCAAAATCAATAGGGTCTACATGTATATTATACATCCGAGCTATTCCTAATTAACTACTTTTTTAATGAATTTGTCATTTCATTGGCATTGCAAAAAGTAGTGCAGATGAAATCGAATTTCATTAGCATTGAAAAAACTAGCGATAATGAAAATTCATTTCAGTAGGCATTGAAAATGAAAAGCAATGAAAATTTTTCAGTGGCATTAGGTAATGCTAGTGAAAAACTATTTTAATTACCATTAATTAGTATTTTTTTTTTGTAAATGAAAAAAAATTTGAAATTTGATTCCTACAATTTTATTCTTGGTATTTTTTCTTCTTTTTTAAAATTCATTTATTTTAAGACTGTCAAAACTCAGAACACGCTTTTAAAGATTTGAATTCAGTACGAGTAAACAAGAATTATAGAAGAGAAGATATAGAAAAGCACTGTGCGCAAAAAGGTTCAGCTTCTTTGCACCTAAAAAATAACTTTTTGCGCAGTGCCGAATGCCAATTTTTTTTTTACTTTGTATATATATTTTTTTTATTTGGCATACATAATAAATTAACATATATAAAAAATATAATATATTTCGTCACAAAATTGGATATCAGAAATTTTGTGGCATGGAAATGTTTTCGTCACTAGACTTTTACCGCGTAAAGAGGTGTTTTTGGGGGATATCAGAAATTTTTGCAATCGCCTCTGCTTTTGACAAAACTACTTTGTCAAAAGTTATTTATAAATGATAGCCCGAATTCTTATTTAACGAAAATGAACTGTCTGGCAACATTGGGTACACATGCAATGCACAAGTATAAAGATAAATTTTCTGTTTGCAATATTAAGCAATTAATTAATTATATAGTAAAGAAGAATAAATAAAATAAATTTACAGAGAGACTCTAATGCTTAACTCATTTGAATAAATTAAAGTCGCGTTGTCACATAACAAAACTAAACTTTCTGGCAACACTGGTTACTTTAAGCACTGGTTGAGAGCACCACTTGCAAGCAGTTTATTTCCGCATTACGCTCCAAGCAGTGTACATACTGCACATGTACATGCAGTAGTGTAAAGGTAAAAGGTATATTCAGTAGATAGGTAATTTCTCGCCCAAACGAATTTTGACAGATATGTGTTATATGTCAAAAAACGCGGAATTAAATTGTCTACAACATTATATATATTTGAAAGTGATTTTGTGTGTAGATTTTTCTTAAATTGTCAAAATGTGGGAAAAAATATCTTATTTCACCTGTAGCTGTTTACCTTTTTACTTAAAACTTTGAAGGTATGCCTAAAAGCCCTTCGAACCACCTTTCCAACGACATATAGAACATATCTGTAGCTCCTATCGTTTGGATGCTATGGGGGTTTTAAGTTTGGCGGTTTTTAGCGATTTCCCGCTAAACTAGCGATTTTTCGAAAAAGTCGTAGAACAAACGTTTTTAGATTTTTGAACAGGAACAAGTCCTCATTCAAACATTTAAGCTAAATCAACGATTTGATCCAAACAAACAAACAAACAGACATACTGACTTTTCATCTCATTTTCGGAAGGCCCCTAAAAATTTCAAAATGAATTATCTTCTGAACCAGTGATCGGATTTTGATGATCAAGGTGTCATTCGACGCGTATTTTTTATTAGAATAGTAAAAAATTAAAAAAAAATCAAAAAGGCTCCAACGGCCCCATTTGCTCCAATCATTTAAATTTTTCCCCTTCCACTTACACCTGTTTATCTCACGAACCAGGTGAGTTTCCAAAAGTCTTAGTATGCACTCTAGTCTAACTCGACCTGATCGAACAGTCATAGCAAATTTTCCATTCTTCCTGTGTATATATGCTAGTCGCCTTCGCACCCTTCGTGCTGCTTTCGTCACTAGCGCGGACTGCCGTCCGCAGTGATGCTAGTCGCCTTCGCACCCTTCGTGCTGCTTTCGTCACTAGCGCGGACTGCCGTCCGCAGTGATTTCTTAAAAATCATTAAATCATAATCATATTTTTTGAGATATGACAGTCTATTCTGGATTCAGGGCGTGAGAGCCGGGTTAATTTTAATTTTAGAAATAAAATTGTTAGTTTTCAATCTGTATAAAAAAATCGATGAAATAATTAAATTTCAATTTTTATTTATTTCTAATTGAGAAATAACGTTTGTATTTAATAGTTTTTAAAACTAAAGCATACATTTGAATTTAACTTTTATTTGCATACTGTTTTATCAGGGGTGCCACAGAAATCGCTTTCTCTTGAATTTCACTTAAATTTCATACACATTCAAGTGAAATTCAAGCGAAAACGATTTCTGTGGCACCCCAGTATATTTTTAAAACACTTATGGAACTTTAAATTTGCATTTGATTCTTATTTTATTTTAGAAAATCCCTCACTTTGCGTATAGCGATGAGATCGACATGTCCAATCTGATGAAGTTCCGTGCCCAACTGCAGCCAGCTGCCCAGGAACAGGGCGTGCCCAAGCTCACCTTTATGCCCTTCTGCATTAAGGCCGCCAGCATAGCGCTGGCCAAGTATCCGATTGTCAACAGCTCGTTGGACTTGGCCAGTGAGTCGCTGATCTACAAGGGAGCGCACAACATCAGTGTGGCGATCGATACACCGCAGGGTCTCGTCGTGCCCAACATTAAGAATTGCCAGGCCAAGAATATCATTCAAATAGCCAAGGATTTGAATGGACTTGTGGAACGTGGACGCACTGGCTCCTTGACGCCTTCAGATTTCGCCGATGGCACTTTCTCACTCTCCAACATTGGCGTTGTAAGTTGATTATGAAAAACATGAAAGAAAGTTAGATTTAACTTGGTACTTTTACTCGATAATTTGTTGAATATCAGTCTAGTTAATGCAATCGACAACTCTTTAGTTAGTTCATCAGTTAATTATGCCATAAGGATCGGATCAATTTTTAAATTTTGAATTTTCGGTAAAGTTAAGGATCCTTTTGTTTAAAAGTCGATATCTTGTGAGTTTAGATGCCAAACTATGATCAAAATGTCATAAAAATCTAAAATCCGCTTGAAAGTTTTGGCAAAGTTTTAAATTGTTTGAATTTCGTCTGATTTTATGATAATTTACTTAAGTTTATTTTTTGACTACTCGTTTTACTTAAATACAATAGTTTTTAAATTTTAACCAAGTTTGGTCAGCATCTATAAAATATAATTTCATTTTTAACCATTCATCTTATTGAGAAACCTCAAAACACAAAATATTTTTCCAAACTTAACCTTTATTTTGGATTAATTTAAAATGCTCGAATTTTAAAAGATAATTTTTGACTATTAAATTTTTTTTTGTTTGCTAATTTTTATTTGTGAATAACAAAATTTCGAATGCTTTCTTAAGTTTATTGTTGATACCCTTGCAGACTTGGAGATTTTTAACATTAGGTAGCTATTTTCCCAAAAGACAGGTTTATTTATTATAATTTAAAATATTGTGAATAATAACCAAACATTTTTCCATACTAGTCCTTTATTTTGGATTAATCTGATTTGTGCGATTTTTAATAAAATATTTTGTACTATTTTTCCCATAATTTTAATTTTCGAATAACAACATTTTTAATGCTTTCTTGAGTCTTTTTTTTCTATATTATTTGCTTTCTATTTTTGTACATTCAATTTCATTTCCTTTTTCAAATTTTGAAATTCTTACAAGTAATCTTTTTTAAAAATTAACCCATGCGAAGGTATTAAATATGATATCAAAATTAAGTTTAAATAATATCAAATTAAATTATCAGTGGTGCCACAGAAATCGCTTTCGCTTGAATTTCACTTGAGTTTGTATGAAATTTGAGTGAAATTCAAGCGAAAGCGATTTCTGTGGCACCCCTGTATATATTATTATTACCCATCTCTTTCTTTTCCAGGTGGGCGGCACCTACACGCATCCGTGCATTATGGCGCCCCAGGTGGCCATCGGGGCCATGGGAAGGACAAAGCCCGTGCCGCGATTCAATGATAAGGACGAAGTGATCAAGGCGTACATTATGAGTGTCAGCTGGTCAGCTGATCATCGGGTCATCGATGGTGTTACCATGGCCAGCTTCTCGAATGTGTGGAAACAACATTTGGAGCAACCGGCGCTTTTCCTGCTCCATTAAGGCTAAATGATCAGTACGGTTAACGGTTAAGGCTGTAACTCTTGCATTTATTTACAACAAGAAATTCTCCACTTCCCCCTCCCTTTGGCCCGCCATGTGACGCACTTTTCCTAATTAAAACTCTCCCAGAATGTGCATTTATAGCAGGTGCAGCTCGAGCTGTCGCCTTCTTAGCTTTAAGCTCAGCGCATATGGTTGGCCAATTAACCTCCTCCCCCTGCCGCTCTCCACAAATCTGTTGGCATTTTTGTTGCATTTATCAATTCGAAATTTTTAATCAACTCCTTTTTTTTTTGTGTAGTTTTTAATGCTACTTACAGTCAAACTGTATTTTGTAATATATTTAATTAATATATACACTTTTATGTAAACTTGTTGTATACGGCTGTCCAATAAACATCCAATGGTTAAAACAAAAGCTCCAAAATGTAATTAATCATGAAAGCTCATTGCAAGTTGAAACTGAATAAACGAAGCAAAGCTTTTAGTTTAATTGAAGGAAATAGAAAGAGAGAGAGAGACTAAAAGAGAGAGACAGAGAGAGCGCTGTAACTTAGCTTATAGCTCTGACTTAAAGTTGATTAATTAAAATAGACTTTTAGAAGCATTGTTAGCTGCTGTTCCAATTTATTTAGTGTTTATTTAATTAGCTTTTAGTTAAGTTGACAACTTGAAAGGCTGCTGAGTTGATTGATATAAAGTGTGAACGGCTTTCAAGAGCTTTAACTTACAAGCTTAAAGCTCTGATTTAAAGTCTAATGCTTTAAATGGACTTTCTAAAAACATTACTAGCAATTTCACTTTTTGAAATATTTTATATACATTTAAATATGTATATTATATATTTATCTATAACTTCAAGCAAGGGCGTCGGCAGCTTCTCAATGAGGGGGGGCTAAACTATTTTTTGCACGTTTTTACATTTATTACACTAGTTTACAGTCATTTCGCTTCTCATGTCTCAGTGTACTTTTCCTATGGACTTTGGCCCCTAAACACGAAAATCGCACTTAAAACTTTTTTCATGGAAGGGTTTTCGAAATATTAACTTTTTTCCCAATTTTCGAAGTTTCTCCGACATTTTAGAGTACACCATGAGATCTTATTAACCGATATTAACCTCTACAACCTTCTTTTATATAGTTTTGAGATCGGCTTAGTAGCTCAGAAGCTAGCGAATTTTTGTGATTTTTTGGGTTCGAGAAGTCACAAATCGTCCCAAAAAAAATAGATATCTAAGGTGTAAAAATTATTTTAAGTGTTTAACTTAAAATAAGGATCATATCAGATGCTGACTTTGTAAGATTCGTTAAGATATATCAAAAAACCAAAAGTTTTTCGTACAAAATAGCTGCCATTAAAACTATTGATCGAAAATTATGTTGTTTTTTGAGATATCTAAACAAAACTTTTAGATTTAAAATATTTTAGTACCTAATAGAAATCGGACCACTATATCATAAAGCTGAGATATCTCAACTAATCTGACAAAATCAGCATCTGTTATGGTCCTATACATCCTGACCAAATTTGGTCGAAATCGGTCCACTATATCATATATTATTTATATTTCGCCACAGCGGTTAATTGGATCTCGTGGTATACTTTAAAATGTCGGAGAAACTTCGAAAATTCGGAGCAAAATTAATACTTCGAAAACGCTTCCATGAAAAAAATTGAATGTACGATTGGCAATTATTTGCAATAGATATAGTAGGGCTACAGAAAAATTGCCACATTGCAGTCTTAAGACCTACTCTGGTTGGATTTCGGAAGCTAAATATGGTAAAGTTATGAATGTAGGAGGGGGCAACGGCCCCCCCCTGCCCCCCCTGCCGACGCCCTTGACTTCAAGTTAACTGATTAAAGTAGATTTTAAGATACTTTCAAATTAGGTCTACTTCATAGATTGTTCAGCTTGTAATTCAGTCATAGTATTCTATTAAGTTAGTTTGCTCCAAAAACAGCCAAGTTCATTAATAGAAAGTGTGCAAAGCTCTTAAGAGCTTTATATTTAGTTGATTTGAAGTGAACTTTAACAAAATTTTAAGTCCAATATTTCATATTCCATATTTAAAATTTGATTTATTTTTTATATATGTAGCATACTTTTTAGAGTTCCTGTCATGAAAATAACTATTTAACTCAGTGTAGTCTCTGTGCTCAACGATTAAGGTGCGCTTTTAGCCTGCAAAGCTCTTCGCTGCGCTGTAAGCGAGCTTAAGCTAACGGAAAATTTCCGGAACTTTTTATAAATATTCCGTTACACACAGGGAAGGTTATATATATGTATGTACATTTTGATATAAATAGACATTAATTAATTTAGCCTTAGCTTTATTTCAATTTTGGCTTTTTTAACTCAATTTCAACGACAAATTTGACTAACGGCAAAAATAACCAAAACAACAACAACAAAGAGGCAGCCGCAATTGCCGTTAGCACACATGCACAAACACATGCATGCATACGCACGAAAACGCATACGCATACACATTCAAATTTATATTCACATGTAGAGGCATACACACATATGTACATTGGAACGCACGTGGCTGGCAGCTGACATGCGCCGTATTTAACAGCAGAATCCAACAAGTGCGGCATGGAAATGGTATTCTAATGGAATGGCGCGTACGGCATTTTATTTCCAGTCTGGCAACGAACGGCCATTGCACGCGCGTATAGGAATTTCAACACACCACAAAGTACTCACCACCACCATCGACCAAAAAAAAAAACCAATTCACCAAAATGCCAGCAGAGCAGCAGAGCCCGCGTCCTGGATGTTTATTAGTCAGTCACAGTAAACAGTTACACCACGGACAGCGCGCAGCAAAGACGTTTGTTTTTTTGACAACTGAAAACTAACGCCAGGTGGAGCCATAGCTGCATTTTAAGCAAACCGCTGACCGTGGAGAAAACTTGAAACTTTTTGAACTAATACAAAAAAAAAAGGCAACAATAAATAAACAGCAATAAATCAAGCGTAATTTACGAGTGTAAGAAATTTTATTTTTTTTGTATCATATCGTGTAATTTTTGTATGTGTGGTGCGTGTGCCGCGTGTTTTAATATTTTGCAATGCAGCGCAACAATTGTAATACAAAATGTTGACGCATTGAACAACAATAACAACAACAAAAACGAGAGCAACTATAACTAAGCGACAAGAGCGAACGAGTAAGTAATACATTTAACCATGTGTGTGTGTGCGTATACACAATCAATGATGCACACATACACACATGCCTTTGTGTGCTGTGTGTGTGTGTGTATACTACGACAAACAACAACAACAAGAGCAGCAGTAGCAGCTTTAGTATCGACACTAACAGTATGTCAAATAATTGTTTGGACAAAGTAAAGTACATAAAAACTTGTTTTCGATTTTTAATATTAATAATTTAATAATAATTAATAATAATAATTTTTGTTGAACCAGAAAATACCAAGGAAGCAAATTAAAGTCTGCAATTTGCTTTTCTTTGTCCAAACAATTACTTGGCATACTGTACATTGCTCTTCTTGTTGTTGTTATTGTCTTTGCTGCTGCTGCTTAACGATTTTTCCAGTGACCTTGTTGCGTACGCGGTTGCCCGCTGCGTATCCGAGCATGTGTGTGAGCGAGTGAGTGAGAGTGTGTTTCATTGTTACTGTAGCTGCTGCTTAGCCTTGCCAAAGTCACCTCAGCTTAATCTCACCTCCCACCTCCCACCTCACCTGAAGTTTTGGACATCTTTGGAAGTCGCAGCTGTCGCCGCAGCGGCATACGATGAACATTTTTTTTTATTTTTCGTAGCACACTTTTTGAGCGTAATTAAAGACTGTGTGTGTGTGTGTGTGTGTTTGTGTTTGTATTTGCTTTTGTGTTTGACTTTGTGTTTGCTTTTGTTTTTGCGCGTGTTTTTCTTCGTTATTGCTTTGCTGTTGTTATACAAAATTCCAATGAATTTTTAATGCAGCATATTATGTTTGGTAGCCACGCTCTTGGCATTAATTGAATTTGCTCATCACATTTCACGCTGCTTCTGCTTCTTCTTCCATATCTGTGTCTGTGTGTGTGTGTCTGTATGTGTGTGTGAGCGTTTTGATAAGCGTCGACTGCGCTGCTGCTAAAATTTTGTGGCCTTGATGATGTGAATGCTTCATTTCCCATTCTGTTCCTCCATTTTTTTTTTACATTTTGAGGCTCTCTTTGCTTGCTTCTGGTTTATGCTTTTGACCATCATCCATATGAAAGCGTAACGCAATGCAATTGCCGAGCCTTTTATCGATTTTATGCCAACAACTGGGCACGTGCGAACCAACAACAACAACATGAGCAACAACAACAAAAACAAGTCATTCACACCACTCTTAGGGTCTCGGGACTCGACATGCCTGGAGACACATAGAAGACATGTATACAGACATACATACAGTTGCGGTCAAAAAAATAGTAGTGCTTGCAATGAACTTACAAAAACTCAAAATTTAAAGACTTTTAATTTATCCAAATTTTTTATTTAATTTTTTTAAGATACGTTATTATATTGTAAATCCATCTGAGAAATCAAAGATAGTGAACAGTTATTATTTTTCGACTTAGCAATTTTTTTCTTGTAATAGTCTGAAAAATGGGCGGTCAAAATAATAGTAGTGAATGCATTAAAAGTGGAAAAAAAAGGATATTAAGCAGGAAAGGCACTTGATTTGATATTTATTTACCTAATTTGATCATTTACTATAAATTTTATAAAAAAAATGATTGCTTAAAGTTGGTACAATGGGGCGTGGCAGGCATTGCACTCCTGAGAGGCGTGCTCCTATTAAAAAATTAATTTCTAAAAGGATAACGTTCAAGGAAGTAGAAAATTTGATTAGATGATTGTCAACCATAATCAGAAACGCCATTAAGTAGTCGCCAAAAAAGGATACACGCGAAAGACCTCGATCCATGTCCAAAAAAGTAGTGACAAAAGTAGTGAGGTACTTGAAGCGTGACCTTTTTGCTCCTGCAGCACTTATAAAAAAAAACTTAGGTATGGACCAAAGTGTGGAAAACATTCTTAGATGTTTGCGAAATAATAATCTGGCAGAAAGAAGCCCGGGAAAAATTCCGTTATTGAAAAAAATACCTGCCCAAAAGCGATTTCGATTTTCTAAGGATCATTTGAATTGGCCCTTGAGAAATAGTGAAACCTCTAGTGGTCGGATGTGTCCAAAATTATTTTTTTTGGTGGTCGAGGATCTCGACAACATGTAAGGTATCCATAAAAGTCAGAATACCGGCCCAGATTCACCTGCAGGACCGTCAAACATGGTGGTTCGAGAATAATGATCTGGGCGCATTTTCACATTACGGCGTCGAACCCATATATTGGATCAAAACCATAATGGATAGGCACGAACATGTGAAAATTCTGCAGGACATTATGCTACCGTATTTTTCAGTTGATATGCCGATAATTTGGTGGTTCCAACAGGACATAGACCCAAAGCATACCAGCAAATTTGCGAAAGAATGGTTCGCATAGAAAAAAGTTAATGTATTGGAGTGGTCCTCACAGTCCCCCGATCTGAACCCGATTGAAAATTTGTGGTCCGATATCAAGAAGGATATTGCCAATCATCAACCAACAAATAATATTCATCTTTGGAAGATAGTTAGGAGCGCCTGGAGGTCAATACATCCAGAACGATGTCAAAGGCAGGTGGACTCCATGATCCGTCGTTGTAAAGCGGTAATTCAAAATAAAGGCTTCACAACAAATTATTAAATTTGTTAATTACTAAGTGCCTTTCACATATCTAACCTTTTAAATAACAAAAAATTAAATTTAGGATCGTTTTCATCATTAAAATATTTGAATATGTTCATCACTACTATTATTTTGACCGCCCATTTTTCAGACCATTACAAGAAAAAAATTGCTAAGTCGAAAAATAATAACTGTTCACTATCTTTGATTTCTCAGGTGGATTTACAATATAATAACGTATCTTAAAAAAATTAGATAAAAAATTTGGATAAATTAAAAGTCTTTAAATTTTGAGTTTTTGTAAGTTCATTGCAAGCACTACTATTTTTTTGACCGCAGCTGTACATATGTATGTACATTTGTACATGCCAGTGCTGCAAGATTTCTTAAGGCTTAAAAAAAGAAATGTCGATAACAAAAGAATTGTTAGCTTGAAGTAGCTAAAAGTTTATCAAAACTGGTATAAAAAACACAACTGATTCTTATGCCCGTTACTTAAAATAAAAGTAAAAGGGTATATTGTATTTTTTTAAATGTATGTATGTAACAGGGAGAAGTATGCATCTGCGATCCTATAAAGTATGTGTATTTGATGATGATATATTTGGTCTAGATCTCAGAGACTATAAGAGCTAGAGCATCCAAATATAGATCAAGTTTGCTTTCAATTTTTGCCACGCCCATTTCCACAGTTTTTAAGATATTCTATTTTTTTAAACTAATAGATAAAATTCTTTAAGCAATATAACTGCCTAAATGTATGCAATAAAAATATGTTGTGTATATTTTAATAACTAACGGGTTTGCTATAGTCGGGAACTCGAATATAGCCTTTTCCGCTTGTTTAATATCGAAACGAAATAGAAACGAAATGTTTGAGTTAAAAAAAAGTTATTGGGAACGGTTTAAGATGTGTTTTTCGAGTGAAGCTGAGCATTCCTCAAAAGTTGGCATAGTAGACTATCAAAATCTAGCTTGGCGGATACAAGATAACAGTTGAAATTAACTACAGTCCATTATTTATTTATTTTTTCTTAAGTATATTCAAGTTATCTGAGACAGCTCAAAGAATTTTGTTTTGCATTAACAAAATTGCCAAGTATAGCTATAAAATAGCTAAAAAGCCAAGACTGCTACATACATACATACATACTATATGTATGTAGATATGTAAAGCGAGTCACACAACGTCAAATTAATTGAAAAACGCAACGCCCCAGAGACATTCCTTCAAACACTCGAGTTGATAAGTAAGTGGCCCAGGCGGAACATGAAGCATTCCTTTTTCCACTTCCACTTCCACATCACAGACACGTCTTTAAGCAGCTTGAGGTTGCGGTTGATTTAACGTTGCATACTTTTGTGCTGCACTTAAGCCGCTAACAGACAGAGACACAGAGAGACAAAGGAATTCTAGGAGACTTGGGGAAACGGCACTTGATAAGACCAAGAAAAGAATGCGCACATTGTTCAATTGAAGCATAAAGCTTATTTTAAAGCTTCTTATTTGTGAGTAGAACGCAATTTTTTATATTTTATACTTAACGAAATGCTTTCAAATGTATATTTAGATTTTGTTTGCGCTACTTTTGCTGCATATTAGTTTGCTTCATTTTTTTTTTTCTAAAAAGAAAGAACTTTAAAAGAGTTTAGGGTGACCATTTTTCTTTATTTTTTACAATTTTTAGTCTTATTGCTCGATTCAAACTATAACTTTACTATGCCAAATAGCTTAAAATTCATCTAGCATTATTCTGCATATTATATTATTGTACCTTATTTACATTAAGGTGACTAGTTTTTTTGTTTAATGCCTATTTTATTTGGTATCCAAAAAATCAACATTCTTGCTTGATTTAAATATATATTCAGCAAAGTTTTAATTAATTTTCTAAATTCATTTTAAGGTGACCGTATTTTTAATGTTTTCTAAAGCATTCAATATGATAACCTTTCATAAGCAACGAATCTTTGATGTTAGTTTCTTTTCAAGTTCATAAACCTTCAAGTCTATCGAAAATATTCACATACCTAGGATTGCTTAGGGTATTCTGCAGTCGTTTCAAACTGCAGTCACGCTCTGTTTCTTCGTTTCTCTGTCGCAATTGTCGCATTCCTTTGGCTCGTCTTCTTTATGCGCAGTTGCTGCCTTGCATTTGTGTTTTATTATTATGCTTATTGTGACATATTTCCCTTTTTACTCACAGTTTCCTCTCCATTCTGTTACTTGTAGAATAAGTTTTTGTCTGACTGTTGTTATGGTTGCAATTGCTCTGCTCTTATTCAGCTTCTACTTATTCTTCGTCTACTTCCTGTTGTTCTTGTTCTCTCTGTGTGTCATCATTCATTGATTCTTAACTATGACAACTTATGCAACAAGCAAAATATCTTCAAGACGGATTTGATTGAGTATCGATTGCCCAGGTTTTTTAGTTTTTTTTTTTAAGTGATTCTAACAAATATTCCTTTTGAAAGAAATTGAATATTTTATCAAATTTTAAGCCTTTTTGCTGCTTTTCAAGTTAAAGGATTGTTAATAACTAGATTTTCTAGCTATTGAACTGCATAATTTGTTCCGAAATACTTTTATAATTTGACTTTTTAGCTTGAAAACTCTTTATACTGTCTTATTCTCATTTTTATATCATTTTCTAGAGCTTTCTTTTACAAACAATTTTCGGTATTTTTTAGTTTTTCTCAAAATCTAGACTTTGTTTTGTTGTTGAACTATAAATTTTTCTTTAGAAATTATTCCCTTACTATAAATTTCAAATGCTTGAGAGGACTGTCTTACCTATATTGTGGACTGTCCAAATGGTTACATTAGTTAGGAAATTCTTTAAAATAAAATATTTTCTATAAGATTCTAAGAATCCCAATATTATTTATATGCATAAAACTCTTTGACTCACTGACTGATTGACTCATTGACTGACTGACTGAAAGTCAGTGTGTAGGCCAAACGGTTAAAGATAGAAAGCTGAAATTTTCACACAACTTGTCTGAGACAATTTGATCGTGCAATTATATAAAATAAAATGTGACTATATATTTATTTCTCTTTTGATTATAATGACCTTAATGTTCATTAAAAAGATCTTTGTGTGTAGCACTTGAATCCTTTACTCTTTTCATCAATCAATAGCTTCAATTTATTGCATCATCTGATGCTGGAAACGCTTTGTTCTGTTCTGTCACAGACACATTTTAATTGCGTGGGGTTTTCTGTATTGAATTTCAGTGGCCTGCGGATGATTTCATAGGGAAAACGTGCGTAGCATTTTCTGTTTTCGGTTAATGACAGTTTTCTTCGGCTTGTTTGCTATTTTTAACGTTCCACAACGAGGGAGGGGGAGAGCGGAGTAGTGTGAAGTGGAACAGACAATTGCTGGCTGCTGTCTCTGATGTCATAATGCCAAAGCACTTCAACTGCGTTGGCGTCCATGTCATATAAAAAGTCCGAGAGCCGGAGAAATGGAAATGGAGACGGAGATGGAGACGGAGACGGAGATGAGGAGCCATTAAATGAAATGAATGACGGGCAGACAAATATATATTTCCCAACTCTCTTTCTTTTTTTGCTCAATTCCCCAACGTTCGCTAATGCAGCGGCAAACGTTGCATTAGGGGGCGATAGAGGGTTAAGGGGGAGGGTTAAGGAATGTGCAGCCTTGACACGATTAGCCATGACATGTGCCACACATTCTGTGGTTGCAACTGGACCACAGAGCATACTCACTTTAGCCTTGTGCCACAACATTAAAAAAAAATAAACTGAAAAACTTTTAGCAGTAATGAAAGTTGTCAGCGTTGAAGGCTAAAACGCAGTTGCCACTCGCCCCCCCAGCGCCCTTACCCCGCCTACAACTAACCCCCTATATTCTGTAAATATGCATAGTCGTTGAAAAATGTTGTTTTGACTTAAGCTTTCAACATCTGCTATTAGTTGTCCTTGAGACTGTCATAAGCTTGTCAAGTGTTATCAAGGACTCATCTGGCTTCCTCTAGCTGCCTCTCCCTCTCTTTAACACACACACACACACCCTCTCTCCCTCTTTCTGCAAATCGAGCAAAATAAACTTACTGTCATGCCATCAACAAAGTCACGCTCTTGGTCACATTTCTGAGCTTCTCAGTTGCGGCATTTGCATTCCATTTTCACTTGACAACCTTTATTTTAATTTCCTTTTTTTTGCCCAGTATCCCAAGGGAAACACGGGCTTATGGGCTCGTGATAATTAACAAGTAGATTTTACAGACTATAAGAGTGAGTGCAGCAAAATTTCATGACAGCCATAAGATAAAATTTGTGCTAGAATTTTGCACATAAAATGTAAAATTATTTGGAGAAAAGAAAGTCTTACGCTACTTAACATTATTATTTTTTTATTATTATTAATTGGGGATTCGCTTCAGTGTACATATTTCTTATACTAAAGTAATTTTAGCAATTTCATACAGTTCTGTTTTTTCAACCTTTCAATATTTGTAGCTTTCTTTGATGAGTAAATAAATTTATCATACTAAAGGTTAATATTCGATTGATTTCTTAAGGCGTATATTGATATGGTGAATATAAAAACAGAACAAAAAACTGAACATTTTCGAAATTATATAAAAAATGTATTTTAGCTATGCGAATAGAGCTATGAATCAAATTCGAAACTAGGAAGAATTGACACCTTTGTTTTTCAATTTTTAAATAGTTCTTTTTATATTTCTTTTGTGCTCATAGTTGTTATTGTTTTATATAATTTATAGTAAGTCGATTGGCTGCGAAGATACGGATACCGGGCATACTAAAAGTCGAGCAACTCGATTGTGGCGTTTTTAAGTTTTTTCCGTTTTCATTTTAGTTTGATTTCTCACCTCCCACGCTTTACACTCGTTCGCGAATCGCGCGCGTGACGTCAATGCGATTGGCAATTTGCAATTTGCAATTTGCGCTTTTTAAAGCGCTTTACCATCGACAATTCGTGCTTTTACTTATATTTGCTTTTTACATACCTCATCCTTCAATTTGTTGTACACATTGTCACGGGCATCCAGCTAGGAGTCGAGGCGATCCCAATCCTTGTCCTGTCATGTGCCTTCATGTGTCCTGAGCTGGGCAAGGTCATTAGCAGGCCACTGACTTGATTTGACTGGTCCTTAGAGACTGATTGGCTTTGCAGGTCGTTGATTTATTGCCTTTTACTCGATTGAACTCGCTTTTAAAATCAGCAAAAAAAAAAAACAGAAGAAAAACAATTTGCAATGCATTTTTTATGACCTCGCGGTTTTAAAAGTGAACGACGCGAGCAGAAGCACCGATGACCTTTCCGTTAAATTAATACCGTCCATCAAAGCAAATTTATTGGCTGCTTAATGCAATTTTCAATAGACTACATCAATTTAATGGCAAGGACTTGCCAGATTTAAGCCATTAAAAATTCTATTTCACTTGTTTTTGATGAAGTTTTAAAATTACTTTCGTTAGATTCTTTGATAGATAGTCTAAGTAGTAGTTTATTAGCTTAAAGATTTTTAAAACCTTAAAGTTTATTTAACAAGTGTTTTGAAGAGACAAAATCATAGATAACAACATTATTCTAAGGCTTTATAGTAAGTTTGATAAAAATTAAGACAGCACTTCTTCCGATGCTGTTAAACAAAAAAAGTTTAAATGAAAGAAGAAATAATATAAAAAACAAGCGGGAAAAGCTACAGTCGAGCTCCCGACTATAAGATACCCGTTACCTATTTAAATATATATAAAAAAAAATGTATTGCATACTTTTAGGCACCTACATTGCTTAAAAACCCAAATCAGCCATTACCACCTATCTATTTGTCCGATCTAGTTACGATTTAGTAGGATGATAGCTAATAATAGTGTTTAACGTTAACTAGCAAAAAATCCCAATAAATTAAAAACTTTGAAGTTACCTTTTCAATTAGGTAAATACACTTAAAGCGAATTTCATATTGCAATAGTTAAGAAAACTTGCCATATATTTAATTTTCTAGTTAAAGCCGCTTAACTGAAAGTTTTAGAGATTTCTTAAGAATAACTTGACTTGACTTGCTTTTATGCAACATATCGATTACTTATGACTTAAATACATAGAACCAACAGTTTCCGGAACTTGCAATTCTGCGGAATTTCCGAGTGAAAAGCTTATGGATTATGCGATTGCAGTAGGTACAGTTTGATATAAAATACGTGAATAAAGGTAACTAACATTTTAAACGCAAGTATAGAGAGAAGTGAGTTCTCGACACTCTGTGCGTTGTGGCTTCCCTTGGCTTAGGTAAAGATTGGGCTAGGAGTGCAAATAGGTGAACAGGGGAGAAAGGGGAGAAGGACGCAATTGCCCCAATCGAAAGGTAGCACAGAAGCCTGTTGGGGCTTAAATTGAATTTGGAGCCTGCTGAAAGACTCTTTGTGTGTGTGTGTGTTGAGCATAACTCGATTATTCAAACAAGGCTAATGGCACAACAGAAATCCACACTCTAATCTCCCCCCATTTCTCTTTATCCCCTACACACACACTCATACTCCATTTCACTTTGTGTTTGTGTGTTTACAGCAAGGTCCTGTCCAAGGATACTAGTTGGAGAGCAGCATCGTTAGGATGTCGGACCAACAACGGGCCTCGCTATGCCCTCGTCTGGTGGACTACATGGCCATTGTGGGGGCGCATACGACCCTACCGATGCCCAAGGGAATGCAGGGCAACAAGGCGCCTCCCGTGCAGGTGAGTTGTAATTTAATTCAGTTTAATCCAATTCCATAATAATGATGAGGGTGCAACAATGTAACATTGTTAGTAACAATGCTGCCCAAAATGTTTTGATTGCCATACATGAAATGCCATCATTAATATAAATTCCAAAAACTCATCAATTGTCCATTCAAAAGATTAAACTAATTCTCTTTTAATTTATTTATTTATCTTTAAGAAAACAAAGAGTTTGCTGGAATTTTTCAATTGTAATTTAATATTAAGAAAAGAAATTCTCGTTTTGATATTGAGAAGAATAAAATGAGTGAGAAAACAACTTAGTTTTTATTATTAAAATATTTTACTATGATACAAAATATTTTTAATTTGAGATTTTTGAAGAGGGGACAGCTGAAAAAAGTCCTTTTAATTTTCTCAAATTACATTTTATAAATGCAAAGAATGCTGTTTAAATTTAAAAACTATTTAGAGTCGAATCTGAATATAGTCAACAAGAGTTTTTCCATAAGTTGCACATTTAATTATAATAAAATAAAATTATAAATCATAAAAAAATAACAATCTTAACTTAGTTTCTTTAAAAAAATTCAATTGTCGGTTCAGAAAATCAAGAAAAATTAAAAATAGCTCAGAAAGTAAAATTATTTTTTAAATTTAAATGACATATGAAACAAAAGCCATCATAATTAAATTGCGACTGTTTTCATACTTAGAAATAAATACAAATATAAGTATATATAAAACTCTTAGCCCTGACTAAGTTATCCACGTGTAGGCCAAACGGTTAAGCCTAAAAAGCTGAATTTTTCACACAACACAGCTGAGACAATTTCATCGTGCAATATTAGTGTCATATAAATAAATAAATATAATATGACACATAATTGCAAAGAGATGGATCTTTTCATTGCAAATTAATTGATATTGATTTTAAAAATATTTTCTTTAGAGAAAACAATGATTTGTTCACTAATTTTTTAATTGTTTTCTTTATTTTTAAAGGTTCCCGACTTGTTGCGTCGCTATCCACCATCGGATCATGCGGATTTTCCGCTGCCCCTGGACATGGTTTACTTTTGCCAGCCCGAGGGTTGCACCAGCGTCGGACCACGACGCACTGGCTCCGCCATCAGGGACATGACATCCTTTGTTTTTGCGCTGACGGACAAGGATTCGGGCAAGACGCGCTACGGGATTTGTGTGAACTTTTACAGACCCATCGAGCGGCCCAGTTCGACGACAGGCGGCGGTGCAGCGGGCACGGAACGTGGTGGCTTAACAGGGAATGGACATGGACACGGCACTGGCGGTGGTTCAGGTGGTGCAAGGGGTCGACGTTCGTCGGCATTTCGGAGGGAATCGTGGCGCAAGAGCATGGAACGTAGTTCAGATTCCGCATTTAGCAGGCAAGTTTTGTTTTGTGCCGCAAACGCAAAGAAAATCGAACAATCACATTACATTACATGAGAGTTTTTTTTAATAAGGAACTCTTCGCTTTTGGCTTTATTTGTCTAACCGAACCACTTTCCATAATAGTTACGGCCTCTTAACTACTTCTAGCGACTACAGAAGTAACGTCGCGCCCAGCGATTCGGATCGTGAACTGACATCGCGTCGCGACTCAGATCAACAGCGTCTCCATTCGCATCATCATCATCAGCAGCCCGGCCAGCCCGGTCAGCCGGTGACATCGGTGCCCAAATTGGGGCTAATGGCACCCTCCGCCGACTCGGAATCGGGCGGAAGTCATTCGCCGTCACCGCGAGCCTCCAGGAAACGCACCAAATTGCGTAATCAATCATTGACCTCGCTGTGCATCATATCGCATCATCCGTTCTTTACCACATTCCGTGAGTGTCTGTTCATTTTGAAGAAACTCATCGATGCCTGCAACGAATCGTCGTCGCCGAAACGTGTGGGCGCATCGCAGAAAATCAATCGGGATAACGTTTGGACGGTGCTGGCGGGACATGCCAGTGAGGCGACGCCCTCCATTGTGCTGCACGATGTGCGCGAGATCGAGACCTGGATACTGCGTCTCCTCTCCACGCCGGTGCCCGTGCCGGGCTCCACGCGGGTCGAGGTAAGCTTCAACTATGCGTCGGTATCGATATTTTGTTTATTTCAATCTTTTTTTTGTGTCGATAAAAAATGTTTTAGGATTGCAGAATGGAATTATTAATTATTAATTCTCATTATTAAATTATTTAAAAGTTATATAAAGTCTTATAACCAAAGAGATATGGTTATATCGAAATTATCGATACCTAAGAATGCAGCTCGATTGATAGTCAAAAGAAATGATCGAGTTAAAGAGCTCGGAAATCGCTTTGCGAATATCAAGTTGTCGATTTAATCAAAAAATCGATGTATCATGAAATAATCGAGCTAATATTGAGCTGTCGATTTTTTATGAAAACCGATAAAAATAACTCGATTGATAGTCAAAAATGTATCGAGTTAAAATACTCCGAAATCGCTTCGTCAGTATCAAGCTGTCGATTTTTCGATGAATTTTTAAATAACCATTATGTATTCCAAGTAGCGGTTTAAAAATGTATCCAAAAATCGACAACTCAATGTTGCCGAAGCGATTTCGGAGTATTTTAACTCGATAAATTGTTGACTATCAATCGAGTTATTTCTATCGGTTTTCATAAAAAATCGACAGCTCACTGAAAATTGTTAATTAAAACAGGAGTTGATAAAATGTTACAATTTGATAGTACAAATTTTGAGTTTTAAAAAAAATCTGAGAGTAATTTTTATTTTTAATTAGCTTAAAAATCGATAATTTGAGACAAAAAGTTATTTTAATGAAATGAATTAAATTTGAATTAAAAGGCCAAACCAAAATCAAAGCGTTGTTCTGCTTGGAAATCGGATCAGTTAAAAAGGTTTATCGATAGTTTGTCTTATCATCTTTCGTTTTGACAGCTTTAGATTTAGTAGGTTGAAAAAAACTTTCCCTCAGTTGTCTTTTTAAAAGGAGTTTTTGTAAAAGGAGTTTCGTATCTAATACAATTCCTAACAGAAAACATAGTTTTAGATAGGCAAATTTCATGATAGTTTTTCAACTTTCTGTAGGATTAGCGAAGTTTTCTAAAATGTTGATAACCGGTAATATTTATTTTTTGTATAAGCTTTATTTTCTTATCGTTTATTTTAAATAATTTCTGTTGCGAGTTGGATACAACACGATTCCCAATAGTTTCTATTTGTCAATGCCTTTTAGTTTTTTTAAGGACTCTTAATAAAAATAGTTAAAAGGGATTGACAAATAGAAAACAGCTATTTCCCACTTTCACTTCAAGTTCGAAGCTTATTCCAGAGTTGAGGCAACAATTTAAGCACAAAGTTATTCTACGAATTTTCCCTAATTTTTCCATCCATCCACAGGTGGAGGTGCTGTCGCCAACTGTGCATGAACCTTTGCTATTCGCATTGCCGGATCATACGAGATTCTCGTTGGTTGATTTCCCACTGCATTTGCCGTTGGAGCTGCTTGGCGTTGAGACATGTCTGAAGGTCTGGACATTGATAATACTGGAGAATAAGGTGCTCTTCCAGTCGCGTGACTATAATGCCTTGTCCATGTCGGTAATGGCGTTTGTCACAATGCTCTATCCGTTGGAGTACATGTTCCCAGTGATACCATTGCTGCCCACATGCCTCAGCTGTGCCGAACAGCTGCTCTTGGCACCCACGCCCTTTGTCATCGGTGTGCCCGCCTCTTTTCTCATCTACAAAAAGAATTTTAGGTAAGATTGAATCCTTTTGTTCAAATTGTTAACAGCTTCATTATTATCATTGAACTTTGCAGGTTGCCCGACGATATATGGGTTGTGGATTTGGATTCGACAAAGCTGACACCGCCAACAGGTGGTTACGATGAGATTCCACCATTACCCGAACCGGAGGGTACCATACTAAAGAATCATCTGAAACAGGTAAGTTCATCCCTTCCCAGATGGAAATGGGTTCGGGTTCATGCACTTTGGATTGGAGAAATTTGGGGGAAAACCTTATCCATATGCTTGGTTGGTGTTTTTTGAAAGGGCCTTTAACTCATAGCGTCTGTTTGAGAGTCTCTCGACAGGCGTACAGCAATTTCCAGGCCTTGTTGTAGAGCTCCACATCGAGGCTCCGAATGGAATGTTCTCTGTGCAGAAATCTCTCAAACTTGTCGCACTCGTTACGCATCTTGAAAACAATGTTTGGCAGCATATCCTGAACTCTCTTCACCACACGCTTTTGTATCCTAATGCGATTATCCTTGGCGCCTTCGCCTTTGAATCGCTCCAAACGAATCAATTCCATGTCACGTTCCTGTTCGTAATGAAGCTTTTGTTGCAATAGATGCTCCAAAACGGAACTATAGACGATCAACTGATCATGTCGCGGATCCATCGAACTGGACACTTTATGTAGATATTCTGCACTTTTGAGAGATTCCGTCCATTTTCTGTATCCCGAGTCTTTAAGCGATCTCTGCAATTCTGTTGTTATTTTTGTCATTTCTGGCATAAACATTCTTGAACTATCTTCTTTGTTTTTTTTTTTATTGATATCTTTTGATCTTTTTTCGTGGGTTTCTGGGCTTAAAACAAAAAAAAAAAAGAAAATCGGGTAAACGATTCTCTGATAAGAAATCAAACCAATTCCAAACTAAACTTTCTAAAAATTCCTAATAACAATACAAACAAATGCAAACTGACAGTGGAGTCAACGGAGTTGATAGGAAAATATCTTCCAAATATGTTCTAGGATATATCCAACTAAACTTTAACCAATCATATGGATGAGCATGTTTTCTACTTATATCAAAATTTTGCAGTCTAATTAATATATATGTACTTATATGTATCCAAGCTTAAACTGCAACGATTTCATTTCATACAGCAACTTGATATACAAATTTCTGTATTCCTATTTGATTCATATATTTGAATGTAATATCATATGTATGTATATGTCATATCATATACATATATATACTATATATAAGTGTATATCTTGATATGGTAAACGCTTTTTCAAACTCAACGTCGTCGTCGTCTAAATATCTCAAGATATGTGACTTTTTTAATTGATATCGTTTATCAAAAAAATAACTGAACTTATTGAGAACAATAAATTAAAGTTGTCACATATGGTTGATTATAATTTTTTGTGTGATTGTGCTCTTTTTAATGCTAAGTATAACACTTGCCCCTCAAAAAAAAAAAGAAAAAAAAAACACCCCATCTATGTACTATTCATATATGATTTGAATTTTTCATTACTCTGCTCTTTTTCTGCCTCCAATTTCTTGAAATATCTACCCATCTATCTATCTATCTATCGAACTGCCTATCTTTATCTTTATCTATCTCTCTCTCTCTGCCTTTGCCTCTTTTACTTCTCTTATACTCTACTACTCTACTTTTAACATTCATGCATTATCTCTATTTTAAAACGAATTTACTAATACTCGATCACAACAACGAAAACAATAACAACTACTACTACTACTACTACAACAACAACAATCCTCTACTACAACAACTACAACAACAACAACAACTGCAGGCTATGCTACTTATGGATGAAGCTGGACTTGGTGTAAATATCATTCATTAAATGTTTCAAATACAAATCTTTCGTTTATCGGTTTTAAAGGATTTCCCCTTTTATTTTTGTTGGGTTCTTTAGTTGAAGCGATTTGTACATACTAGAATTAAAGCTAAATACTAATACTAAAACTAGCGTGGAGTGCGAAAATACCCGAAACTTTTAAATATATAACGCATGCATACAGTCATACCTTCTATATCATATATACATGTATATGTAAACACAACATCTGATCGATAAATGTGACCATATATGGATATGTCTAGCTATAGCTGAGGTTGTTCCTAATATATGTTAAGTCCTCTGTCCCCCTTTCTCTTTCTTTTTCTCTCTCTCTCCTGATCAAATGATCTATTTATCTCCCTATCTCTATCAATTGATCTACCTGCCTATCTCTTTATTAAGTGATCTTTTCATTTCTCCCGCTCTCTATTAATTGATCTATCTATCAAGTGATCTAAATATTTCCCACTCAACTGATCTTTCTGCCTTTCTCTCTCTATTAAGTGATCTTTTCATTTTTATCTCTCTCTATTAATTGATCTATTGATCTATCTGTCTTCCTCCGTATCAAACGATCAAAATGTTTCTTTCTCAATTGATATGTCTGCCTCTCTCTCTATTAAATGATCTATCCTTCTCTCTATCAAGTGATCAAAATGTTTATTTTCAATAGATCTGTCTCTCTCTCTATTAAGTGATCTTTTCCTTCTTTCTCTTCTATTAAGTGATCTCTTTCTTCTCCCTCTTTTTATAAATCAACCTCTTTCCCCATCAAATGATCTATCATCCCTATTTCCTTAAAGAACTCGTTTTATCAAGTTCAACAGTTCTAAGCTTTCGCTTTTCTATCTCTTTATCTCCCTCTCTCTGTCTGTTAAGCGTTCTCTTTGGTATTTCATCTACCGATCTTCAGTTTGCATGCCTTGTCAGTGTTTTCCTCCTGTGTGTATATATATTTTTAGCTTACTAACAATTTCCCTCAGGTTTTCTGCCCTGAAACTAGCCAATCGACCCCACTGTTTCTCCCTCCCTCCCTCTCTCTCTCTCTCTCTGCCTCTCTCTGTCTGTCTCTATCTCATAGTTAGCCATGTTAAAGTTGCAGCTTAGTTGTATTCCTCTGCCTGCCTCCTCTTAAATCTCTCACTTTTAACTCCAATGCAGGCATTAACTTCCATGACGGCCTCCAATCAGGCCGTATCCTCTCAGCAACTCTTGCCCTCGGTGCGGGACAGTCTCCAGGAGCCGCCCTTATTGGGGTAAGTCTATTAAATAATCCTATTATAATTAGGTCAGGATAACCTGAGTCGATCCGACTCATAGTCTCATAGTTTTCAAGCTATCTTTATCTCATATTATTTTTCCTCCTTTTAGTGTCTCCCAAGTCCGTTTGCCTTTGCAAACGCCCCCGCACTCGGCGCAGGCAAGTCAAAGGAACTCGGTGTCCGCCCAAGGAGCATTGATGTCCCGTCAGCCCAGTCCAATGAATTCACCGGCCCTCAATCCCTTTGTGTACGGCACGGACGTTGACTCTGTGGATGTGGCCACTCGGGTGGCAATGGTGCGCTTCTTTAATGCCCAGAATACCTTGGCTAATTTCGCGGAGCACACCAGAACTTTGCGTCTCTATCCACGTCCTGTGGTCGCTTTTCAAATAAACAGCTTCCTGAGATCGCGACCCCGTGCCTCCTCGTTCCTCAATCAGTTTGCGCGGACGCAGGCGGTGGAGTTCCTTGCGGAATGGTCGCTGACGCCCACAAATGTTGCCTTTCTGCGCGTACAGACGGGCGTCATGGATCCGATGCAGGTGGGCGATAAGCCCAAATGGTTTGCCCACTCCCTCACTCCGATACGGTTTTCGGTGTGGGACGATGGTAGTTCTCTGAATGGCGCCTTGCGCTCCCTCAAGCAGCTCGAGTGCCAGCCGACGGATGAGAGTGGCTCGGATTCGGAGGGCGGCGATAGCAGCAGCTCTTCGTATAGTTCCCTCAGTGACTTTGTATCGGAGATGGCTTCGTCGGATTTGTCGCCCAGTTTGCATGATGTTTTCGGCTCCTATAATCGACCACATGTGGTACCACAGACCTTGTCCTCCAATTTGGATCCTGCGCTGGTTTATCATCCGCCCAGTAAGCTGCAGTATCCAGAGGGCATCGGCGGTCCGATAACCCACAAAGAGGATGAGGAACGTGCAGATTCGCCGGTTTCGTCGTCATCGAGTCGCTCGGATCTCAGTTCGCCCAGCTTCAATCGTGACTCTGAATTTGATTTCCAGCCCAAGTCGGGCCCACAGTCGTCGCAGGCGGCCTTTGAGTTGGCCACGCCGTTGGCCATGCGCCTGGAGGCAACTATAAAAATGGCCAGTGTGGAGGCGGAATCGGACACAACTTCCACGGTGACTGCAAAGAACATAGCTAGCAACAAACTGCAGCGAAATACCAGCGATCTGGAGCGACCTGAGAAAAAGATACCGGTAAGTCTAGAGGTCAGCTAATCTTTACCTCCAAACAAAACCTATATTGTTGTGCTTGTAGCCGCCGCTTACGCCTCCCGTCAAGCAGCCGAGTGTGACCAACATTTTGGCCCGCACCGGCAGCTCTGGCTCCAGCTCGAGCAGTCCCGGTCGCCAGAGTTCGCAGAGTTCACTCTTTGAGAACTTTGCCTCGCATGCCAAGGATTTGGTGCGTGAAACGACACGACAAAGCAGCCAGGAGGGTTTGCTAGCCCACGTGGACAAGGTGAGTCCTGATTTCGGCTGGAATAATTAGACTATTCGGTGCATCCATTGTCGGATTCGATGTATGTGTGCTGTTGTGCTACTCTGTTGTGCATACACGTATTTATTTATATTCTTGCAGAAGCAATTTTCTAAGAATTTATTCAAATATTTATACAATTTCTAAACACATTTAATATTTTTATCAATCTATATATCATTATAAAATAAAAATTGATGTCTTTAAAGTGTTTCACTGCTGAAACATAATGTGGGCTATTTTTAAGTGACCTACGTTGGGCGCCAAATTCTCATTAACCGATTTTCTGTGCCTATTTAACCAGATTTTGTATGATATCTATTGGTTTTTTCAAAAAAGCATAGTCTAGTTGTATATATATCAATAACTGGTTCTTTCTTAACGTTTGAAATTGTTTGAACTTGATATGCGAGCGACACACGTTGGGCGCCAAATATGTAAAAGTTAACTTAACTCAACAGGTTTAACTTATAATACTTCTTCTGCAAGCTTATAAAATCTTCGGATATCCGAAGAGACCTGTTTTTATTTTTAATTTGAATTAAATGAATCAAATTGAAGCGAATTACATTAAATTACAAAACGCACGTTCTATGTGTCTAATACTTGTAAACAATATATGTATAACTAAGTATAGCATGCACTGGACGAAGATCTAGATGACAAAATGCGTCACACCTTTGAAAAGGTTGGTACTCAGCCAGACACACTCACACTACTATCACATTCACAGAAACTCTCCACACCTCTTCCATACATACATATGTACACCCCTCACTCACATCAAACATACAAATCGCAACGAGTACATTTGTGAGCTTCCGCTTCTCTGCCTTTATAAAGTTTTTGGGAGATTTTTAGCCACGCTTCAAGCATTACCTTTTGGTCAATGGAATTCAAGATCGGCAAGATCTCCAATTTTAATTTTGTCATGCATTTAATTAAGAAATTACACCCATATATAGCTTGTTAGCTCCTTTATTTAGTTCATGGTCGCTTTCAGATTATTAAGTAGTTTAGTAGATGCCCACATCCTGCATTCTGCGTTGTTGTCGAAAGTATTGCTATCATAATTATTGCATTTATTGATTAAGAATTGTGGCTAATCTATCGGGTTTTCTTCACAGTTTACGCTGCATGCAAAGAAGGCAGCTGGTGAGGCCTCGAAGCAAGCGTTGGAGGTGTCCAAACAGGCGGCTGGCGTTAGTAAAAATACCTTTGAGGATCTAACGTATGTGGGTAAATCGACGCTGGGCGATTTGACAAAGACAGCCAAAGAGGCCGCCACGAAGAAGGGCATCATCAAGATTGAGGAGCATGGTCCTGGTGGTGCTGTGGGTAATCCGTCTGCCTCACCCAATTCCCAACTTGCCACACAAAAGCAGGTGCAACAAAGCGGCGGTGGTGGCAACAACTTTTTCAGCACCATTGGCACCGATTTCAATGGCTTGGCCTCATCCACAACGACCATGTTCTCGGGCATGTTTGGTGGCAAAAGTAAGTGCTGATTTAGATGAAACTTATCTACATAGTAAAATACTTTATCCTTTCCACAGAAAACCAACAAAAACAGACGGTACAGCAAAGGTCAGGCAATATGGCTTCAGGAAAAAACAAATCTGGCATCAATTTCGATCCTTTTCCGAGTCGCAAAGGACTTGTGGAACGTACACCTTTGATCAAGCATGCGGGACCACGACAGACCCAAGAGGAATTGACGCGTCAACAGAATCAGGAACGTTCGCACAGCAATGCCGAGAATCAAACCTTCCTCAAGGATGTCATCAATCAGGTGCTCGCTGGCGAAGGTGTCGGTTGGCTCAAACTCAATCGTTTCAAAAAACTCATGGAAGATGAATCCTATCGCACTCTGGTGCTAAGCAAGCTAAACAAGACGCTGGACAAGAAAATAGCACCCGATGATCATATCGATGATGTGGTAAGTGACAATTTTTATTAGACAACCGTCACGAATTGTGTAAAGTCTTAAAGAAACTCGTTGTGGAGTCAAAACGGTAAGAGCTATGAGACTGAAATTTTCACCCATCAAAGCTGAAATAATTTTATGAGGCATCAGGATGGTTTTTTTTTTTTGAAAAACGGTAAGAGCTATGAGACTGAAATTTTCACACATCAAAGTTGAAATAATTTTTTAAGGCAGTATAGTGGATTACACTTCTTTTTTTGCTGAAATAATTTTATGAGGCATCAGGATGGTCTTTTTTTTTTTAAAACGGTAAGAGCTATGAGACTGAAATTTTCACCCATAAAAGTTGAAATAATTTCATCATGCAGTACCTAAGACGGTTTTTTTTTTTGGAAAATTTCATCTGTATAGTGGATTACACTTCTTTTCTTTGGGAAGAAGTAACTTACATTTAATTATTTTCGGAAATAAATGTTCTTTCTTATTTTTCCCTCAACCTAATCACTTTATCTCCTTCTCCATACTCATAGTGTGTGACCAAGCCCGTCTGGAAGGGCATGCTGAAGTGTGTGCAGGCCATTGCAGGCGGTTTGGATGTGACGTTCAGTAATTTTGGACTGGGAGGCATGGCCTCGGTGTTCCAACTCATGGAGGTGGCACATACACACTATTGGACCAAGGAAATAAACGAGGGCAGCGACATTTCATCCAGTTTGTTGTCGAGTCATGCGGCCAGCCCGATGGGCAGTCGTGAGAACTTACGATCGCCAAGCAGTCCAAATGGTTCGCATTCTGGGTTGGGCAGTGAATGGGCGTCACCTCAAGAGTCCCGTAAAAGTTCAACGCACACAACGCTGCCAGCATCGGCGTTGGCGTCGACGTCGGCAGCGACGCGTCGTCTATCATCGGCGGACAGCCAGGATGGACAGTCGACGACGGAGATGTTCAAGGATATGTTGTCGCAGAAGAGAAGTGCCTTGAAGAATATGCTCACCTCGTTCGATTCCGATGTAAGTTGAGAATTGTACCCGTCAAAATATATGTAACCCCGCCCAGCATACATAGTATAGTCGCATTATAATCATATATATATAATCATAGCCACGCCCATATGCCCACAAAGCACACAAACCATGTCCATGTCCATGTCCATGTCCCATGCCTCATGAATTCATGTTAGCTAATGACGTGTCCAGAGCTTCTTAGTACAGCAGTATAAATATAACAGTATCGTGCATTGCTATTGTTAATCGTTATCGCTAATCGTAATCGTAATCGTTGTTTATAAATATATATATATAATATCGTATATGTAGAATTCGCTTATTAGACATGCATATATATTTATATATAATCAACTTAGTCGCATAACGGGCGCATAATTCAATATATATTCGACTTAATTGTGTCGCAATATATCGATATATATATATATCGTGTATCGTATTGTAATTCATAGGCTGCTGGCTCCACGGGCGCGCTCTCCGTGGTCAGTGATCTGCTTCCCGCTGGCAGTCTAAGTGTCCGCATGCCATCCAGCTGCCGTTCCACAGTCTCAGACACCGAATATGAAAATGTAAGTACATATCGATGATGTCGATCGATAATAACCCGCAACAAAATACCGTTATTCGTATAGTTATCGTTATCGCTAGCTAGCGATTTAACTCCTCCCCCACTCCCCCCGTGTCAACTTACTCGTAACTCGCAAAGAATACTTGTACTTAGTTTTGTTGTTGTTTGATTCTCTGATCAGCACCGATCATTGTACACTGCCCTAGGGTAATCCCCGTCCTGGTACACCAACTTTTGAGTCGGCAAGCAAACTAATTGCGCTTAAATTTCAGACCACGACATCGAAAGACTCGAAAAGGAGCTCCGGAAATCTTTGGTCCGGCAAATCAACACTCAGTGCCGGATTTCGTTATACAGGCGGACATTTAATCAACACATCTTCTTCCCCATCGCCGGACAGTCCGAGGGTCTATCTGTTTGAGGGACTGCTGGGTAAGGATCGTCTCAATCTGTGGAATCAAATGCAATTTTGGGAGGATGCCTTTCTGGATGCCGTCAGTCAGGAGCGTGATATGATCGGCATGGATCAGGTGAGCAAAAGCTACCATTAAAATGGGTGCAAAGACGGTCTTAATTTAAATGCATCATTCCATTCGATAGGGTCCCATTGAGATGATGGAACGCTACAAATCGTTAAGCGAATCGGAGCGAAAGCGTCTGGAGCACGACGAGGATCGTCTGTTGAGCACGATGCTCTACAATCTGACCGCCATATTGGTAATGCTGAATGTGACCAAGGACGAAATTCGTCGCAAGATACGACGTCTGCTCGGCAAAAGTCACATAGGACTTGTCTACTCGCAGGAGGTGCACAATGTGGTCGATCAGATTAACAATTTGGTAGGTGAAAAGCAACTTGGGAAACATTGAAAGTAATTTTTGATGGTAACTGTGGAAATTTTCAACTTTATAGAATGGCAATGATATTGATCTGAAACCCTTGGGATCACGTCTGTTGCATCGCCAGAGCTTCACGGTACATCAGGGCATCGATGTGAATGGCCCGTTGCGTTTTATGGAGGTGCGTGACGATGGTTTGGTTCTACGTTCCGTCGATGGCACGATTGTGGAGCGTTGGTGGTACGAGCGACTGGTCAACATGACGTATTCTCCAAAGACCAAGCTGCTCTGTCTCTGGCGTCGAAATGGCGGACAGACACAACTCCACAAATACTATACCAGAAAGGTGAGATACATTTTAGGTTTTTTTTTTTCCATTTTTTATACCCGATACTTCAAACATAGGTAACAGGGAGAAGAACACATCTCCGACCCCATAAAGTATATATATGGGGGTGCCACAGAAATCGCTTTCGCTTGAATTTCACTTAAATTTCATACAAATTCCAGTGAAATTCAAGCGAAAGCGATTGATATTCTTGATCAGAGACTATAAGAGCTAGATCAACCAAATTTGGCACACACACTTCTATAAATCAGATCAAGTTAGAATTTTCAGGGGTGCCACAGAAATCGCTTTCGCTTGAATTTCACTTAAATCTCATACAAATTTAAGTAAAATTCAAGCAAAAGCGATTTCTGTGGCACCCCTGATTATATAGTTTTTGGTTATTAACATTAGCTACTATTATTAGCTATCACCATACTAAATCGTAACAAGATCAGACAAATAGAAAGATGGTAATAGTTGATTTAAGTTTTCAAGCAATGTAAGTGCCTAAAAGTATGCAATGAAAAATATTTTATGTGTATTTAGTTACGTAACGGGTATCCTATAGTCGGGAGCTCGACTATAGCCTTTCCCGCTTGTTTTAATTTCAACAAACTTAAATTTTAAATATACTTTTTGCAGTGCAAGGAGCTGTACAACTGTATTAAGGAGGCAATGGAGCGTGGTGGCACGCCCACAAATGTACCCGAATTGGGCGGTGAGTTTCCCGTACAGGATATGAATACGGGCGAGGGAGGTTTACTGCAGGTCTGTCTTGAGGGTGTCGGTTTGTTGTTCTCCAATAGCAAGGTAAGTGTGGTTCTCTCTCAATCTCTCTTCCTTGAGATCTATATACAGTATATACATACACATACACACATAAATACACACACACACACACACACACACACACACACACACACATACACATACTCGCCGCTCTCTAAAAATACTCGTTTTGTGTGAAATAAAAAAAAGCAAAAAAAAAACAAAAATAAAACTCTGCATCTATAAAAAGCCATAAACATAAGCATCAGTCTTAAGAAAAATATATTCAAATGTAACTCTGGCCCTCAAAATCAGTCCAAGCCTTTGACCCACCCAACCACAAATTACACCCCTTCCCCTATCTCTGTCTCTCTCTCTCTCTCGCTCTCCCTTTATCTCTCCTTCTCTCTTTATCAAAAAGATAAAGAAGAAGACACCAAAATCCAATATTAATCAAGACAATGAAAAGTAAAGCTTTATAATCATAAAAAGTCTCTCACATGACTACAGACATTTAATTGTATGATCCTGTCTATGTATTGACATTTACATAGAGTTCGTCATTCTGCTGGCAAATTGGTGACCAACACCAGGGCCAGGGTCAAACGTCCCCAAAAAGTCCTGTCATAAAAAACTAACCCAAAAAAAAAAGCAAAAAAAAAAGAAAAACTTAAAAAAATGTGTTTCCAATGTGCGTCTAAAATTCAACTTTAATTCTTGTGTTTTCTTATTGTTTTCTTCTTTTTTTTTTTGAGAACATACGACAAAAAGTACAGTACAAATTCAATATGAAGGAGTTATACATACTAAATACTTGTACTCACATTTTTGGGCGCATTCTAATTTATTTATTTTCTTATCTGTGTTTTGTTTCCCAATTGGTTTCCGTTTTTTTTTTTTTTTCTATAAATTACTGTTTCCTTTATTATTTGCATTTCGTTTTAGTCTCTTGGTTCGTTCAAGTTTTTGTCACTTTGTGTATTGTCGCAATCAAAGATTTCTTAGATGATATCTTACGTAATACAAGGACCTTCTCAATATTTTGATTATGATTTCAATGTTTATTGAACCGTCATAAGGTGTAGTTCCATGAGGAGCCCTTACGATCCACTCAAGCGCCTAGATATATAAACATATAACCCAGTTCCCATCTGACTTGATTCGTTTCTAATTGGAAAGTCTGCGATGATAGTCAAAATAACAAATTTAGTAGCTTCATAATGAACCTGGTAGTCTGTAGAACAAATCCCTGCGGTCGCCATTTTGAATAAGATCTGTAGCTCAATAATACTCCAAGGACCTTAACCGTTTTCCTTCCCACTTACAGGCTAAATATGTCAAATCGTATCTACCGAATATTTATACAAATTTTTTTTAATTTGATCACGTAACCCCCACCCAAAGTGAACTTAGCCTCAAAAAGTGACCGTTATTTGCTCCACCTAACCTCAAATTTTCTTAAAATTTCGATATTCTCTCATGTTTTTTGTTATCTGGCTTTCGTTTTATGTTTGATTTTCACTCGCCTTCCTATATATAAATAATTATTTAAGACTTGTGTGATTATAAAAAGCGCAATCGAAACAACCGAATCTTTAAATCGATTTAAAAAATAGATAAGAAAAATAATAATATTACAATAAAAATCCATATATCATACCCATATATTGTGCTAGTGAATGTACTGAATGCTATATTCATTATACTCTCTAATTTATTTATTTAACTAACCAAATAAAAAAAGATATATAAAAAACACATTTTTCTTATCATCTTATGATTATAATTACAATTTTTATCATTAACTGGGCATTTTGTTTAAATCTTTTCTTTAATTTTCATAATTTTTCGACTTGATCACTTTTTTAACCTAAAACTCGTTCGATCCAAGACAAATTTCATCATTGTCATTCTTTTTAAAATTTCTTTCGCTACTTTTGTAATGTGTCAATTTTTCAAATCAACAGAAAAAAAAAACAAATAGAAAGCTTATTAAATATTCAAAGTTAGGACTGTTTTTTTTTTAGGCCCAAGCTCCCATTATTAAGAGCGAACCAATAATTATAGTTTTTGACTTTTTCAACAAAGAAATTCTTAAATTGGTGTCATTTGCATATTAAGTTTTAGATTCATTTTTATATCCGTTACTTAAAAAATAAGTTAAAGATTATATTGTATTCGTTGCAATGTATGTAACAGGGAAAAGGAAGTATCTCCGACCCTATAAAGTATATATTTTTGTGATCAGCATCAATAGCAGAGTCGATATAGCCATGTCGGTCCGTCCGTCCGTCCGTGTTAGCGACTAGATCTCAGATGCCATAAGAGACCAGATCAGGTTTGTTTAAAATTTTTGCCATGCCCGTTTTCACCACAGCTTAAGGGATTAGTATTTTTTACTATTACTAACGTTAGCTACTATTATTAGCTATTATCCTACTAAATCGTAACAAGATCGGACAAATAGAAGGGTGGTAATGGTTGATTAAAAATTTAAAGCGATGTTAGTGCCTAAAAGTATGCAATACAATTTTTTTTGTATATTTAAATAAGTAACGGGTGTCCCATGGTCGGGAAATCGACTATAGCCTTTTCCGCTTGTTTTTTTTTTGATTTCACTCTCTTCTTTTTAATTTGTTTAACTGTATATACATGTTAAGAGTACGTTTTAACGGTTTTGACGATCTGCAGAGTCCTGTCGCTCTGCTCTCTTTCGTATTCTGTCGAGGCTGTTGCAGAAGAGAGCGAGAGAGCGGTCTACGGGTCGATTAGTCGATTAGTGTTAACCTATTATCGTTTATCGTATATCGTTTACGTTGTATGTTTTCATTCCTTCGATTCGATGTACCTCATCTAGGCAATCCACAAAAGAATATATGAATAAATATCGACAAAAGAGAAAAGATAAGAAAGAGTAAAAAAAAAAAATGAAAAATACAAAAGATAATTGATTTTGTGCACAATTCTAAGCTGGTAACTTTTGAGATGGTCCTTGTGTATATTTGCAGATTTCGTTTAGCTCTCTTGTTCTCTTTTTTTTTGTTTCCTTTCATTACTTTCAATACTTGCTTTCTCTTTGATTTTTTACTTACTAATTCGGTATATATCAATATATATATTCTCTATTTTTACTGTTAATCTCTCTCTCTCTATATTTCCTCAACTCTTCTCTCTCTCTCTCGCTCTCTTCTTCTTTCACTTGACTCTTCTTCTACAAAGTTTGTTCGCTTTTTTACAGCTCAAAATTTGAGGTTTATTTAGTATTTCTTTCTTCTTATTCTTGAACTTTATCTCATTATGATTTTTGAACTTTTTCTGTATTTAATAATAAACCACAACAACAACAACAACAACAGCAAATACAACAATAACAACAACAATAACTAAGATTTAGCTGTCCTTCCCATTGAAAAAGTTTCCACCGTTACCGTTATCTAACCCCCCCACCCCCCTCTAAAAATGTCCCAAAAACACAAAAAAAAAAAAAAAGAATACGACTCTTAACACAACAACAACAGCCACATTTCATATCGTTTCTAAACAAAATTCGCTAGAAATTTTACTAAAATTATTGAAATTCAACAAAAATACAAAAAATTACTAAAAATACTAAAACAAAAAAAAAAAACAAAAAATTAATTAAAAATATAAGCCAAAAAGCGTTTTTCAACTTTCTTTTTATCATTTTCTTTGTTGTTTGTTTAATGTTTTTGTCGTACGTGGAACGCTGCACCGTTGCTCTCCCATTTGTGGACTCTGATATAAAAAATACCAAAAAACAAAACAAAAAACACGTTCCCTACGAATTTGAAACGAAACCTAACGAATAATTCCAATGATTGGTCTATATCTCTATCAAATTACAAAAAAAAAAATACTAAATCGAATTGATTCACAATATGATCTGACAAAACAAAATCAAATGAAACCGAAAAAAATATCGTCTGACAAAATACGATAAAAGGATTTCGAGGTATTGAAATGAACAAATTTCTTGTTATATTTGAACTTAAATTTATAAGCAACTATTGTTCTTTAAGCCCTGTTTCCCTCAACATTTGCGTTTCTTTAATCCAAAATACCATTTTACTTCACATTTTATGTTTCCAAACACTTGATTTTTACAAAAAAAAAAAAAAAAAAAAAAAGCAACAAAAACCAAATTAGTAGTTGATATTATAATTTGAACAATTAAGACAGCAAATAATAATATATAAATATAACAAACTGATGTATATTATCTAAAAGCTTTTACGTTTTCGAGATTATTTTTGAAACTGTTGGTTGGATGGTTGGTTTGTTTGTTACATTTGAAACAGAGCCGTAAAACTTGTTGACGTTTCCTATTTAAAAGTTACTTCAAATCTTCTTTATTATTTCACCGTGTATCATTTACATTATCATTTATCTTTTGCCGTTTATCCGTTATCGTTTTCATTCTCATTTATCGGTTCTTAGAGTTATCAATTCGAATTCATTTCGTTTCAATTCCAATACGAATACTGCATATACATAGCGGGCGTTTGGAACGTTTTGGAACTAGTACATAAATATTTAGATATAACTATTTTATTTGTAAGCCACTTCTCTTGTGTGTTGTTCAGTTTTCAGTTCTCTCTCTCTCTCTCTCTCTCTCTCTCTCTCACACACACACAGAACACACACTCTCTCTCTCTCTCTGTCTCTCACTCTGTTTACCACTTTCTACACTAGAAGACAAGAAATACTCAAAAATACAAAGTTTTGGGGGGCTATTGGTTTATTTGTTCGAGCATGGCTCGTTTGACTGTACTTACATACATACATGTATATCGATAACGATACCGATAGCAATAATACTGATTACATCGATGGATTCACGCACTGTAAAGCACGATATTATTAGGATCTACATTTGCATTTGTCGGTCTGAGGAATGATGATATCGTCGCATGTTCACCAACTGGTTGCCAATTGCCCCCTCCACACACACACACACACACCCACACCCTCTCTTATCTCTCTCTCACACACACATGAACACACACAAACATACATCAATAGTAAATAATTTATGAGTTTTGCTTTTGATTTGGCACAAGTTTCAAGAGCAAGTTCTTTGAATGTTTAATACGCCCACAAAATACACACAGCTCATGAAAAAAAGCCACAAAACCCATATACAGAACTGTTTACAATTTATATATTACAAAAAAAAAAACAAAAACAAAAACATATAGTTACTATATATAGTTTGTAGCCTGTAGAACGTAGCCTTAGCATTGTTCTGCCGCCCAAATTAGTTGGGTCGAGCATCGATTAAATTAGTTATGCCAGGATTAGCTAAAAAGCAGTTCAGAAAACCAATTCAAATTCGGCTTGCCGAATACATTCAATGATTATTTGCGCTTGACAATATAACAGATGAAATTAATATTGATTTTGTGCTAAATAGCGTAAAAAATCATCAAATTTGTAATATTTTTATAATTTCTGCTTGTGTAGATTTTATTTTGTATAGCAAAAAAAAAGTTTTGAAAACGCAAAATTGTAGTTGTAGATTAAATGAGAAACTCCTGAGAGAGTCTGCAAAATTTCTAAACTAAAAAATCGATAAACCAAAATAGTTATTAAAGTAATTTTAAGCGCTTATTCTATCTTTCTCTCTCTCTCTCTACCTCTGACTGTCTGTTGCTGTCTCTATATTCCGCTCTCTCTCTCTTTCTGTCTATTTCTTAAAATCTTAACGTCAGTTTTTGCGTTAGACATTTCCAATTTCGTTTCTAATCTGAACTTTTCACATTAGTTTTATCTTTTGGAGAAAATAAAAGAAAAGTATTAATTTAAATTTCTAAAAATTTGTTGATGCCAGTGCTTAAAATTCTCCCTCGCTCTCATTCTCAACCGCCCGCTCCAATTGACAAAATATTTAAAAAAAAATTATATAATAGAATCTTTTGAGATAGTGAAAGCATGCTGTTACTGTTACCAAACACCGTGTGAAAAAAAACACTTTACACAGACACCAAACAAATGTTTTAGTAAGAAAATGAAATGAAAATTCGACTCGATTTCATATAACGCTGTTTACTGCTGCCTTGGCGCATTCCCTGTCACATATCATGCTGTCTCTCTCTCTATCTATCTCTCTCGCTCTATTGCTATATCAGCACCACAAAACCGCTAAGACATCCTATATCCAGACCTACAGCCAAGAACCATAATCACACACAATGAATCCTTTATATTTCTATAAAATCAAGTTTATTCTTTACTACACACACATCACACACACACACACACACACATCACACACACATCACACACACATCACACACACATACAGCCTATGAGTACAATGCATAGTTGTTTTTGTATTAGTGCAAAATTGAATTCAGAGTTCTTTCAATTTGAATAGTTCTCCTCCCCAAATAAAAAAAAAAAAAAAACCAAAACGCCTTTTTGTATCCAATCCAAGCAAATTATTGAACGACCATCTCACAAGTGCTAATTAGAACAATATAAAAAACAAAAAAAAAAAGCTGAGCTATCGATATATATATTCGATATATATTGTTAACCCCAAAATAAACAAAAAAAAAAGTTCTTTATATATAAAATAAAAACTGTCAACCAAATAAAAGTTGATTATAATTTTGCTGCATTCTCCAAATGTTTATTTTTCCATATGATTCTATCAATTTTATTTAGTTGCGTATATCCAAAAAAAAAAATAAAAGAGTTAATAATTTGTATTTTTAGTTTTTCCTTTATGATTATTATACATTTTGTTTGTTTATCTCTTGCCCTTATATGACAATATTTCAACTTATTAGTGCTGACCACCTGCTAATTGTATATACTGAGAGCTGATCACCTTTTTGCCTTGCATGCCTGCTTTTGCCTGACTCTCGCCTGACTTGCGCTTGCGTAGCATTTAGCTTTTTGTTTGTCTTGCTGCATTTGAGTTTTCTGTTTCAATTCCGTTGTTTCGTTCGTGACGCTAGTTCCACCCCACACACACACACACACACACACAACCACACACACACAGTCTCACACATGCATACTAATACGCAAACACGTGTTTACACTGAAACAAAATGAAATGAAACAAAATGAAAAATTTAATTACAATTTGTATAATTTATCATATTCATAAGTATATATAATACAAAAGTATATATATATATGCATATTAAGTATTATCTTATCGTATTACGTAATATCCCAAAAATATTTCTGTGTACAGTTTTCATAATTTTGGTTAATATCTCTTTGGCGTTTTTCATTTGCATTTCCGTTACGTTCCGTTTGCCGTACCAAGTGTGACGGAATCCAATCAGTGATATATTCAACTGGAATCCAGCCCAGCTAATAATCATATATATATATATCATTTTTTTTCTTTTTGGATACCAATAATTGCAGTTCTTTGTGCGTTTGGATCACATACGCAAATGTTTTACACAAAAGGGCGGCATTTTCGTATTGGAGGAGTACAGTAAGTACAGTCAACCAGTGTTTCAATTCCAAGCGTTTCTCTCATCTGTTTGCCTTACAGATCCCAAGACGCGCAATCTTGTTCAGCGTAAATATCAGTCAAGCATGGTAAGTTTTTCAAAAACACACACACACACACAACCACACTCACACTCACAAATACATATATACAGCTCCCTCTTCAGTCTCAAAACTCGCACCACAGCACCACAGCACTATCTTTTGAATATTTGTCACATATTTTCAAATTAAAACTTGTTCGATTGAATATTGAAATCCCGTGCACTGATTCACTTTATACATGTGCACATTATATGTCATATGTACATGTCTCAGGGACCGTAGCTGTTGTAAGTTTTAAAATTTGCAATTTCTCTTAAATTGTTTTGATACAAATTCCTAGTTTTTAAAGTTACGGAAGAACACTTTTTTTTGTTTATATTTAATGTGACATTTTTTATCTATTCCGTAACTTTTAAATTCATTATGCTTCAGTTTTTAAAATAAAACTTAAGGGGGTATTGCTTGTTGGCAAAAATTTGTTTTCAACTTTTTGCATATTTTTATAGATTGGATATTTGAGATTATCGTCCCAAAAGGGTTTTTTGAAACTCAAAATTCTTTAGTAGATATGGCCTTTTTTGTTCAGCAATGTTTTTGCCAAAATGCATCAAAATGCTTTGATTCAAAAAATTAACTTCAAACTTTAAACGCGTTTATCTCGAAACCACGTTTTTCGAACTTGCGGCACTGATTGCGCCCGTAGTTTTGAACCGATTTTGATGAAACAAGGTGCAATCGACGCAGAATTGTCACCATTATGGCCACTACTACAATCATAATTTCAAAAATTTGTTTACTTATTTTTTTTTACGACGTCCAACTTTGAAGGCCGACAACTTTTTAAACAGCCCTCGTACAAAGGAAAAAACTAATTATTTATTTAATTCAATATGATCTTAATACAATAAAAAAAACAGAATTCAAATAACTATTTCCGTTTTCAAATAAGATTTTTTTTTAAAAAAGGTCCAAAAACAGCCTTCCAACCAGCAATACCCCCTTAAAATCAATATTATTATTGAAGAAAATAGTTTTTTTTTTTGCCGATTTTGTCATAAAAAGAAAATAAATAAATACTTTGGTGTAATTAATGTCTAGTCCACGCTAGTGCCAAAACGTCACGTTTTGCATTCACATTGAATTTCTCTTTATTTTCTTAGGTTATTTTAATTAAGTTTTGATTCCATATAGTTTTATTTTCGGTCCCTGATATGTCTGTATATATAATTATTCTGGACATATGTATTTAGTTAGCACTATAAAACTCTGTATATACATAATAATTATACAAAATAAATATATTTATAAATACATATAGTGAACATATATCAATATGTTTGATTTGCTTTACCTTTTTCTATTTGTTTCGTTTCGTTCTTTGCTGCCACTTTCGTTTGTTACCTTGTCAACATTTTCTATGTATACGACAATAACAACAACAACTAACAACAACAACTAACAACAACAATAACATGCCTGCCACAACAACCACCACAACAACAACAACAACATCCAATCATCATGAACACCAACATTAACAACAACAACAATCACAAATCACCACATCAATCATTGCATCAATCAAATCAATCCATCAAACACCTTGAATGTGAAACATGAAATTTGAAACACAAGGCCGCTGAAATCGTGTTGAGTTTTCATCGAGTGACGTCCGTGCAATTTGCCTACATTTGTCATCTGAACGGCAAGCGGAAGCGGAACGCTGGCAATGAAACGGCAATGGAACCCTTGGCAATGGAACATGGAACAGCCATGACAACAAATGAAACAAGCATTTCCACTGTTCCACCTATCGAAAATGTGCATTAAACAAATTTGAGAACAATCAAAAAAACAAAAAATAAAGAGAAACTTTTCTTTTTCGTAAATAAAATTGACAACAAAATTTGATTTCGTTTTTCAAGTATGTGTGTGAGTAAATATATGTGTGTGTATGCAAAACTGGCACAACAATCACAACAACAACAACAACAACCACAAAATGTCACTCATTAAACGCAAGTTGTAAAAAAAAGAAAATTAAGAAAAAACTTAAAATATAGTTTCAAATTGATGTCTATTTAATTTCTTTTGTGTTTCATTCCATTGTTCCACTGCATGCAAATTGTTTTTTAGTTTGTACGTATTGTGCGTTTGTTCAATTGTTTTTTTTGTTTATTAGTTTTGTTAATCGTTGTGATAAACACACAAAAAAAAAAAAACCACTTCAACTCACAACTCACAAAGAAAACAAGAAAACAAGAAACCACCCAACATTATGCCCCGCCCCCAAGTCACAGTGTTCATCTAGTTATTGCCACACTAACCGAATTGCAATTTGGTGTGCAGTCGGATCAGATCTGTTACTCGGTGCTGTGCGTCTTCAGCTATGTCGCCGCTGGACAGGATCAGA
Source organism: Drosophila suboccidentalis (assembly GCA_037043435.1). Classification (NCBI taxonomy): domain Eukaryota; kingdom Metazoa; phylum Arthropoda; class Insecta; order Diptera; family Drosophilidae; genus Drosophila; species Drosophila suboccidentalis. The sequence goes on along the minus strand of JBAMBK010000502.1, from coordinate 292,250 downwards.
AGAAGAATCCCGTGGTGATAACGCCACAAATTCAGGACATACATGCGCAGCAGAAGCAAAAGCATCAACAGAAATCAAGTGCAGCTGGAGCAACAACAACAACAACAACTACAGCAGCAGCAGCAGCAACTACAACGGCAACAACAGCTGCAACAACAGCTGCAACAGCTGCCACACGTGGTGGCAAACAAGCAGCAGCAGCAACTGGAGGTGGCACCATCACCATACGCCACACAATGCCCATGCAAAAGCCGACCATCACCATGTCCACAGTGCAGCCACAGGCCAAGCTGCCGCCACCAGCGTCGACAGTTGCCACCGTTGCACCACCCACCACCACAATCACACCCGTTCAGCTGCCACAGCTGCCACCGCGTGTCCCCTCACAACCCTCCACGGAAAGCTTGTCCAGCATCAGTTCACCGCCGCCCAAGCAACGTGTGGCAGCAACCGCAACGGCAGCACCGCTGGGTCCACCACCGGCCATACCACCGCGCACTGGGGCCATCGCACGCAGCGGTTCCGTTCAAGTCCAACCGACGATGACGACGCGTTCGTTTGTGCGTCAGGCGTCGGCGAACTCAACGCCACCGCAATACATGCCACAAGCACCGCCGCCATTTGTAATACCCAAGCGTTTGGCGCGTGCCTCGACATTGACCGCAGCGCAACAACATCATCCACAACAGCATCAACAATCACAACAACATCAAGCACAGCAATTGCATATGCAGCAGCGCGCCAGCTACGGCAGCGTCGCCGCCGCTGCGCTGCAATCGATGCCTGAGGGCAGCGTCGGCCCCGTTGCCAGCCCTGGCCATCCGAATGCCAGCCCTGGTTCCGTTGCAGGCGCATCGCCTCAGGCAAATCGCAAACACTGACGAAGGAGTTCATTTTTCAAATTCAGTGGTGGTGGCGGTGGCGGTGGCGGTGGAGGTGGCGGTGGTGGTGGTGGCACTGGCGGTGGTGCTGGTGGCGGTGGTGGTGGCCCCACTGGCGAGGAACCGCATCCGCATCCACACAGACGCGACGTGTGTCGCACCATTTGCATTCCCTGGCTCTGAGCACGGATTAATTAATCAGAGAAAATTTCTTTAGCGACTTCGGCTCAACCGAAGCTTTCATATCCTTGCAGCTTTGTTAGTTTATTAAAAGCTCCTTGAAAAGCTTGCTGAAAACTCGTTGAAAGCTCTCAAATGAGCAGCTTTGGGCAAGAAGCTTTTGTAGCACGAAGTTTTGTGCATAAAGCTCTTTATAAAGAAGCTTTTTAGACAAGTTAAGTGTTTTGTTTCGTTGTTTCCTAAATGAGCTTTTTAAACAAAGCTCTTAATCAAGCAGCTTTTCACAGAAAGATATTTAACGAGAAGCTTTTTGCAGAAAAATCTATAACCAGAAATGATTTGCAAAATACTTCATTGAAAGTAGATTTGCATTGAAGTTAAATGTTTATTATGTGGCATTCCAATGGAGCTTTTTAAGCAACTTTCGAAAGCTTTGTCAATGTTGCAGCCTAAAATGCATGTTACCCAATTAAAGTTAAGAGAACATAAGAAACCCAAGCTTTATTACAAAACGAAACAATCGTCCGATAAAGTCTTAATCGAAACTTAGACAATTTATTTTTTTAAGACTGTTCCTTAAGCAGCTTAATGCATTATTGTTGAGTACGAATAAGTTTTGATAAAAAAGCTTTAGATAGAAGAGTGTAAAAAGAAAGAGCTTTTGATTGGCAAAGCTTAAAAGCTCAAATGACAAAAGCTTGTATAGATATTGTCCGATGTTTAAATATATTAAAAATGCCCCGATTAAAGCTTGTTCCTAAAGCAGCTTTTTGTGTTTAAGTTGAAGAAAGCTGTTCAGCCCGATTCGCTTGTTCCTACGACAGCCGTTTACGATTAAGTCTGTCAATCTGTTAGTTACGATTTAAAACTATAATAATGAAAACATATATGTATGTATGCTTGAGTAATTTATTGACTATATAAAAAAGAAAACTCAATTGTTATAGTACTGCAAGGGTATACGAGAGTCGACTCTAAATATTATAACATTTGATAGATTGCTAATCTCGTTAAGTTGTTCATATGTTATCAATACCAAAACCAACTATACTATATGTACTTACTAAATACCAGCTATAGATAACGATATTTAGCCGCATCATATCATTAGTCAACCTTATTATGCTTATAAATAGCTGGCTGAGGAGAAGGGGGTATGATAGATCGTACGATCGAAATGGGCACAAAATACCTAAAGGAATTTGAAGGCAATCTAGTTAGGGAAATGTAACATACCAATAATAATAATAATAATAATAAAAATAATACCACATAAAAGTAAAACATTCACAAACTATTCAACAAAACGTATTGTAAAGGAATTTAACTAGTTGTTAATATATACATATATACTTACACGATCTATAATGATAACAATAATGAAATGAAATTACCAGTTTGGGATAGCTTAAGGAATTGTCAGGGAACACAACACAACATAAACACAACATAAATCAGTTGGGAGAGCAATATATGTATGTATGTATGTTTGTTTGTAACAGAGATCAGCCTAAGTATCTATGTATCTATGTATATCTAACCATACATAACTCTAATCATATACGATATATATATATATTTTTGTTGTTAAACCTAACACAGTTGTTGGCTTTAGATGTTAACTCCAGAGAACAATATTACGCTATCTACATTCAAAATATATATATATATTCATACACCATTATGATCTAATACATAATAAAATAAATTGTATATTCCATAGTTCAAAAATGCGTGAAATAAAACACATACTTATAAATATTAACAAATAATTTGTTTGTCATTCGTTTTTTGGGAATTCGCCAGCTGTTTTCAGCTTGTAACAATCGCCTGATAAGGTTAAGGTTCTATTTACTCTGATTCCATTCTATTCTCAGCGTTTGTTCCAATTTTAAAGTCTAAGTTTCCCATAGTCAATAAACTGCGTCACATTTTGGATCATGATAACGATTATCAATGTAAACATTGCCATTTAACTGTACGGGGGTCTTTTATGACACCCTCTAATTGAACTCATAAAGATTAAAATTATGTGTTGATTTCAATTTAGCAATCAAAGTTTTTAAACACAAAAATTTCACGTAAACAGGAAAGCAAAACAATCTTTGGGTTGCCGAAGGTTGAATACACAAATTGGGTAAATATGTGATGAAATTGGCTTTTGATTTATGAAAAGTTTAAAGATCTAATCTAAAAGGTTCTTTAAGGTTTCATACATTTATAATTTGGGGAAAACCGAATCGATTTCAATGCGAAATGTCTGTTTGATTCTGGCAACTTATAAATTTCAATACTTTTTTTAGATGCTTTTTTTTTCAAAACATTAAGATACATATTTTTTAAATCAAAAAGGCTTTTAGATTTGGCCTTTAAATCAAATGTGAAGTATAAAGCAAAAAAAAAATAATTTTATTTTTATTTTTTAATTTAATTTAATTATTTATTTAATTTTTTATTAAAAAAAAAAATCACGAATTCAAATTTTGGCTACATTTCTTTCCTTTTTTTCATTATTTGGTTATTTTTTTTTATTTAAAAACTAAAATTCCCAAATTTAACTTTTGGCTTAAAATTTTTTACCATTAACACTTTAAATTTAAAACATGAACTATGAAACAAATAAGGTTGTTACGATTGTAATATTCACACTGAATATCTTATCTTTTTATGTGAGTCTATTTAATATTCTACCGGGAAGTCGAAAAACATAATGTTCAGTACGTTTCTAGCGGAAAGCGGGCTCGTAATAAATGCATTTGTGGAATTTGCACGTATATATAATATTTAACATTGACTGGACTTGTGATAATAAACATAGAGCAATTCTATGAGGAACAATATTGAAACTGTTTGCAATGCGAGAAGGAGAAGAGGAAGCACATTGATCAAAGTACAGCTAGATTCCATTGTGTTCATTTCTTACGTAACTTCCTGAAGCTCAATGTCCAGTAGAAACGTGTGCAAGTCATTTTAAAACACAATGGCCTAGATCTATATTTAAACCTGTCCAGCTGTCCACACTGAACTCAGCGATGGTAAGAGCTAGAGTCAGCAAATTAGGTATGTGACTTCTTTTTGAACGCCAAAGTCCCAAAGAAACTTGATTTAAGCTAATTTAAGCATAATTGCTTAGATCTTAGGCTATGTATCTTTCCAGCTATTCCATTGAACTCAGAGACTGTGAGAGCTAGAGCTACCAAATTTAGCATGTAGCTTCACAAAAAATTAAAAAGAGTCGATATTTCGGCATAAAATCAATTTCATATGCTGTCAAAAGTTGGCAAATCTCTCAATTTCTTAAATCGAGTTGGAATAATTGATTCAAGTATGATTTTTCAATTCCTTTCGCAAATATTTTAATTATCAGTGCCTATAAGAATTTTTTCATTTAAAACAAATGCTTGAGGCTTTTTTTCTTAAAATTTTTATTCTGAGCTCTTGCCATTTTATCTGCATATTGTGTTAATTTACGCTTAATTTTAAAATTCTATTTTTCAGCGTTTTCTCTACTACACAGCACAAATTAAACGTATCTAGAGTTTGTTAAAATTTGTTTTATTTAGTTTACTTAATGTACAAAAATTACACATAAACAAAAAAATTTTTATATATTAAAATTATAATGAGCTAGAAGTCAAGTGATATATCTAAATATATATATATATAATTTGTCCGAAGATTCGAGAGGGGATGGGGCGGGACGGCTTAGCTGACTGTGGAGCGGGGTCGAATGCAGACTTGGACTCCGTTGCCGCTCTTCATGACCAGCTCGGCGAGGGGATTGGGCTGATGACCCTCCACGGGCAGGAACTGATAATGACGCAACAGCATGGACAATGAACTCTTCAGTTCCAGCATGGCAAACTTTTGACCTACGAAAATAAATAAATAAATCAAATTAATAATGGAGAGTTTTAAGTAGATATAAATATAAAGTAATAACCATTTTGCTTTTTTTTGGCATTGAATAATTATAATGAAATCTTAATTTAATTATTATTATAATTAAATTTTTGAAAGTAGCAAATTTTGAAAATTTTGTATTTAAAAAATATTTGAAATTTAAGAAAAATGCGAATATAAATTATAAAATTTAAAAATGTAAAAATTGTTAAAAGTTTTGAAAAATGTTAAAAAAAAATGTTACAAATTTTAAAAAATGTAACATCAAAAAATGTAAAATTTGAGAAAAATTCGAAAAATTTAAAAATATGTTAAACAAATTTAAAAATGTAAAAATTCTACAAACAGTAAAAAGTTTAGAAAAATGTTACAAATTTTAAAAAATGTTAAGAATGATAACATTTTTTAAAAATGTTAAAAAATCATGAAAAATGCTACAAAATAGTAGAATGCACTAAAAAAGAAGTTAACTAAGCCCGTCTGATGTTTTTAAACATATATGAATTTTACAAAAAGTCGATATATCGATGTATCGAGTTGTTTTACAACACTAGTCTTCGTTTTGTCCCCATTTTTAGCTTACCTATACAATTGCGTGGTCCGGCGCTGAAGGCGGCAAAAGCAAACGGATGCAATTGCTTTTCATTGAGATAGAAACGATCGGGATCAAAGCGTTCGGGATCGGGAAAACTGTCGGGATCGCGATGCAGCATATAGATGAGACAACTGACGGCGGCACCTTTGGGTATTGTCAATTTGCCCACATTCAAATCCTCAGCAACGCGGCGGGAGAAGAATGGCACCGATGGATAAAGTCTGAGGGTTTCCTTGATAACCGCCTCCAAATAGGGCATCGATTCCTTTTCCCTGCCCTCCAGTTCGATGGCCTCCTCGTAGACCCGTTGCTGCACCTCGGCGTGCTTTGAGAGCAAACTGATGGCAAAGGCGATTGCCGAACTGGTTGTGTCGTGACCCTCGAACATGAATGTGTCCACCTCCTCGCGTATATCGACATCCGTCAGATCGGAGCCGCCCTCCATTTGGGACAGCAGCAACATGTCCAGAAAGGCCAAACGACGCTTGCCACCAACATTGTCATTGTCATTGTTCTGCTGCTGCTCTGTCTGCTGCGCTGCCTCTGCCTGCTGCGCTGCCTCTGCCTGCACCTGTTGCAGCTTCTTGCGTCGCATGTTGATCACCCTGTAGGTTTCCTCGTGCAACACACGCAACGCCTCGTTGCGCGCTCGACCCGCCGACGAGAGATTGAAGAGCAGATTGAAGCGTTGCCAGAACGAGAAGCTCTGCTTGTGCAGAATGCGGCAAATCCTAAGCAAAGAAGCAAATAATGAAGTAATTAAATTAAAGTCAAACAGGCTAGAGAGACCCTGTACTCAGTCTGCTAAAAGCTAAATAAAACTAAATAGCTAAATAAAAAGAAGATATGCTTAAGTAATCAAGATGATTTTTTCAAATTAAATATTTTATTAAATTATACAAATTTAAAAAATATAATGTTGGGAATTTTGATTCGAGACGCATTTTTTAAACGACTGTCTTTTTTCAAAATAGTTCTTGTCACAAAAATAAGAACTTTTGTTCGAAAAATGCGTCAATAACAATATATTTTTTTTTTTTTTTCATTAAGAACAGTTTTTAAAATCTAAGATATACATATTTTTTAGGGTGTCCCTTATTTTATCAAAGTCAATATTCTTAAACGCATACGGGCTAGTTCTGTTCATTAGGTCCTAAAGCACTCAGAAATAAATTTTTACCTCAATAACCCGTGCCGACTTGGATCGGAAAATTTCAAAATTATATGGAACAAAAAAAAAAAATTTTTTTTTTTAATTTTTTATTTTTTTTTTGTTCATTTGGTCCTAAAGACCTCAAAAACAATGCAAATTTTAATGGGTTATCGTACTCCGATCAAGGTGAAAATTTGTTTTTGAGCTCTTTAGGACCAAATGAACAAAATAAAAAATTAAAAAATTAAAAAAAAAACATTTATTTTTTGTCCCATATAATTTTGAAATTTTCCGAACCAAGTCGGCACGGGTTATCAAACTCCGATTAAGGTAAAAATTTATTTCTGAGTGCTTTAGGACCTAATGAAGAGAACTAGCCCGTAAGCGTTTAAAAATATTGACTTTGACCAAATAAGGGACACCCTAATATTTTTTATAGACAACCTAAAAAATAAACACAAAAATCACAGTCGTTCAATCAAAATGTTTTCTTTAATTAGAATAAGTAGTTTATAAAATCCATAATGCAAAATAACAAAATGTTATTCAAATGTTTTTTTTTGGTGGCCAATTTGTATTAAGTGAGTCGACGTCTAATTATTTTTTGTCAGTAATGCGTGCTGCCAAGATTTAGATTTAAATCCAACTCAAAAAAAAGGCAACGCCTTTCAATAAGTTTTCGCGTTTATTATCCGATCGCAATGGAATTTATGATATATCGAAATCACGCAATCGCAATGGAATTTATGATACATCGAAATCACGTCATCGTAGCTCAAACATGTGTGCTAAAACTCAAGGCTCTAGCTCTTGTTATTTGAGGAGGCGGAAAAAAAAGGGACAATATTCAAAAACTGTCTTAAGCTGATTACGAATACTATTTTGATCACTTAAATTAATAATCTATAAAAAAAAAAAAAAAAACTTTTAAAGCATACACAGGAATCTGCATAGCAAATCCGGTATCTCTAGCTCTCTTAGTCTCTGAAAATGAGATATATATGCTACTGTCACTTTCTGTCCGTTTCACACATTTCTTTTTTGACAAACTAGATGCAGTCTTTGCTTATTATAAGTACAGGGTCTAAAGTGAGGTTAACTGTTCAGTTGTTACTTACGTCTGCACGGCACGCACATACTCCGAGTCGCTCTGCATCTGAGCGTGTTTCTTGATGCCCATGGCCGTCTCACAGATGGCGTCCAGGGCGAAGAGTGTGATATAGGGATAGATGTCGAAGGGTTTGCCATCCGCATGCTCCTTCAGCCGACTAACCAAAATGCGACAATTCTCCTCCATCGGTTCCTTGAACTCGCTCAGGATGCGAAAATGGAAGCCGGGCGTCAAAAGTTTACGCCGACGGTGCCAGGACTCGCCGCCATTGGTGAGCAGACCCTTGCCGAGCCAAGGACCCAGCAGCTCATAATTTCTCGATTTGTGCAGCAATGCGTTATTGCCCAGCAGCTGTTTAATGTCCTCCGGCGAGGTGAAGAACACCATGAGATCCTTGCCGAACCAAATGCGAAAAACAGGACCATGTCGCAAACGCAACTCCTTCAACCAGTTGAGAATTTCTGCAAAGATAAATAATTATTTAAGCTTTGACCTTCAAATAAAGCACCAAATTGGAAAAAACAATTCATTCCAAAATTCAAGTTTAAAATTCCGGATTTTAGCTTTAATTTTTCAAGTGCACAGAAGAAAAAAAGCCATTCTTAAATCAAGTTTAAAATACTTAATTTAAGCTCGCATTTTATAAGTATGTATTCAGGATTAAGCTGAATAATCAATCCTGTATCGGGATTAAAATGGGAAAATACACAATTGCTGAGCGCGAGAGGAAAATTCTCTCCGGCCTCTCTCATTTCAACCGGTCCGGTGGCTCAGTGGTTAGAGTCGCCAACCTGTCACATAATTAGAACTTCCAGTTTGAAAGAAACCAGGGTTCGATTCCACCCGTCAATTAAAAAAAAAATGTTTAAAAAAAAGAAATTTAAAAACAAAAAAAAAAACTTAAAAAAAAAAGTTTAAATGTAACGAAAAACATTGTAATTAATAAAAAAATTTTTGCCAGAATTACACAATTTCAGGATTGAATTCGGGATTGAAAAAATCAAGTATTTCATACTTGGTTTAAGAAAATTCGAGATTACCCCACTTCTGACAACGTTTCGTATTGAATTCGGGTTAAATATCCCGCATTTTTTTTTCGGCGTATGTATTTAGAATATTATTTTGTAAATTAACACAATTAAGGGATAAAATAGCAACCATTAGGCAACAAAAAAAAAAAAATGAATAATCTTTATTTCACTGAACAAATTCTCATTTGCGTTGAAGAAATTCAAAAACTTAAATCTTAAATGTAAGTATTAAGTAATTTGTTTTATTAAATTCGAGATTACCTAAGTTCTGATACCGTGTTAAATTTATGTTATTTCATTTTCCGAGTGTCACTTACCCCCTTTTTTCACATTGGCAATTAATTCACCCACACTCGGTCCTGGCAATGTCTTGCTCCAGCGTTGCAGTTGCATGAACCGTAGAATGTGGGGCAAGTAGCGTAGAAATATTGCCCACACGGCAAATGCCAGCAATGCCAACGTGTTCATCTTGTGTTTCAACTTGAATTCAATGCAACTACCAATGTCAGTGTGTGTGTGTGTGTGTGTGTGTGTGTGTGTATCTGTGTATAGCTTTCTTTAGTTTCTAGTTTATTTTTTTTTGGGGAATTTATTGCACAATGCGAGTCAATCAACCGTTCAGTTCTCGTCGTGAAGCTCGACTAAATCATTGCTAAACACTGCAAAATATAGTTGCGTCTTGGCGATGATCGTGCAATTTTCTGACCGGGCCTTACATATGACGGCACGCCAATGCCCTGCAAAACTGTCGATGAACTTGTGAAAACAATTTTTTTTACAAAAAAATATATATTCAGTTTATTTTTTTTTAACTCATTAAGGTAGAATATAGCATCAGTTTTTAATTAAATAAGTATATTATAAATATATTAATAAATATGACGGCACGTCAATGCCCTACAAAACTGGAATTAAACTTGTAAAAACTGTTTTTTTTTTTAAATAAATTTAATAGACTTCTTTATTTTGTATTATTATTGCGTTTTAGCATAAATTTGGGCAAAGATCTTTAGTTTAAACATAAATTGCTTATTCTTAAAAAAACTTTACATAGAGTTGAACTATAATGATTAATTTTATGAATACACTACAAAAGTAGAAGAATTCGCAAAAAATAATTCTTGTTTATATAGATTGAGTTTTCATTATAAAAATTAATTTAAAAATATGTTTCTTATTGCAGTTTATATTGAATTTCGGCAAAGCTTTCACATAAGAATATTTAAAAAAAAATTTTATATAAAGACTGAAATCTATAGATCTTAAGAGTAGCAATATTTAGGAATAACAATAGTTAGGAATATATGAAACAAATAAAAAAAATAAATAAAAATAAATTAAAGGAAAAAAATATATTATTATTAATTTGACATCTAATTCATAATTCAGAAATCATTTTGGCAACTTAAATTAACTTATTGACTTATTACTTTTTATATAAATCGTTATATAAATAGAAATTATGAATAACTATTATTTCTTTAACATCTTAATAGATAAAAAAAAAACAAATCAACAAAAGGAGATGTAAGCTCCTAAAATATTTAATCATAGATTAATTCTCCTTTATTTTTTAATTTGCACACAGTTTAATAGGAATCCTTTTAATGCACAGAGCTTCTTATATACAGTGGCTCACAGCTTATTTCAACCAGCACAAAAAGTAACTTTATTCAATAGCTTCAATTACAACTAGCTAAAAAACAAACCTCATCAAAAGTATTCACAGAAAACTAAAGATATATCAACTCATAATTTGAAAATATTCGAAAATTTTTGAGTTGTAAAAATCAACTTTTTCAACTTTTTTCGTCGATTTTTTAAAAAAAATTTTGGTATGCAAAAAAATTCTACAAACAGTTTTAATAGTGTTTCAAAAACCTCCTCGCTAGTATTTTTTATGTTTTTTTGAAAATTGCTAAAAATGACTATTTTAGCCACTTTTTCCTCTATTTCATACAAAAAGTAGCTTAAGGACCAATTTTAAAAAAATTATAAAAAAAACTAGCTAGGAGATTTTAGAAATTTTTTTTGCAGACACTATTAAAACTGTTAGTAGAATTTTTTTGCATACCAACATTTTTTTTAAAAAATCGACGAAAAAAGTTGAAAAAGTTGATTTTTACATAAACTCAAAAATTTTCGAATATTTTCAATATTTTCAAATTGTGAGTTGATATATCTTTAGTTTTCTGTGAATACTTTTGATAAGGTTTGTTTTTTAGCTTTTTGTAATTGAAGCTATTTAATAAAGTTACTTTTTGTGCTGGTTGAAATAAGCTGTGAGCCACCGTGTGTGTTAAAAATGTTTTTTTTTTTCAGTTTTCTAGTAATTTTAAAACATTTCATTTAAATTTAATTCCATACAAAATTAATTTGCATAGTTCAATGTTGAAAAACATTTTGTCCACAATTCCAATTTAAATCTAATTATACAAAATAATTCCAAATATTCTTAAGTTTTAAAAAAATAGTTTTATCATCGTTTTTGACTTGAAATTTTAACATTTTCTATTAATTTTGGTAGATTTTATTTTATTAGCTCTAAACAAAAATCTTGTAAAAATCTCAACGATAATTATATATTATCTTTTATTAACTATTTATTGTTAAGCTATAAGCAGAAGACACAACAATGTTAATTTAATTTACAAATTGAAATAAAAGAATTTAAAATTAGAAAATAAATTAAAGTTAAAAAAGTACATTTCAATTTGAAAAAAACTATTTTAAAATATCGAAGAAAGTAGTAAGTTACATGATAATTCACTAATGCTCTAATCATAATGTAGAGTACTATACATGCCACTAACTACAATAGCAACCTGTCGAGAGCGTTTACACTTTAAGTATCTCAGTTCCGATCGAGGAGTTCTCGCTCTCTCCCTGTCTCTCTCTCTCTCTATCTCTCTCTCTCTCTCGCTCAGATTGCTTATTGCGTATTATATAAAAAACAAAACAAAACAAGTTCCATAACAAAGTCGGACCTGACCCACATAAAAAAATAAATCGCAAGCTGTCAACTAATTCGAGGTTACATTCAATTTTAGGCCGACACCACATCGGATCATATAACTATATAGTATATAGAACTCAACTGGATAGTTGTAATCGTAATCGTCTTATCTAATACGTCGTTTATAAGCATGTTTTTTATTTATTTTTTATTCAAATGCCAGCCCAATTTGGCTTATTTGCAATATGCAATTCATTTTCATATTATAAATGCAGTCCAAAGTTCGACTTCTCGTGCTTATCGCACTGAGAATTTAGACAGACTTGGACCACACTTTAAACAACTTGAGAGCTTGAGGTACAGTTGAGTTCTAAAAATGATCTGTGGTATAGTTCTTCTTTAGATAACAATAGTTTCCAAGCTTATCGGATTTTAGCATGTTTTCCTTTTTTTGCTGGAAGAGATTTTCCTACCTTGATTTAAATCAATTAATAATTATCAATTGATTTAAGGGTTATCTATATGTATCTCTCTCTATCAGTTGCGATTAAAATTTCTGTTTATCTCGATATTTGTTTCTTTTTCGACTGAAATTAGTTGCTTTTACCTTTTCCAAAATGACTGGTAGACTTAAGGGGGCATTGCTTGTTGGCAAAAATTTGTTTTCGATTATTTTTTTTCATATTTTTATAGCTTGGATATTTGAGAATATCGTCCTAAAAAGGTTTTTTGAAATTCAAAATACTTTAGTAGATATGGCCCTTTTTGTCCAGCAATGTTTTTGCCAAAATGCATCAAAATGCTTTGATGCAAAAAATTAACTTCAAACTTTAAGCGCGTTTATCTCGAAACCACGTTTTTTGAACTTGCGGCACTGATTGCGCCCGTAGTTTTGAATCGATTTCAATGAAACAAATTGCAATCGACGCAGACTTATCACCATTATGGCCCCTATCTCAATCATAATTTTAAAAATTTGTTTACTAATTTTTTTTTTCACTAAACTTAAAAAAAAATTGCCCAAAAAAGATTTTTCATTTTTCAATGGCCGCCATTTTGTAAAAAAAAATCGCAAAATTATGATTGAGGTAGGGGCCCGAATTACGTCTGTACTGAATCTAACGCCGTTTACTTTTTCCATTTCTGATGACCCGAAGTGGAGTTATCCGTGCCGCAGGCAGCATACCTTTTTTTTCGACGTCCCACTTTGAAGGCCGACAACTTTTTAAACAGCCCTCGTACAAAGGAATAAACAAATTTTTTATTTAACTCAATATGTTCTAAATACAATAAAAAAAAGCAGAATTAAATAACTATTTCCGTTTTCAAATTAGATTTTTTTTAAAAAAAAAGTCAAAAAACAGCCTTCCAACCAGCAATACCCCCTTAAACTCCTGCCTCCTTCCAACTCTTTGTCTTTCTCTAGAACACTTTTGAATTCCTTAACCTATTTCAAGGTTATTGTCCAATCTCTCTAAAGCAGCTCATCTGCATTTCCAAATTTAACTTCTGCCCCTTGAAGATAAAAATATCACCAAAAAATATACATATTTATATCAAAACAAAATCGTACGTCACAATCTATGAATATTTTGTCAATTTAAAGTTATTTTTTGCTAAAACCGGCTCAAGTTTTTATTTTAACGAGCGAAATCTAAAAATATATAATATCAAATTTAACTTTTTACACTACAGTTAATTTAGTAAGCTATATTAGCTAGTCATTTACTTGAATCAATAATTTCTCAAAATTGTTTTTACTGCTGTACTTGAATTAACAAATACAAACTGATTAATTAATCAAAGCAAATACTATACGATAAGATACTATAAAAAGCTACTCACAAGCTCGAGTCTAAAAATAGAACTGGAACTACGAGATAACAGTCATTCATAAGTTTTTTCTCACTAGGTTAGGCAATACTTCAGGCAAAATTCGACTGTTTTTTGCATTGGGCATGGCATACTTTTAGGCTCTTCTCTTTATTCAAAGCTTTCGTTTCGTTTCTTTTCTTTACAAAGCTCATTTACTTTTCACAGCATTTCTATTTATTTTATTATTATAAAATTTACATTTTTAACAACCGAAAATGTATAATATAATATACTAAATTAATATACTAAAAAAGTGATAATTTTGAGCAATAAAAGAAATTTTAATTAAAGAGAGTTTTATACAAAATTTAAGGACTGTAACTCTAAGAAAACTTGACTTAATTGGCTAATATTTGGTATGCAGTCAATTAACATAAGGTTCTTAATCATTTTCAGCATGAAACCGGTCTAAGGTCAACTTGGGTCATTTACAAGGTTTTTTAACAACGTTGATAAGGCGTGCCGTGCAAAAACTGCGTAAATTGAGAACCGGTTCAAATTCCTGAACAATCCAACAATACAATATATAGTTAGGTCAGGTCATCAACACAAATATGAGAAGTTTATTTTAAAGTATTCAATATAGTATTAATAAAACAATATTATGGTTAAAAGACGTCTCTCTTCCTGCAGTTTAAAAAGAGTTTTAGCCTAAAGAGAAAAAGAATTAAAGTTTATTTAAAAATATTTAATATAATATTTAGCAGGGATTAAAACCGAGAAGAATGTCAGTTTCAGTTACGGTTTCGGTTATGTTTGCTCTTAGGTTTTCGGTTAAAAAAAGAAATTTGAGCAAAGACTAATTTTCAGACAAAGAAAAAACGTAGTAAATCTCATTAAAGAGCGGTAAAAAATAAACCGGCTAATGGAATATTAGGTTATTTATTAAGTTTGAAGCAATACATATTAAATTATAAATATTATATAATTATATTAATTTTAAAAGTTTTAACTAAGATTTTTTCTTACCCCGCCTAAAGGCAGGGTTAGGCATTAGAGGGTTAACGGTTACGCAAAATCTTTGAATAAAGGTTTCGTAACGGTGAACCGGTTTTGTATGTTTCGGTTTTGAAATATGTATGGTTATGGTTTCGGCTTATAAAAAATAAGTTTTTTTTGCAATTATATAATTATATTAATAATATAATAATAATAATTAAAAAGTCATTACTTTCATTCACACATTTATTTCACAGATTCTTCAGTTTGATGTAGTTTAGTTACATTTTAACAATTTTAATATTTAATTTAACAAATTTATTTTATTTGCGCTTATTCAGTGCTATGAAAATTCGATCATAAATATCACAAAAAAAAAAAATTCAAAATTAAACATAAGAAGATTAAAATCAAAACTAAAAATGATAAATAATTTTTTTTTTGTATGTATGAAAAACTGAAATTAACCCATATAAATGAAACTGTTACTAAACGGTTATTTCGGTTTACAGAGTTTCGGTTTTAAGGTTTCGGTCAAATGAAAATTTTTATTTTCGGTTACGGTTTCAGTTAAGGTTTTAAATTTCAATCGGTTAGGGTTTTAGTCCCTCATATTTAGACATAAAAATAATTCGTTTGGTAAAATGAAGACTCTCTTCTTGCAGTCTAAGAAGAATTACCTACAAACGAAAGAAAGAAAGATTTACAGTTTAAAATATTATATAAAAAGAATTATAATTGAATTTTATTTAAATAATTTTAATTTACTTGTCAAACTTTGGCTTTCCCCCGATTTGTCAAATGAACCATTGTTTGGGTCAAGGCCGTTCCACGATTTCGAGGTGCCTCATTTGGCACTCCACGTGTCTTCTGGGCTGTCAGCCAGCTGTCCATGCACATTGCTGGGGCGTCTTGTCGATCGTGGATGGTCGATGGTGGATTGGGCATATTGCCCAATGCCCATTGTCCATTGTCCAATTGGACAACGTCAAAGCGACGGGCATTACGCACTTGAACGTGTTCGCTGGGACGTGTCGCCTTTTCCAGTTCAGAGTCGAACAAATTTTTGTTTTTATTTTGGAATTAATGGTATCGTTTTCTGCACTTGACATGCGACTATTTATGGCCACTGGTCAAGTGAGCTCTATGCAAAACAACTTGGCCAATAGCTACCCTGTACACTGATAAAAAAAGGATCTAAAATCAAGATTATGGTCTCAGAACTAAGAACTTTGGTCTGAAAAATGCGTCTAAGAACATTTCAATTAAGACCAAGTTCTTATTTTTAAGATCATAAATTCATAACAAACATTTTAAAAATAAATTCTTCTATTTTCAAGACGACAAATCTTAGAATAAGAATAAAACTTATTATTTTTTTAAGATTATATATTCTTATTTATAGACCAAAAAGTTTTGAATACTCAAGACAAAAAATCTCAAATAAATATAAAGCTTTTTAACATTTTAAGAAGAATGAAGTAAGTTTTAGTTAACTTGAGGTCGATATGACACAAAACAACAAGATCTTAGATCTAAGATTTTTATTCTTCTATTAAGAACTTACGATTTTCAAGATTAATATTCTTTGTTCTAGTAATTTGGTCTTAAAATATTTTTATTTCAAGAACAAAATATTTAAGATGAATGTTCTTGATTTAGGAAAGTGTTCTTTTTTTTCAGTGTAACTAAATTATCAATACCAAACTAAATACATTGACTAACTTTTGTTATTTTTGAAGCGTTTGCTGTGAAATTTTCAGAATAGTTAGTTGAGATATTAAAAAACTCATCTAAAAAGTATAGATAGAATTCTATCTGTAATTTACTTTGTTATTAATTAAGCTATTTTTGTGAAATTTTCAGAAAAGTTGGTTGACAGAAAAACACAAAAAATTGCCAGATATTAAATCTATATCTTTTGATTTCAGCTTTTTAAAATTTGTTAGTACTTGGGAAAAAAAGCTAGATAACTCTTTACTCATGGAATATTTAAGTTATAATACTAAATTTTTTATATTCACCACTTAGACGGCGATTATGAGAGCCAAGATCCAAGAGTTTACTTGACAGTTTATTATACACTTACAAGTAATATTTATTATGTTTACGGTTCAATGCATAGCGACATGACGGGAGACCCCTTAAAGAGAGCCCCACAAAACCACAAATAAAACTGTAGCTTATGAATTTGCTTAGTACAGCAGCATTCATATTATTGTTATTGTTGTTTTTATTTAATTTAATTAAATGTAGGTTAGTTTTGGAAAATATGTATTATCGTAGCGCTGAGACAGCAACACCCCAAACTGACCCCCTTCTCCACCTTCCCCTCAAAATTTCAGTGAGAAATGGAAATTTCAATGTGAATGCATCACAACACAACAAAACACATCGCATCGCATCGCATCCGATCTTGACCTTGGCATACCAAAAACCGCTGAACAACGCACGCTCCACAAATGCAGCTGTGTGTCCCCCTCCCCTCCCCCTTTTCCCTTACCCTTTCCCTGATATGAGAGGAGATGAGGGGTATCTCTCGTCTGTCAATATGATGACGATTGGCATTTCGAACGCGTTGACATTAGGTTGACCCAGCCCAGAGCTCAGACCCCTCATGACCCAACGATCAACGACCGCCTACGCCACGACGAGGTTTTCAGATTTTAAGACCCTGTAGTGAAAAATTACAAAGGGTATATTAAATTTAAATTTAAATATTAAACATGTGCGTACAAAACAGAAACATGATCAATATGTTCAGGTTCTTAGAGACTAGAAGAGCTAGAGATACTAAACTTGGTATGTAGGCTCGTTTGTATTTTAAGCAGACTTAGTATGTTTAGGAATTTGTAGAGGCTTTTGCATATTGAACAAAAGATTTAATTACAAAAAGCTAGACCCATTAATTTTGGCACATCTAAATATATAATATTCCAGACTCACGATCGGATAATAAACTCGAAAAATGTTGAACCAATATTTATTTCAAGTTTTAAACAATATACAATTTTGTTAATCAGCATTTTGGCGTTCAATTTATTCAAACTTTTCAGTAAAAATAAAAATTTGCTTACATTTTAAAATTGTTTATAACATTTAATAATTTAATTGTCTATTTCATAATATAATATTCAAATTGTATTATCAATTCTAATTTATTTAGATTACTTGCAGTGTTTATTGTGTTTTTTTGTTTGTTACTTATTACCTAAAAAATACAGGGTCTATCACAGTCTGGTTCCTTTTCTACTAGTTTGATTTTCGGGTTAACCGGTTTTTCAGTTTCCACTGCAGTTTTTCGACAAATTGAATATGTAAATTGAAGTGATGCATTTTGAAGACTGCATCGTATTCGACTCGGATTATCTATTTAACGAGCATTGTCTTTATCAGACGACGCTCGTCAACATTAAGACCCATTGGCTACTTGTAAATGAGTATATACGAGGGGTCTAACAAAAGTTCGGTAAGTTAGCGACTTTTAAGTCGTTTTTCAAAATTCCAAAAGTGTCAAAACTTTCGCAATACTTTTACGAGGTTATATTGAAAATTACAAACAAATCGGACGAAATGGACACTAGAAAACGCAAATTAGCTGAAGGTGCCTCAGATGAAATTCCACTACCAACGCAAACAGAAATTCATTATAGCCATTTATTCGGTTTTCGATGCAAACTGAACCCGGAAAAAATATTTTGTGAATGTCAAAATGCCTATGAAACGATTGCACCATCTCAGAAGACTATTTCAAAATGTTTCCAAAGATTCCAGACAGGACATTTTTCTGTAGAGGACGAGTTCCGAGAAGGTCGACCAAAATATTCGATGGACGAAAGAAATGTGGCCCTAGCGAGAGCAAAACTGGCCGAAAACCCTCGATCTAACCGGAAAATGATGGCTAGTGAACTGGACTTGAATGCCATAGCCGTTTCTCAAATATTGCATCAAGATCTGATGTATACGAAGAAGTCTGCGCGATGGGTTCCACGCATTTTAAATGAGGCCCAAAAAGAGGGTTGAATGCATTTTGCCCAATATCTTTTGAACAAATTTGAATATGGAAAGTTTAGCAACTTTTATAAAGTCGTTACTGGTGCCAAAACTTGATTTAATAAATACGACCCGGAAACCAAACAGTAATCCATGGTATGGAGCGTCAGAAAAGCCAACTCACCCATTAAAAAGCTTTAAAAGCAAGATTTTTAAGAATGTTTTCAGAAGTAAATTTATAGGCTTAAGAAATGCATTGAAATCAATGGCAAATATGTGGAGAAGATAAAAAAAGACGAAGATTAAGAATAAATAAAAAAAAAATATTTCGAATTTTTTTTCGGGTCGACTAACCGAACTTTTGTTAGTCCCCACGTATAGCCAGTATAGTCAGTTGCCAGATCGACTTCGGACAGTTTATTGAGTTATGGGAAGCTACACAATTAAATTGACTGAAAATTAGTTGGAATTTCCCTTTTGATATTATCACACATACAATATATGTATTACAGTGTGGCAAGTCTGGGAAATATACTTTTGAGTTCCAAATTATCATTATAATAGCTAATCTGCTGATAGCGTTAACCTATTGTATGCAAAAGATGAGCGCATACAAAGTCTAAATTGGCAATAAAACGAACAAACGTGTTGTTTTCTAATGATCCCACTGTCTAAACTCAGAGACTAGAGTTTGGGAAATATATTTTGAAGCAATCTACATTGAACATAGAAAGTGTCTTTAAAAATATTCCGAAAAGCTTTTTTCCTAATTTGTTTCCAGTGACCGTAATCATTATGAGTTTCATTATAAAAATTACATAGTAATGATTATTTAAAGATTTTTCAGGATTTTCTTCAATGATAATAATTAAATTTGAGCGAAAAAATAAAACTCACAAGTAATTATTATTTGTGATTTTATTTTTTCGTTCAAAATAAAACTCACTTTTAAAAAAGATTACGTAATCATTTTAAAGATTTGTTTTTGCGTATTATGAATCCTCTGGGTTTCTTTTAAAGGGATATGCAAAAATACTTTGTGAAAATCCTACACAAAAGCCATGAATTTAAAGTGAGTTTTATTTTGAGCAAAAAAATAAAAATCATATATAATGATTATTTGTGAGTTTTATTTTTTCGCTCAAATTTAATCAATATCATTATTTTTTTTGTTTATGGGCATTTCCAGAAAAACGTCCACCATGACGAAAAACGTAAAATTGATCAAAAACTCACATCTTGTGAAATTTTCTTCCAAAAATGTATTCAAGTTATTTATTTAAGTAATATACGCTAGAAGAAATTCAATAGGATGAACATATAGATTCTACATTGGAATAAATTCACTTTTTCCATATACTTATTTGCCCATTTTCTTTACAATTGACTTCCAAAATGGACCGTTTGTATTTTAACGATTACACTTATGTAGTAGGACAGTAAGATTGTAACATGAACCATTTTAATTCTTAGAAATATATTGAAAGTTTAATTTAAAACAAGTTTTAAAAGCTGTTTTCGATATATAGAATGAAATTTGATGAACAAACTCTTGGAAAAACTAGGTGGAAATCTTGTCACGTTCGCGTTGTCGCGTTACAAATTACTAATAAGACTTGTAACTTATCAAAATTATTTCTAAAATCGAAAACTACATTATTTTATTATATTTTGAGAGTATTTTCTTCCAAATTAGACGCCACGTTTCGCAGACTTTCGCATTTGTCAAGATGAAGTCAAACATGACTTCCATTTTTCGTCGCGTTCGCGATGCATTGTTTTCTATGAATAGTTAAAAAACGACAAGTCTTCAAAGCTTGTCTTTTATCATAAAAATAGTGTTAATAAAATGCATTAAACACGTGAGAAAACAGTTTTGAAAATGTCAGCTTTTACCATTTTTTTTTTCATTTAAATGTCGCGTTCTCGATCCTGGAAATACCCATACATATGTATTCTAGTCATTGATTTTTTGATGTGAAAAAATTTCAATAATCATTATTTGCGGTCCCTGTTTGTTTCTAAAGGATAAGAATTACCTACATTTTACTTGAAGTATTTACTTCTACAAATTTTAAAATTCTCCTTCCGTTTTTAGATAACTTTTAAGGTACTACGTGTTATATATTTATCCATCAATTATATGAAAACTCTAAATCATAGCTTTATTCATTTCAGGTTTTGGATGGAAAGTGAAAGGCACTAAAGTATCTTCCTTGTTCCCTGATTTGGAATTAAGCAAAGTCATCTATCAGAAGATTTCCAGTTGATCATAGTTATTTCGTGTCGATCTTAATAATTTCATAAATATTTGCATTCTTCGAAACAGACTTTCTTTCTTTTAAAAAATTGGATTCATTTATCTACATAAAATCTCTAAAGGAAAAAGATCAGTTTAGTTTTTGAAAAATTTCCCAAAGTAACTCATTCTTGAAAGCATATTATTCCGAACTTTTTTCTTAATTTTCGTAATTTTCTCAAGTTTTCTCCTTGGTATTTGACTGAATTGCCTATAAAAGCTCGAGGAACGTATAATAATTTATTTAAGCCTCGATTCGAAGCTGCTCAAATAGGCTGAGTAAATATTTAAAGACTTGGCTTGTTGGACAACTTGATGGACTTCCGTTGAACCCTCACCAAATATCAGTTAAGCTGAATCAATAGACTGATCGTAAAGTCGAGTTTGGATGAGTTTGCAAATTTGTTGTTGGATGGGCGGGTTAATGTCAAGCTCCATTGCGATCACTTTATCCGCATCTCGGACAGGTGACTCAGTGTCGGCAATTCGTCTGGAAAAGTTTCAAGTCAAATTTGCTTAGAGTTCAAAATTCAATCTTTGGAATTTATTGACTTGGACACGCCTCAGTGAGTTGCCCAGTTCCGGCAAATATTTAGTTAGAGAACAGATGACATGCAAATATCTCATGGGAATTGAAGGACGGAAAAGATTTGCAAAATCTTCGAACTTTTAGCTTTCGTTTTCTTTTATTTGTCACTTGATTTCCCATGATCAAAGGGCGCAGTCCCTATAAATAGTATTTCGCTATCGATCAGTCGACTGATGATCTTTCAGTTTATGCAAATTATTGAAATAAACACGCGAATCCATCGCATTAATGCCAACTCCAATTAATTTGTGGCTCATAAAAGCTGTCGGCAGTTGAACAACTTTCAAAAAAAAAAGCCAATCAATCGATTATAAAAACATGCTCAAAGCCCTAAAGCTAATAATTTACGATTACCCTATCATCATTATGATTAATTAAGTGGTCCAGAAGTTGCTTCAATAATTCAGAAATCTTGAAATTGAGGAACCTTTAAAGCTCAATGAACGGCTTAAAGGTTAGTTCCTTCTTTGCCGGATAGACTTTTTTAAATAAATGCTAAAACAAGTATCTCTAATGTAAGCAAAAGAAAACAAGCATTTATTACCTAATAAAGTATGCTAGGTCAAATGATACCCTGCCATTTAATTAATATTATTTTTAGAATATTTTGTATAGTTGTTTAAATAAATACATATCGCGAATCAAAGCTATTTAAAAAAGATTGGGTTATAAGTACAAAACTGTGTAAAGAAAAAATTTAAAATTCACAATAAACTTAAATTTTAATTGTATCCTGTAAGCGACTCAAAAATTTTCAGAATAGTTAGTTAGTTTTAGCGGGAAAAATCCAGATTTGGCAGGGAAAAAGCTACATTTGGCGGGAAAAGGCTAAATTTAAGGAAAATGTCAAAATTTAGCAAGAGGAGTTAATCTGTGAGTTTTGTTGGAATATCTCATACAACAACAGAGTTTTTGATTCAAAGGTTAATTTGCATCCGATTGTTCCTATGGCAGCTATATGATATAGTCATCTGACTTTGACCAAATTTGGTCAGAATGTAAGAGACAGTCCCAAACATATAATCTGTGAGTTTGGTTGACATTTATTAAAAAACAAAAAAGCTTTTCATACTAAGCAGTTCCGTAACCTTTGATCCCGATATTGACCCACTTACAGGTCGAATTTCGCAAAATGCCGTCTTAATGCACGATGAAATTGTCTCACCTATGTTGTGTGAAAATTTCAGCTTTCTACCTTTTACCGTTTGGGCTACACGTTGATGCTCAGTCAGTCAGTGAGTCAGTCAGGACAAAGAGCTTTATATATAGTTGTATAGAAGAAATATATAAAATAACTAATAAACTTCTATTAAATTTTTATTATGAGCTCTAAGCTGTCTATATCCAAAATTTGGCAGCTCTAACTTTTTTAAATGCCAAGTTACGATGGGTTGGTCGACCTTATTTTAGCATTTTGCTGCTTACAGGGTAGATGAAGCTGCTTAAAACATAAGTATTTGGAGTTTGTTGATAACTTTTTGCATATTATTGCTTTTTTTTCGCTTCGTATTTCTTTATTTGTTAGCTTCTGCGAGTTGTAAACATAAATCTTTGTTTTAATTTTATGACAATGCCTTGAACTTGAGAGGGGAATTTAAAAGTGGTGGCAAAAAAAGGTATGTTTAGTACAGCGTAGTGCGGACTCAAGTCTTGTGTTTTGGCAAATATAGAAACACACATATACATATATATATATAGTTAGTAATCACTTATGTGTGTGTGTTTGAAGAGGCGTGAAATACGCGCACATAAATCGCTTTTATGGCATTCAAATTGTTGTTGAATTGTTGTTGTTATGGTTATTTGCATTTGTTATTGTTGTTGTGAAGATTCTACATACATAGTACATTGTAGATTTATTGCCTGTAGATTTGTGTCGTGTTCAACGAGCAAAGTGACTCGTTCGAGCAGAGCTCTCTTCCTTGTTCTTCAACTGTCTTCAATTATAGTCACAACAACAACAACAACTGCAACAACAACAATTCCAACAACAACTGGACATACTAAGTGTACAGTTGACATTAGCAAAAGGTGACAATGTTGCTGTTAATTGAACAGGTTTCACTTCTTTGAAAGCTCTTCCCAAATAAAAATTCTAATAAGAAGGAGCAAAAAGAATGGACTCAAGCGCGACCAAGTTGTACCCTATAAATAAGTAAGCATAATGCATAATATTTATTTATTAATTTATTTATTTATTTATTTTTATTTTTTTATTTATTTATTTATTTATTTATTTATTTATTTATTTTTTATTTATGTATTTATTTATTTATTTATTTATTTATTTATTTATTTATGTTATTTATTTATTTATTTATTTATTTATTTATTTATGTATTTATTTATTTATTTATTTATTTATTTATTTATTTATTTATTTATTTATTTCTTTCTTTCTTTATTTATTTATTTATTTAATTATTTATTTATTTATTTATTTATTTATTTATTTATTTATTTATTTATTTATTTATTTATTTATTTAGTTATTAATTTATTTATTGTCAAACCAAAAGCAGCAAACACAACAATTTAATTTACAATTTTATAATTACAATTATAAAAATATATATATATTAAATTTACGAAAAAAAAAATTATAAATTAATGTGAATGTAAATTAGAGCCCTGCATGAGTTAACACTAAATCGTGTTAACAGTCAGAAATCACACTGTGCACACATTCAAAACGACACACGTGTGTTTTTTAAGTCATAATTTCAATTCCTTACGATACATTCATTTTTCGGACTCATTGACCCGAAGCTAAGCTGTCGTGTGATTCGAATCATTTCGTATGATATTGTTTCACACTGTTATGAAAATTTGCTGTCATTCAAGTCGTTTTGACAGTTGGAACAGTGTTGAATGTGTGAATCAAGCACACAGAGTAGAAAAAAAATTACTTCTGATTTGTTTTAATATAAATAAAAGAATGGAAAATAATTCGAGCATTGATTCTAAAGATAATTATGCACACAAGTTTAATTTTCAATAAATTTAATACTTGCTTAATCACCCCAAAAAACATTCAGTTTATATTAGTGTGCACAGTGTTCACAGTGTCAGCTTGAACATGTCGACTATGATTCTACTTATGAATCTATGAATCGGAATCACACGACTGGATATTTGAATCATGATTTTGAATGAGTTGTAAGTCAAAGTGATTGTATAGACAGTGTGACTATTGATAGTGTTGTGTGATTCACACGAGTCGTTGCAGAGAAATGGGATAATTTTGAGTTTAGTGTGCACTCATGCAGGGCTCTATTGTAAATGCTTTAAATTAATAACTTTTAAAATTTAATATCTTTTTAACCTCTCAGTGTAATTTAAAAGTTTTATATAATTCGTATTAATTTTATATCATATTAAATGATTTCATTTTATTTTAAAAGTAATTGTGATCAACTGCGTTAAGTTGACGTTAAATAAATTCATAAATAATAACTTTAAAAAATGTGTGAAAGTTGAATACAATTTTAGGAGGCTTAAAATCTATACCCTGTATTAAGGACACGCTAATAAGAAACCATATCTGAGACATGTTAATTAAAAATCTAGAATATTTCAAGATCTGTGCAGCACACTCATCTTTTTTTTTGCTCTAACTTGAGTAAATTAAAAGCTTCAGCTGCTCAGATACCCTGTAAACATTTGCACATATGTCAAATGTCATGATACCGAAGGAAACAAGTTATTTGTTGAATGAATATAGTGCTCTAGCTGATGGACAAATACACTCTATGATCTATGAATGAGAATGACAAAAAAACCAAATTGGAGAAATTAACTGCAGAGTTTGCAAATGATTCTACTTTGGAGGAATTAAAAATCCCAAAAATTAAAGACCTACATACACATGAGTGTTGTGTTGTGTTGTGCTTAAAACTGGGCGTTGTCTGCCGAGGCATTGACATAAAAAAGATTGTCAGATTGAGTGAGTGACAAAGTGACAGACTGACAAAGTGACTCAGTGCTTGAACGATTATCGTTGGCGTGACAGCATTCAAAAAAAAAGATGACCAACTCTGTTGACTGACCATTCACTTAGCACTCTTCACAATTCCCCCTCTCTCTCTATCTCTCTCTCTCTCTCTCTCTCTCTTGTGTCTGCCTTTCTGTCATACACATTTATAGTACTTTAATTAGGGGAATTTCAGCTGAAAGTCGTAGCTGATATTTTGAAGTGTTGTATTTTAAAACAAGCCTAAACCACTGAACCTTAAATCTGCAAAGACCGTAAGTAATAGGTTCCGCTTATTAAGTTAACTTTAAATAGGATGTTTGTTAAGTTCTTAAGTTTAATTGTACATTAAATTTGCGTATTAAATTTGACGAATATCACCCCAAAAAAAAACGTAGTCAAGATTTAAATACCCTATATATTAGTTATATTCTCAATAGATCACATTATTTGGATTCATAACAAAGACTCCAAGACTCCGATTCTTCGAACCATAGTGCCGGATTTTGTTTCAAACGTTTAGTTTTTATTTTTGTGTAGTAATTTTGTCGTTCAAAACGAGTTTTCTTATAAATATTTAATAAATTATTTACAAATCTGTTTAGCTTTTTAAATGATCTATCTTTAAATAAAAATATGAAGTATATTTCAATGCTTTTAAATCACGCTTGAATAACATATACTATATAAATCTAAATTGATATAATTCTTTTTTAAAAAAAAATAAAAACGTTACAAATTTAGTGATAAAATGAAAATGCCCAACAAGGCAAACTAACTAATGATTATAAAAAGTAGAGTCGAAGAATTAAAATGCTGGCATACAAATTCTGATATTTTAATTTAATTTGTTTGTTTTTCATCATCTTCTGCTTCTTCTTCTTCTTCTTCTTGTTTTTAAGGGTAATTGCGAGACGTAATTTAAATTTGAAGTGTTGCATTAGTCGCGACTTTGTATTGTGCTTTAAGTATAATAGTTAATTAGACAAAGAGCCAATTAAAAACAATGCCTAGCCTAACTTTGACATGAGCCTGAACCTCAACTGGCTCTGACTCAAACCGAGACTGAAACGGAGTCGGAGTCTGGAGATCTTGATTGAGTCAAGCGTCAGCATCAAAATGCCCTTCAAAGTGGCAAAGTTGCTTGACTTCCCCCTCCTCGTCCCCCATTAGTACCTCTCCCCGCCCACAATGTGGTGTATTATCATTTGGTCAGAGCCCAAAACAAGACAAGCTAACATACATGTCCCACCACCATTCATGACTTATTAAAATTCCAGATACGAATCGTTGCAGCGATTGTCGAATATGGGTTACAATTGCCAAGGTCGCTGCAAACGCAACGCAACGAAACGAAAGCGACCCAAAATGCAGTATAAAGCCCCAAAAAAAAAATACAATACATCCAAATAACAGATTGCTGTCAATATCAATCGACAACGGCGACTTTCGTTTTCATGTGCCTAAAAACAAACAAAAGACTTAGGCGAGCAACTTGATTGTAGCAAAAGACTTAAGCGAGCAACTTGATTGCCATCATTATGGAGCACATGGGTGGGCAATTCCAACCCATTTAAGCCCCAACCCTCTTTTACCCGCACTCCCCCCTCTGCCTGCTCCCCTCCCCCCTTCACCAAATGCTGTTTCCCACGACTTCACGCTGTTATTTTTTGTTTGTTTTCGGGGCTCGACTTAATGGACGCTTTGTATGGAGGCGTTACGAAAGTTCTGTTCATCTCTCGACTGCAGGTTGAATGCACTTTAGTTGCTTTTGCCAAGGCTGCTTCAAAATTTGGTGAATTTTTCCGAAATTTTGGTTTTGACTCAATTTTTTAATATTCAAAAATGTTTATAAGAATTTTCGGTGTTGCTATAAAAATCATGTGTTTTTAGCCAATACAAAAGAAAATAAACATACAGTCGAACCTCCCTAACTCGAATCACCATTATCCAACGAAAAAGTTCGACTTAGAGAGACTTCGACTTGGGGAATTAATTTCTTAAAGTCTTTTAACAGAAACTACAATTTCATTCATTCATAAATACATTTCAAATTGTAAACTTTTCTTGTTATTTTCAACAAAAACAGATTTTAGTTTGTTCAAGACCTGTCAAAATTCTCAAAAATTGGGTTCCCGATTCAAATGACATCCTAATTAATTTTCTATTGTTTAAAATAATGAAAACTTCTTTCGCTGAGATACCATATTTTTCAGCCAATTCCCTTTTTTCGTCCACTTTCGAATTCCTTAACAAACAAGTTTGAATATTTAATAATTTAATTTAATAATTTTAATAATCTTGCGCTGATACGCTAACAAAGAAGTACATTACGAGCATCTTTCCTATAGCGATTTCACATGCTTAAGTAATTGTTGATCCAATATTCCATCATATTGCATCACCATATGTTTATGTACATCAATATTATACAGTCGAGCTTCCCTAACTCGAACTTCCCGTAACTCGAACAAAATCGAGTGGCAATAGCGTTTACTGAGCAAATTTCATACAAATCTGCTTCCCTAATTCGAACTTCCATAAGTCGAATTTCTCCGTAACTCGAACAAAAATATTGGCCCGTGCTTCTGTAAGTCGAATTTTTCGGGAAAATCTCCAATAAAGTTTGAATTTCTTTTTCGTTTCTGTTCTATGCTCTTGTTACCGGCACGTTTGGATATGTAATATTGATGTACATTAACATATGGTGATGTAATATGAACGAATATTGCATCAACAATTACATTGGCTGGTGAAATTGCTAAAGGAAAGATGTTCGAAATGTACTTCTTTGTCAGCGCATCACTGTACTAAAATGTTTAAAAATGTTTAAGGAAATATTCAAACTTATTAGTAGTTAAGGAATTTGAAAGTAGACCAAGTAAATTAAAGTTGCTGAAAATGTGGTATCTCAGCAAAAACATTTTTCATTATATTAAAAAATGGAATATTAATTATGATGACATTTGAATCGGGAACTTCTTCTGGATACAGCAAAAGAACGAAGAAACCAATTTTTGAGAATATTAACAGGTCATGAACAAACTTGAATCCTTTTTTGTTCAACATAACAAGAAAAATTTGCAATTTGAAATGTATTTATGATTTAATGCATTTGTAGTTTCTTTTAAAAAAAAGGGAAGTTCGACTGTATAAAAAAAATGTTTATATTTTAATGGATTATTTGCAATGTCTTAAACTCAAGTCAACATAAAATTATAGGAAGTAATTAAAAAAATTTTGAAATTACATCAATTATATATTTTTTAGAACCGACCTTTTTTAAGAAGAGTTTTAGGGGTACAAGTTTTAGGGGTACAAGTCATATACAAGTTTAATAAGAAAATATTCTTTATTTCTTTATATATTCTGGGAGTTTTCGGAGAGAAGTTTGCCATAATATATGAGCTAAAAGCCGAGAACAAGTTGCAGTTACTAAAGTTGCTGGCATGACGAATTTTGGCAACACGAGACGGGCACTAACAAATTTTAAATTTTAAGCACGCACGAACAAAAACACAAAAAAAAAATAAAAAAGCACTTTACATCGCTGCATATAACATATAGTATATGATATTTTATCTCATTATTAGCTTATCTAAAGCTCAAGTCTAGTTGCGAAATTTGGACAGTTAAGGGCTTTACTTAGTGGATTTGATGGTTTCACAAAGTTTTCCCAGCTTTTGTTTATTTTACATACATTTATTTATGTTGTATATTTAACTTATTTTTCTGTTATATTATTGTAACCAATTTTATGGCTCGTTTTGTACATGTCGCTTAGCAAATTGTGTTCATATGTTTGTCGACTTTAGGCCTCGTACCATTTGAACCACACAGTGTTAGCTTCCCCCTCCCCCCCTCTGTACGTTCACCCATTTTCGGCCTATTGAATGCATTTAAAATTTGCATTTGCATTCGCTGCTTTTGTATTTGTTATGACTGTTGGCTGACAAAGAAAAGGGCTCTGCATTTGCATAGTTTTCAGTTAACTGGTTAAGTCTTTTGACCATAAAGCCGACGACAAAACTTAGCACAGTGGGACAAGTCATTGAACTGCTTAAAAAAAGAAAAATTTAACAGTTGAGACAAATTTTGTCAATTTTTAAATGAATTTCCGTTATTTAATATAAATAATAATAACAATTTAAATAATTTTCATACAGTTTTGTAACCATTTTTAAAGTGTAAAACAATATTTAATGTACTAAAAAAAATGGTACATATTTGGTGTATTGCAAAAATGTTTAATCGTTATATTTAAACTTTTTTTAATAATTTCTTTTTTAAAAAAAATAATAACTAGAATATAAATAATTTAAATAATTTGTAATATTGATGAATAGTTTTTAGCTACATATAATAAAAGTGTAAGAAATATTTAATATATTAAAAAAAAATACTTAAAATATTTTATGTATTCCAAAAATGTTTAAAACATTATGATTTATTTTAAATGATTTTTTTTTAACTAATGTATAAGAGTTAACAAGAGTTATTATGAGTTTTAGAATTTTCAAAATTACAAAATTCATTATATGGTTTTTTTAATATTTAATAATATTAAAAATTTAACACCACTTTTGAAAGTGCACAAAAGTCAAGCCGAAAGTGACTTTTTGACCCCATCAATACGATTTATTTGCCTTTTATTTATTTCTTATTTGTTGGTTACCTTTTTGGCCACACTGCGTCATGACCTGCCACAAATTGTCATATATGTTAAGTGCACATATATATATTTTTTTATTGTTGTTGTTGTTGTTGTTGTTGTTGTTGTTGTTGCGGTGTAAACAAGAAATGATCATCAATGAAGCGCGGCCTTAAGGTGCGTTTAGAAATATGACGAGTTTGTGTTGGCCAACTTCAAATTTCAGTCTTGAAAAATGAAAATTTCGCACGAAATGGCAACAAATGGCCGAAAGCAACATTTCAATTGGCAACCACGACAACACTTGCAACATCGCGTGCAACAACAACAACGACAACAATAGCAACAACAGCAGCCAGAACAACAATAACAACGAGAAGTGCAAGCAGCTAAATCAAGTCGCCGTTTACTTGTTGCATTCACTGTACGAGTTGCTTGCGCTTGCTGCTTGCTGCTTGCCGCTTGCCACTTGAAAAGTGTGTGCAACATGCCTGGCTGGCCAACAACAGCAACAGCAACAACAACAACAAACAAACGCACCACACTTCACCGCTGAGCAACAACAACAACAACCACAAACGACGCTGTTAATGAGACGCTGCTGCCGCTGGTTCCGCGGAACCAAACTCGTTCAAGTCTTTTGCTTTTGGCCACAACAGTCCGCAGTCAACAGTCCGCAGTCCGTCCGCTCAAGCTGAGCTCCACATTGCCACATTCTTTGTGCTGGCCACCGCTGCACCGGTCGGCCTAATTGCCCGCCGCCAGGGGTGTAGTCAGCTAAGCGGCAGAAGGGGGCAGCAACTGATATCCCCTCCGATGCAGCACACAAAATGTATAGAAATTTATCAAGTATTTTATTCAGGGACCGTAATCATTATGAGTTTGATTATAAAAATTACATAGTAATGATTATTTAAGGATTTTTAAAGATTTTCTTCAATGATAATGATTAAATTTGAGCGAAATAAATAAAACTCACTTTTAAAAAAGATTACGTAATTATTTTAAAGATTTGTTTTTGCGTTTTATGAATCCTCTGGGTTTCTTTTCAAGGGATATGCAAAAATACTTTGTGCAAATCCTACACAAAAGCCATGAATTTTATTTTGAGTTTTATTTTGAGCGAAAAAAATAAAAATCATATACATATACATATACATATACAGGGGTGCCACAGAAATCGCTTTCGCTTGAATTTCACTGGAATTTGTATGAAACTTGAGTGAAATTCAAGCGAAAGCGATTTCTGTGGCACTCCCGAATGATTATTTGCGAGCTTTATTTTATCGCTCAAATTTAATCATTATCATTATTTATTTTTATATGTATTCTGGTCATTGATTTTTTGATGTGAAAAAATTTTAAAAATCATTTTTTGCGGTCCCCGATTTTATTTTAAGCGGAGAACATTTAAATAATGTGCTTTAAGAACAATTCTCGTTAGCTCGAAAAATTTAATTTAAATACAGCTTATTATTCCCAAAATGTAAAGTAAATAATCAAGACAATTATGTGTCTGGTATGGGAACGTTTTTTTTTTTACTTAAAATATTTTATCTTTACTTAGGTATGAAACATTTTTCTTGACACAATGTTTAGCCGATATATAATTTAGTTTTGTGAGCAAAATATTAAATTCGTTTATAAAATGCATTAGAACAATAATTGTTGACATCTTATTCTTTATTTTATTTATTATTTTCTTGTTATTTTCTGTGAAAATTGACTTTTATCAGAAAAAAAATGTTAATATTAAAAATCGTGATTTTTGCTTTAATGTTTTTTAACTTAATTGATGTAAAAAAGTTTTAACAAAAATGCTCGCTTTATTTTTATTAATATTGAAATTAATACAAGGGATTTTGTTGAGAAAACTCTTCTAAAAAATGCACAAATGTTTAAACAAAGTTAAATATTCGCATATTTTATTTTGCATCAAATGAAACGTTATCTTGGATATTTTATATTTTTCTTTTATTTTTATATCGTTGAAAAATAAACAAATTTAATTTATTGGGCTTATGCAAAATAAAGCCAAATACGTTGTTATTTCAGTTTTAATCAAAACAATTACCTTTCAGGGTATAAAAATAAAGCATTTTGTCTTCTTCCCCTCATATTCATCCTGTCTACGCTCTTGGCTGGCCAACAACGAACCGGCCAACAAACTTGCGACTGAGCCAAGTCTAGCCAAGTTGCCGAGTTGCCAAGCTGCCGAGTTGCGGCTATGACCAGAAAGAGAATGTTATCTATTGAATTGAAGTTGGTTCCGTTCCGTTCCGTTCGCAATTTACTTGTCGCAAGAATTGAGCTTGCAACTTACAGCCGGCTTCAGTGGCAAGATCCCCCCCCCCGCCCTCCTCTCTTGCTTTGAGCCGCATTTACGGCCACGTTTTTATGGCCAGGCGAGCCGCAAATTGTAGGCAGGCGCTTGAGTAATTTGATATTGGCAATTGGCAACCAGGCTCACTTTCAATGCACTTGCGTCAGTTTTCGCTTTTTTTTTTATTGCGCTGCAAGTGTTTTGTTTTTTGCCTGCCAGCTGCTTGCCACCTTGCCACAAAGCTTCTTTTCATTAGGTACTTCAACTCCAACAACATGAGCATTTATTCGGCCAGTGAACCCAATTTGTGCGTCCAATCCTCACTCATCCTCAGCTTCAGCTTCTGCCTCATCTGCAGCATCATTATGCCACAAAAAGCGGTCCTCAATGAGCGATTCTTGCTGCTTTTTTAGAGACCACATACCCTGCCCTAGCCATCAGTGGGGTATGCTCATTTCATGAGCCAATATGTAATACTCTGATATAATTAGGAATTATAAAAAAATGATTATAAAATAATTGGAAGTGTGCACTGATAAAAAAAAGGTTCTTATATTAAGATTTTGGTCTTAAATCAAAGAATTTTTATTAAAAATGTATAGAAAATTCTTCTTAATTTCAAGAACACTCAAGGGTATAATTAAAGAAGCTACACAAATGACTAAGATTCGATAATCCCGCCCTTTGGTGTATTTTTACTACAAATAGTTGCACTTTTCTATCCATTTAAATTACTTTACTTTAAACTCAATTCATGAACAAAAAAAATGCATTTGAGAATTTTAAAAATTATTTATATTTTTGTATAATTAAAAAATACTTTTAATGTAGTAAGAATATTTAGATTAATGATAAAAATATAATTGAATCTTTTATGCAGACAAACTTCAAATGTTTATATTAAAATAAAAACTAGCATTTTCTTATGTTGAATTTCAAATACAGCGGTGGCCAAAAGTATTTTGGCACCCTTTAATGTTAGTTCTAGCCAATTTTTGAACTTACTTCATGCAAAGTTTGGTATCAATGGAAAGGTCTTTTGAATTCCTTTCGAATGATGCAATACTTTTTTTAACCCATTAGGTACCCATTGATATATTCGAGTATTTGTAAACGTCAACTTTTTCCACTTTTTTCCACGATTGAAAAAAAAAATGTTTTGATGCAGGAAGTTTCTATAAACAATTTAAATAGTAACTGCAGTATTTTTTATAATTTTTTGAAAATTGCTTAAAAGGCACTTATTGTATGAAAATGACGAATATATATATATTTATTTATTTAATGTCAACTAAGTACAGTTGAGAAGCTGAACTTATAAAAATTTAAATAACATACAAATTAATATCAATTATATTTAAATTTAAGCTGAAAGGATACAAAAATTGAATTTCAAATTAAGAATTATTATGCTTACTTATTTATACTTATAATTAAAGGAAGTAAATTTACTTAAATTTTGTAAATAAATATTTAAGTAATGTACATATGATGAACACTAAAATTGGTTTAGAATCAATCAAAATAAAATTAGTAAACTCCGAGGGAAGTGATCTTCAGTTTTCGAAATCAGTATTTAAGTGTTCAAAATTCAATTTTAATCTGTTTAAATAAGAAAACAAAGAAAAGCCTTAATTTATCACCTACGAGTATTTGCTCCCTTAGGAATAATGTTTTCACATACAGTTCCCACAACTGAAATCCAATTAAAGGGTATTAAAACTCGGACAGACTCCTTTGTCAGACCATTACCATCGGTTCTATGTATCTTGATGCTGTTGTTGTTGTTTTTGTTCAGCTGTTGGCAACTCTGATTTTTCAGTGTGTTGTTGTTGTTTTTATATTTTACAGGCGCTTGTCTCGCGAGAAAAGCATAAAAAAAAACATAACAAAAAACGAGTTGTTGTGTTGTGTGTTTGTTGTGTGTGTTGGCCAATACCTTGGCTATAATTATTTGTAGACTTTTTGCTAGTTGATCGAGCTACGCTTTGGACAATTGCAAAATCGCTTATCAGGCATTGAGACTTCAAAATCGAACGCAACTAAACAGAAAACAGAAAAGAACTCAACTATTTATACATACAAATGTACGCTTTATGTATATATGTATATATTTGTATGGTCTTTCTGACTTCATTAACTATTCGTAACCCAGTTAACTGTTCGATTTTTGAATATGTCATGTTGTCGTCAGCTATAATACAAAATATCTTTCGCCGACCTACTTTTGAGTCCGTCCACCTATTGTATTTTAATATTATGATCATTCTTTCATTTTGATCGTAAACTAAAACACGTATCGTTGGAATCAAAACAACATTTTGCCATAATAATAGAATAATATGCAAATATTTGACTTGTTTTTAATTTTATTAAATTCTCTAGTATCGAGTGTGCTTTCCAATTTACTCACTCTACTTTATGAATGCGGACTTTGCTCTAGACTTTTTGCCAATATCTAAATAGAATTTTCTTGATCACAAGCGATTTTTTGCTTGGAATTTACTTATTTACTTTTCAATTAGAAAACTGAAAAACTGAAAATGTCATCGAATTAATCTATTAAGTAGTTTCAACTGTAGACATTAGAAAATATTTAGACTGTGAGTCATTTCATTGCACTCTCGAAATACGTAACAAATGTAATCATATTTTTGGGATTTCCCTAATCAATTTTCTTAATTGACTTAAACTTTTAAAAGTTTTTTAAAAATTGAAATCACTGCGGAAGGAAGTCCGCGCTAGTGACGAAAGCAGCAAGAAGGGTGTCTATCATTACTGGTATTTTTATCTTTTAGATTTTCATGGTTTAATCTATTTTGAAATGAGCTTGTCAAATAACTTCCAATATTATCTAATTGAAATTGGAATTTTTTTTAATATTCTCCCCAATTTTTTCTATCAAATAATTGGAAATATTCAGGTGTGCTACAGAAATCTCTTTCACTTGAATTTGACTTAAATTTGTATGAAATTTACGTAATTTTTCAGGTGAAAGAGATTTCTGTAGCACACCTGATTAAAACACATTTTTCAAAATTTTCAGCTATTTATATTAATTTTCCCCTTTACATTTTTGGCTCATAAAATTGTAATTAAGAAGTCAAGTATACAGAATAAATGAAGTACCCAAATCTTTGGTCACTTTTAATTTGTACGTTCTTATAAATGAAGTTAAATTGAAAAGATATTTATGCAAAATTAGGTTAAATATCTAAGTGCATAAACTTTTTAATTAAATATATTTCTCAGAAAAAAAATTACTTTTTAATATGCTACATTTTTGTCTTTATTAGCAGATATGAAAAATGATTGTATTTTTGAGTGACTAATTGAAATGTTTTCAATACTGAAATTAAGCAAAGTGGCTTGTGAAATATATTTAGTTTTCATAACAAACAAAAAAAGCAAAAAAAAAACCTCCCATAATTGTTTAAGATTGATAGTTCTATAGTTTGAAGTGTGGCATAATCACTGCGGACGGCAGTCCGCGCTAGTGACGAAAGCAGCACGAAGGGTGCGAAGGCGACTAGCATATATACACAGGAAGAATGGAAAATTTGCTATGACTGTCCGATCAGGTCGAGTTATATACCGATCGAAAGGTATAAATTTAACTTACAAATGTGCATACTAAGACTTTTGGAAACTCACCTGGTTCGTGAGATAAACAGGTGTAAGTGGGAGGGGATTATTTTTTAATTTTGTAATATTCTAATCAAAAATACGCGTCGAATGACATCATCAAAATCCGATCACTGGTTCAGAAGATAATTAATTTTGAAATTTTTGGTGCCCTTCTCAAAACGAGATGAAAAGTCAGTCTGTTTGTTAGTATCAAATCGTTGATTTAGCTTAAAAGTTTGAATGAGGACTTGTTCCCGATCAAAAATCTAGAAACGTTTGTTCTACGACTTTTTCGAAAATTCGCTAGTTTAGCGGGAAATCACTAAAAACCGCTAAAATTGAACCCTTATAGCATCCAAACGATAAAAGCTACAGATGTGATCTATATATCGTTGAAAAGGTAGTAAAAATATATATACAAAGTAAAAAAAAAAATTGGCATTCGGCACTTTGCGCAAAAAGGTTCAGCTTCTTTGCACCTAAAAAATAACTTTTTGCGCAGTGCCGAATGCCAATTTTTTTTTTTACCTTGTATATATATATATTTTTTTTTTGGCATATACTTATAATAAATTAACATATGTATATAAAAAATATAATATATTTCGTCACAAAATTGGATATCAGAAATGTTGGGGCATGGAAATGTTTTCGTCACTAGACTTTTACCGCGTTAAGAGGTTTTTTTGGTGGTTGTGAGACAAGCAAATTTGATGGAAATGGAAATTGAGATGGCGGAGATCGATCGGAGAGAGAAAACTGAGTGTGGTCATTTCGATTAATGTGATTTGAATTGATATCATTTAATTTGAGCTAATAGATCGTATTAGAAAATGCCGTAATTGATTCGTATGCGAGACACGAAGGCGACACGAATTGCAATCGCCAAATCCAATTCTTGACTTGAGATGTGCAGCTCTCAAAATTCGGTTTGCATTTGGTTTTGTAATACACAAATGTGGCTAAAAAAGATACAAATACACACACACACACACAATGTGTATGTGTGCATGTGTATGTTAGCCGAGTTAGCGAACATGCGAAGCGACGAGCCGTCGAAACCGTCGAAACGCTGGAAACCGTCGAAACAGTTGAAACCGTCGTAAAGCGGCGCGGCGTCTAAGCGGTCTTCGTACGTTTGGCGGCACTTGGACAATCAGTTGACGTTGAATGTTTCGTGTTGGCGGTCGTTGAATTTCGAATTAGTCGCCGCTCAAGTATCGGCCGCCCCTCAACCTACCCGCGACACCACGCGTAATCCCCCGAAGAATCTTCAAGAAGCGCAAAATATAAAAAGAATCAATCAAAAATAAGAGAACAAAATTATTATTGATAAAGCAGCGACAAATCTTTGCGATCTTTTTGTCCACAAGAATCTTGAAGAAGCGAAAAAACAGAATCAATACATAAATATTAAATAATTGATAAATCTACGACAAATATTCGCGATCTTTTTTTTCATTATACACACTTTTTTTTGGCCATTGTCTCGTGGTTGTGGCACGACGCGTGTGATGAAAAAATAAATAATAATATTAAATAATATAAAATTAAATCGACAAGTAATTGAATTTGAACTGAAGCCACCCACGGCTTACCCATGTTGGGCTTGTGGACGCTGGTGACGGTGCTCCTGCTGTTGTCAGGCGCACTTGGCAGTGCCACAGGTGGTGCCAATGGTGCTGATGGTGCCGCCTCCTCTGTGGTCAATCCCACCTGCAGCTTGAAGGACAATTGCAATTTGGGTGACAATCTGTTGGCGTTGCCTTCAGCTTCGGATGCCAACGACGCGGTCGAAAGCCAAATTGCATCCATATTCGAGGATAAGGTCAACTACAGCTTAAAGCTGTTTGCCGATGATGCGGCAACGGGACAAACAGCAACGACAACAACAACCACAACGGTGCTGGACGTGCTGCACGATGCGCTGGCGTCGGTGGGAAATCTGAGTGAATTGCACCACAGCAGCAGCAGCAGCAGCGGCAGCAGCAGCGGCAACTTTACGCTGCGGCAACTGAGCGACAAGTTAGCTCAGAACGATCACG
This sequence comes from Drosophila suboccidentalis, assembly GCA_037043435.1. Taxonomy (NCBI): domain Eukaryota; kingdom Metazoa; phylum Arthropoda; class Insecta; order Diptera; family Drosophilidae; genus Drosophila; species Drosophila suboccidentalis. The sequence continues at coordinate 254,126 of JBAMBK010000502.1, read as the reverse complement.
ATGACGATGATCAGATCGAGGATGATGAGAGGGGTAAGTTGCAAGGCGGCAAATCTATTGAACAAAGTACAATTCAATTGGATTTTGTGTCCTTAAAACTATCCCTGAAGGAAAGGATTAAAAATAACACGATATTCGTGTCTCAATTATTTCTTTTTTTTTTCTTGATATTTAAAAAAATTTATTTATTTATATAAAATGGATTTTGATTCCTTAAAACTATCCCTGATGGAAATAAATAATAAAAAAAAACGATATTCGTGTCTCAATTATTTAAAAAATTATTTTATTATATAAAATGGATTTTGATTCCTTAAAACTATCCCTGATGGAAATAAATAAAAAAAAAACGATATTCGTGTCTCAATTATTTAAAAATTTATTTATTTATATGAAATGGATTTTGATTCTTCAAAAATTTACTAAACCCAAAGATTTATTTCAGTTAAAACAAAACAAAAACGATTTATGTATCTCAATAGTTGAATAAAAAAATTTCCATTATGAAAAGAATCTAATTTAAATCTATTTTTTTCTAATAATGATTTTTAAATATTTTTTTTATGGGTTAAAAAACTAACCTGAAATAAAATTTTAAGTTGAATGTTTTATAATCTCAATTATAACCAATTTTATTTGCTTTTTTAAGCTTACTATATATTTTAATTAAGGCATTTATACGTAACTTAGGACAAGGATATTTATACAGCTTTTCCATGTTTCAAAATTATGCAAAAATAAAATTGTAGATTCTTTAAGTATCTCAATTATTTTCAATTTTCTCGACTTTTAAAGCCTATGCTTGAATTAGAAAATTTCAAACTATTCAAGAAGTCAACTAAAGATAAAAATTATTATCGTTTTTCCAAAGTTGCAAAATTAAGCTAATAAATAATGATGAATAGTAAAATATAAAATACATAGTATGAAAATTTATATATATTTATGAAAAGGGCTTCAGTTCGAATTCAAGGAGTTAATAGTTTGAAGGTTAGGAATCGCTTTACAAACTGACTAAATTGAATGTTCACACGATATTCAATTTCATGATAAAAACAAAACATGAATTCGTCTTTCGACTGTTCGACTTTCTCACGCCACCCACGCAACGTTGCCTCAGGCAACTTGTCGTTGTTCAATTTCAATTTCAATCTCCACTTCAATAACAATTGTCATTTATAGCTGTTAATGTTATTAAACACACGCACACACACACACACACACCCCCCTTCCCCACCCCCACACGCCCTTTGATGTTGTGGATTTTACACAACTCTGCGGAATGTTGCATAAGCTGCGCGTGCGTCAAATAAAAACAAAATCAATTGCTCGATTATAAGTAGTGTCCGTCCGTCCGTCCGTCCGTCCGTCTGTCTGTCCATGATATCATGATATATATCTCTGGGTATTTTGCTTTCTTGTTGTTGTTTTTGGCTTGTCTCTTCGATGCCAGAGTCACCACGTTCGCCATCAAGTTTAATGGCCAAAAAGACCTCCGATATGCAAACCTCCGGCTTGGACATGGACGTGATCTGAACTTAAAACCCTTGGACCACATAATACCACAAAATATAGTTTTATAATATAACGCTGTAATTTTAAACAAAATTTATATTTCATTCTAGTGATTTTTGAGTTTCTTTATAGGCACTTTCTTATTTGAACTTAACTCAATATGCTTAAATCATATAAGGAAGTCCACATACCAAAACTCATAACTCTTGTTCTTAAATTACCGATAGAACAGCAAACAATTGCTCTCTTTTTAGTGATTTTTTAATTTTTTTAAAGGCACTTTCATATGTAAACTTATCTCAATAAGTTTAATCCATATAGTGATGTCCACATACCAAATTTCATAACTCTAGCTCAAGTTGTTTCTGAGTTACAGATAGAACAGCAAATAATTTACCCTATACTTTCTATATTTATTTTACTTCAGCTATTTTGAATAAATTATATTTATTACACGCGCCACTTTTTTAGGCGCATGTGAAAGATTATTAACAAAGGAGGCTGAACAAACATAAAAATTCCCATGTCAAGCGAATAATTTAAATAAAGGCAGTTCAGACTTAGAGCTGAATTCCCATGTAAATATTATATGTAGGCTGATTAAAATGCTTATTTCTTGAGTATTATTCGCATACTTTTTTAAGATTTGTAGCGTTTTGTAAAAGTATAAAAATAAAAAAAAATTCTATTAAAAATTCATAATTTGTAAAAGAGTTCACATACCAAGTTCCATAGCTCTAGCTCTTGTAGCTACCGAGTGACAGATAGAAGAGAATACAATACATACGAAGTAAAACATATTTACATCTTATTATTATCAAATTTATTTCTTGAGCATTTTTGGTATTTCTTGTAAAGATTTGTAGATTTGAAAAGGCGTATAATCATAATAAAATCTTTATTAAATATGGAAAATTTCATAGCTCTACCTATTGAGTTCGCTGAGCTACAGTCGTTTGGACAAGTGCATATGTTTATTTTATAGGCGTTTTATTATTATTTTTTTGGGCAAAAGGTGAAGAAAATAAACTGTAGGTTGTACGTAGGCCAAGTTAATTGTTTAGGGCGTTTCCGGCTTGTTCGAAGCAGCTCATAAACATGTTCAACTAGCTGGTTTACCTCGCCCTACCTCCTCCCTCCTTCCCTCTCAAAGTTAGGCTCTTTCCCTGCCCTCCCTTACCCTTTTATTTTGCCCAATTTGAATGGTTGTCCACTAATTCTTGCTAAAAGGTTCGGCCTTGTTGCTAAGTCTTAGTCAAATATTTGCGGATTGAATGCGAGCTTAAGTACTGCACAACAATTGTGGAAAGATACTCCCGCATTGGGTATTGGTATTGCCTAAACTCTAGAGTCTAGACGAATCTATTGAATCATCTATTGATCATCATTGCAATGTGCCAAATGTAATTTGCGAATTTTCACGCGAATTTTCACAAGAAAACTGTTGACAAATTATTTCAAATAAAAACCTTTGCACTTTAACTTTAGTTAGATTCTTTATACAATTGACTTAAGTGTGACTTCAACTCTTGAGGAACATCATGACTTGGGCATTTTATGCCAAAAACAAAAAATAACTTGTTTTTTAAGTCATAAGATATAAATGATCATGATCATGATCATTGTTGACGACTCTGGCTAAAGTAATGATTATGATTACTATTATGGTAATGATGATTTGGCGAAAAAGGCCACTCTCGGATAAGAGCTTGTTCATTAAATTAGAGTTGAAGACAGAATTACCCAACATTTAGATTAACCAGAATTCAAATATGTATGTACGTGCAGCAGCCGCCACGACTAGCAGTTACCCTGTTGACCGAAAAGCAACACAACATAATGAAATTTTGAGAATTTATCAATTACATATTTATTTATATGAGTGCAACGAATAAAGGTCGCAACTTTCAAGTTTTAATTGTAATTAGAGTTACAGAAATTCAGATGCTGAGTAAGCTGAGTATTTAGCAAGGTGATACCAATGTTACAGGGTATGCAAAGGCAACAAGCCAACGGCGAAATACTGCAAACAACTTCAGATTTAACTAACTGTAAATTTGTTGAGCAAATATTGAAATTCTAATGTGCATACGATATGAATATGATACATACTTGATACATACTTGATATTGCCTGCTTGAACACTAAATGTCAACAATAACAACAGCAGTAAGATTAAATAAATAAATGTATACATATATTCCAAAGATCATAATTGAATTGAATAAATTGATATGCAATTCAAAAACAATTTTATTTATTTAATAGTTTTTTTTTTTGTAACAGGTCCAAATCATCTCCTTTCACTGTTCCTCCAAAACATCAGAAATCTGGTTTAATTTTTATTTTTTGTAATTGTAATTTGCACTTAAATATATTATATATATTTTTTTATATTTGTTCATAACAACTTTTTTCAGATTTTGTTTAAAAACCATTTTGAATTTAAATTTATTAACGAAAGTCCTTATTTGATTTACTCACCGAGTTAACATTTCTCTGACAATTTCTTTATATGCATTCGGCTTCAAGCCATTTATATGTTTGTTTATTTAATTTGCTTGAATTAAGTGTTTCAAGTTCAAGTTCATAAATGTTGGCCTTTTTTTATGGTCAGGTGATATTTACCTGATTAACCCACGGGTTCAAGTTCATTAACTTGTGCCTTTTATTAAGACTTGCTTTTTGCTTTGATTTTTTTGTAATTAGATCATTTCTAAACAGGGATCATTTCACATCAAAAAATCAATGACTAAAATACATATACAAAAAAAATAATGATAATGATAAAATTTGAGCGAACTAAATAAAGCTCACAAATAATCATTATTTATGATTATTATTTTTTTCGCTCAAAATAAAACTCAAAATAAAATGCATGGCTTTTGTGTAGGATTTTCACAAAGTATTTTTGTATATCCATATTAGAGGATTCATAAATCGCAAAAGCAAATCTTTAAAATGATTACGTAATATTTTTTAATAATGATAGCTTGTGAGTTTTATTTAATTCGCTCAAATTTAATCATTATCATTGAAGAAAATCCTTGAAAATCTTTAAATAATCATTATTATGTAATTTTTTTAATAAAACTCATAATGATTACGGTTCCTGTTTCTAAACAATAAGACCGAAGCTCTGGATAAATTTTAATTGGAAAATATATATTTTTATTATTCTTAACAAGTTTAAACATTATTGGATTTTTTAATGGTAAAATAAAATATTGGGTTTTTTTTCTGGTTGCTTTTTAGGAGTTAAAATAGTTTGGGATTTCCCAATTTGTTCGTTTACAACATTTTTTTTTTTTTTTTTCTAACAATATTCTTTCTAGTTTTGGTTTTCTTATTTTTATTTCAAAACTACATGGTTTAAAAATAGTTTTTTCTAAATTTTTTGGACACCGTCTATCCTGTGTTTCAATCCCAGACATTGTTTAAGCTATTTATCGATAACTTTATTTTTCCTTTCTTCAACTATTTTTATTTTAATCGATCTTTCCGTTCACTTTTGGATTAATTCTTTGAATTCCCGTAACGAAATTCATGTTCTTTCGTTATTTCCCGATCGTTGAATCGCATTTACCAATTCCACTCACATAATTGAAGATTTATAAGTGCTGAGCTTGTGATTTCGATTATAGAATTTTCAATTCTTCCTTGTCTACCGATTACGATTACGATTAAAGGTCTCGTTTTCGTAATTTTCCCATATGGCGGCAGATCGTATATTATTATTTTTTTTTTGTTGATTCTTCTATTATATAAAGAGACATGTATGTATATAAGTAGAATATATGACGACAGTCGTCGCTTTTGTCTGACGCATTTTAGCACTTTGGGACTGCCCAAGTACCGCCTGCCCCACCTTCCCCCCCTCTCCAATCAAGCAACCAATGGCATCGACAGCTCAAAGACGGATGCAGGCAATGAAGCGTAACGAGTTGACAGATTCGTCGGTCGTCAGTCCGTCGCTAAGTCGCCTCAACGCACGCACTCAGAATTTGTAATGAAAGATTTGCTTAGCATAGAAAAAAGACAGACGACAGGCGACAGGCGAACCATGATAATGATAATGTTAATAAGAACAATACAAAAAAAAAACTAAACGTTGCCGTACTGCATGCTGATCATGGCACGAGTACGAGTTACCAACTGTATTAATTAGACTTTGGCTTCGTTCGACACGCACATCATCCTACCAATCGATAAATGTTGAATCGATAACAAAAAATCTTTTGATGATTTGTGTGTGTTTTATGCTTGTGGCATCTAATTAAAAACCATTTCTATGCAATCTGCTGATGTTTCAATTTTTGGTGGTGGAATTGACTTCCTGTTTTAGTGCCCACATAAACTGATAACGATAATAAAAGAAATAAAAAAAACAATAGCATTAATTGACTCGTTAATTACCAATCAAATATCTAACAAATCGTTGGCAACACCAATGTGTCATATTTGCAACTGCAGTTGCGACAATTGCCGCCAGTTGGCGCCACAGCTGCACAAATAACACAAACAAAGCTAATTTACGTATTTATTTACTTTTCATTTACAGTCTTGTTGTACAATATTGGCAAACGCTTTTTGGCCATCTCACAGCCCTTTGATGCGGCACGTAATCCAGATGCCTCGCCACTATGCCGCACACAGATGCGACGCTATTTGAATGCGTTGAACAATTTCGATTTGTGGGCCTTGAAAAGTAAGTATCCGTTTAGATATGTAATATGTGTGTGTGTGTATGTGTATGTGTGTAGATTCTCAAGATTCTATTTACGAGGCTCCAAATTCGAGTCATTGCCAACTGGGCAAGAGACAAGTCGAAGCCGCATTGTGACCGCCAGACGCGAGACGAGACGACATGAATTGTAAGAGTGCAAAGTCAAATGAATCAAATAATCAAGTTCTGAAATTGCAATCACACACACAAACACACATATGGAGACACCAGTGCTGCCAACTTCTGACAAGAAAAAAAGCAAATTGTAGCGGAAAGAAGGTCGAAAAAAGCTAGCATGTTCTATAAATCTCGAACAACCCAAAAGCAATTGCCGTCGTTCCTATTCCAACTTGCTCACAAAAGTCAAAATATTTATTGAGCGATCTCATTAACTTTAAAATAAATTGAATTAAGCTTAGTTCATTTTAATAAATTGAAATAAAATATATTTTTAATGAACTTTTTTATTAAATAAAATATGCCCATAACATATTTTTCTATTTTGGAATTTCAAATAACTTTATGAAGGTCGTTTTTTGTAACCATAAAAATATGTTTGAACAAGGAAGTCTCTGATATTGCGTTTCAAAAGCAAATGTTATAAAAATCTCTAGTACAGTCTATTAACAATATTTTTTTTAACTTTTAATAATTGTCAAAGTTCATCATATTATAATGGGCTCAATTCATCATAATCTAGGCAATATTTTGCAAATTCATGTCCTAATTAAAAATTTAAACAAATTGTTAGAGTCAAAAATAGCGTTAAAAAAATCAAGGGACATTTAAAATCGGATTTACAACAATAAATCGAGATTTGACGGAAAAAAAAGCTGTTCTGACAGCACTGGTAGTCACATATATACTTGTATATGCATGTATGTATGTATGGATGTGTGCATGAAGCTAAAGTGAAGGTCACGCGTCGAACTTTACCCACATTTGCAGCAGCGGCAGCAGCAGCAGCAATGCCAAGCACAACAAGTGAATTTTTAGCCAACTGCAGCAAATTGCTGCCACAGCAATAATAACAACAGCAACAACAACAACATTATGTATCTGTGCGAACTTGGCACAAAACTGCTGGCCAGCTGGCATCGAAGCCGAGAGCTCAGAATCAGAACGAACGAATCCGAAAACGAGTTGTGAGTTTAGAAGCTGACGACGCCCGCTGAAATCACAGTCAAGGTCATCATCATCATCCATTCAATTGGCATGCATTGTATTCGTATTCGTCGTTGTCTCTTGGGGGCATGCCACAATAAACACACACACACATACACACAGCCATACATTTATTACAAGCTCAACCTTTTTCCCTTTGTTATTTTGCAGTGCACGATGCCAGCGGCAAATTGAATTCGGGCATTTTGAATGGCAACATCAATCAGCCGGGCGACTTTGATCAGTGCATGGGCATACAGCAGTCCAGTGATGACGTCACAAACGATAATAGCGATCATATGCTGCGCGGCCAATATTGTTTGGCGTATGCGCAGCCAGTGTTGCCACACAAATCGAAACGTTTGCAGGCGTTCTTCAAGCTGTTGCAATCTCACGGTCCCTTCAGAAGCGAATTTAATGATGTGAGTGCGAGAGAGAGATTCTGTTTCAAGTTCGTTGTCCAAGTTACTGCTCTTAATGCAAGTTTAATGGCGCTCGCCGCACGTGACTGAGATTTGTAATGAGTTCACACACACACAACAGCTGCAGGCACTTACATACACACACGTTTGCATGTAGTTGCGGCGAAAGCTCTCACGAAAGTTGTGAGCGCGGCGAAAACTCTCTCGGCATTTCGCCGCGTAGCTAGACAAATTTCTGTCAACAGGTGAGAGCGAGAAGCAGACAGATAGCAGCTGCTGCCAAAGTTGGAGGTTGTAAGAAGAGAGAATGAGAGAAATAAAGATCTGCGACATTGAACTTGACGAAAATTGTGAGCAGCAGAAAAAAAAGAAACGTTCAAATTAATTTGAAACGTGTGCTAATCAAAAGCAGCCAAGTTCATTGAACTTCAAACGTATTGTAAAAGACAAAGATGGATTGCAAGATTTTAATTATATGCAAAGATTTACAGCCAGTTCTCTTCTTGTTTTCTTTTGTTTTTGTATTTCGCCGAGAAGTTTCTACAAGTGACTTGGACAACAAACTTGTTTTTTTTTTTTTTAATGTTTAGCGCAGCCCTTTTAACTTGTTTTTGTTTGTTGTCTCTTCTCACTTTTTTTTAGCCGGGTCATCGCGTGCCGCGCTACTCGCTGATCAACTGGGGCATCTGTGTGCCATCGGGTTGCACGCACCGCGATGTCGAGTACAGTGTGGCCGAGTATCTGCGCAATCAAACCATTTCCACGGGCATCACCTTCAACGTGCGCGTGGAGTCTCAGATGTGCCAGGTGCGGGACCCGCAGCCCTGGGACCGCAACACCACCTGGGCGGTGCGCTTCTTTGTCCTCGTCCTCTCCGTCGCCGTCCTCTCCACCGTCTACGATCGTTCCACGAAGACACAGCAGCAGACGAAGCAGAGTAAGTGCAATCATCTTTCGTATTTCAATTTTATCCAGGCAACATATGTAAATATACATATACAGTTAGTTGAATAATTCTTTTGACAATATGTAAATTAAAAATATTTACATACAGAGCAATCCTTGACCACGAAATTGGTCAATTCAATGCCAATCTGTTAGAAATCCAACAAATTATGAAGTAAAGTTTCATTTAAATTATAATACATAATTTGTCTTTAATTTTCTTTACTGTATGAAAACTTTTGGCGAGTAAATTTTGCGTTTCATTTTGTGCAAACATGAATTAATTAAACAAAAGGGGTGATATTAAATATTTTTATATATAATATTAAACGATAGACAATAATTAAATTCAACATACTTCATTTAAATTTTGTTCGTATCTTTGTCGGATTTGATTTTTTATTTTAATTTTTTTTTAAGAACTATTAGCAACTCTTTTAAAATAAGCAAAAAGTTCTTCTTTTTTTTTATAGTATGTATGTGAATATTTGATTTTCTAACGATCAGTCGAGTATCAACAAATTTTACAAATTACATTTTAAATGCTGTCCGTTGAAAACCGAATTCTGTAAGGTAATCAAAACTTTGGCGTAAAGATAACTGTTCTTGCTTGTTTCTTAATGGGACTACTTGCTATCCCAATTAGATGACTGGTGCACGGCTTTCTCGCTCGACAAGAATCTTCGCTGGCTCTTCAGCACGAGCAGTTCCCCGGGCGACATTGAGGCGGTTCATGGCATTCGATTCCTGAATGCCATCATGTTGATTTTCTCACACAAATCGATGGCCATGTTCTTCAATCCGTACAACAATCGCACGGCCATGTCAGAGAGTCTCGGTCAACCCTGGACGGTGATTGGACGCGCTGCGTCGCTTTATACGGATCCCTTCCTGCTCTTCAGTGGCATGCTGACTTCCTACTCCCTGTTCGGCCGTCTCATGAAGCATCAGCCCATACGTCTGAAGAACGAGTACATCAGTCGTTTAATGCGGTAAGTTCTACGAACGTATACTAATGGAATACCCTGTAATAAGTTCCATGTCAGAAAAGGGTCGTCAAAACTGATAGAAAAGCTTGAATTAAGCATTTGCAAAAACAAACAGTTGCTTATTCCTCAAACTATGATCCAAATAGCTAAAATTATGAGATATTTTTTAGAAAAGTGTTAAAAAAAACATTTTACAGGGTATTTAACTTAACGCATTTATTTATCTACTTATCTTTCATTAGCTTTTATTTAAAATCATTAAAATTATATTCTAGAATTATAAATACATGCTATTACAGGGTGGGTATGTAAGAATCGACTACACTCACTTGTTCGATTTTTGAAATATTTCACCTTCTTTTACTCCAAATTCTGTCAATATATGTTATTACAGGGTATCTACCAGTCGACTACTATTCTAAATTTGATTTATAAACTGATTTCCTTTCCTTTCTCACACACACAGCATTGTCCCTCCTCTGGCCGCTCTGATTCTCTTCTGTACGTACGTGCTGCCTCTTTGGGGCTCCGGGCCACAGTGGAACCTCGTTGTGGGCCACCATGCGGACATCTGTAAGCAGCATTGGTGGCGCAACCTGTTGTTCATTCACAACTACTTTGGATTCAGTGAAATGTGCTTGACGCACACACATCATCTGGGCATCGATACCGAATTGTTTGCAGTCGCTCCGCTTTTCATACTCGGACTCTGGCGTTGGCCTCGACGTGGTCTCCTCACGCTCCTCCTGCTCTGCACAGTGGGCACCGCGGCCAGATACTATACGACCATTGTAAATCAACTGTCCAACTATATTTACTTTGGCACCAAGTGAGTAGAAGTTCAAACCGATCATTGAGCTTAAGAATCGCGAATAAAATCAGCGAATTGTCGATAAATCGGGCGAAAATTAGACATATTTATCGATTTCTTAGTACAAAAATTTAAATATTTAAAATTAGATAATTTTTCTTAATACTTGCTCTTTTTTTTTAATATTCATTGATATTTCATACAAATATTGGAAAGAATAGAATATTGACCTTAATTTTTGGCTTTATTTATGGATATTATTCATATGATATTTTTAGGTATTTTTCGTTGCTAGCTGAAAATAATTTATGCCTCAGACAAGTGTAGAAAACAAATGTAAAAAATTAGTAAATTAGTATTTGACTCGATTTATCGCCAAATAAAAAAAATCGAATTAAAGTATTTAAAAATGGCTTATGCAATCATAATATTGGACATTTTTTAGTGTTATCATTACTTATACTCAATTTAATCCTCGACAGCATTCAGCGTCTGTTTCGCACCGCCGACTACATGTACTCCTTTCCGCCCCATCGCTCCACGGTCTACATAATGGGCATACTCCTCGGCTATGCCTTGCGTAAATTCCAGGGTATTCAGCTGAGTCGCTTGCAGCTGCGTCTGGGCTGGCTGGTGGCCACTGTCTGTGTGCTGGCCTCCCTGCTGGGCCCGGCACCGATGGGTGACATCAACTACGTCTACAATTCGACACATGCCGCCATCTATGCCGCATTCGCACCCATTGCCTGGTGCCTCTTCTTCTCCTGGATCGTCTTTGTCTCCCACAATGGCTACAAGAGTGAGTTTCATATCAATTAATCAACTGATTAATCTGTTTAATCTCTGTTTTTTTTTCAATGCAATCTTCAGATAAATTGACGAAGCTGTTCGCCTGGCGCGGCTTTCAGGTGTCCACAAAGCTATCGTACGCCATTTATCTGACGCAGTTCCCCGTCTTTTTCTACAACGTCGGACGAAGGCGTCACATTCATCATTACTACAACTTTGTCTCGATAATTGTGAGTATACTTGTCATGTCTAACTGACAATAGATACATCTTACATCAAATTAACATATAAATATTTTATAATTTGAAATGTTTGCATTTCTTCACTTTCAGCTCGATACCAACGAATTTATCTCGATCTTTTTGGCATCTGTGGCCTTAACGGTGCTCTTCGATGCGCCCTTCCAGAACCTCAAGAAGCTGCTCATCAAGCGGCCAAAAGCAGCTCCAGCGTCTGCAACGACGAAATCCAGCTTAATGCCAAACGGCACTGCCCCGCAACCTGAGGAACTTCCTCATCCTCAAACTCAACCTGAACCTCAACTTCAACCTCAGCCTCATTTGCAAACGCATCCGCACGCCGATTAGCTGGGAGCCTATGTATTTGTATCTTGTAAATTTTATCTTAGCATTTAGTGGCAATGTATTTAACTCACCTGCCTGCCCTCGTTCCCCTGCACTCTATCCACAATCCCATCCTATTCCATTCCAAACTCAACCAGCCCTTAGTCATAGAGAAACGCTTTATACATTGTAAATTGTACTGTTAGTCAACCGAACGAAAGAAAGAAAAAAAGAAAGAAAGAGAAGAAGCGTTAACAATAATGTAATGCAATTCATAGTCATTAATAACCAACCACTGCTTGTTGTTTATACTACGATACGATATTATCTTGCTTGGCTAAAACGCTCTCGGGCTGTTACCAGCTCTTGTCTTGTTTTATTTTAATACATATTATATTACCACATACGGAACTTAGTTATTAAGCGAGGTCGATTGCTTTTTTTTTTGCCTAATTTAATAAAAACAAATAAAACACACTATGTTTATTGTTTTCTACTCGATTTCTCTCATTTTAAAGTAATATTTCTCATTGCATACTTTTGGGCGGCGACTGTATCTAGCGATTACTCCAGCCCTGGATTAATAGGGCTGTTAATATTTAATAGCAAGTTAATTATTATGAAAAATCAACAACTCACAATTGTTTGTTTTTTAAATTGTTCTAAAGTTAGTCCGATTTTTGACCGAGCAATTTTGAAATTAAATTGCTTTTGTTTATTTTGGCATGATTTTTTACAAAACAAATGAAACGTCGCAGAGTCAAATTAAAGCTTGAAATTTTAAATTTTTTAAAAAACTCAAGGGAGGAGTTTTTGCTTAAAAATCAATATCATGAGGGAACGTAAATAAAATTTGTATGCAGAATAAATTAGAGGTCAAGTCATGATCAGAAAAACATTCCGCTTGGAAATTGGATCAATTTCGGTAATGTTCTGAAAGCATTAAGTCTAATTTTAGACCTTTAACTTTAAAACAAAATAAATAAATAAACTTAATGTTTGGATTTACATCACTAGTAATGATAGCGAAAAAAAGTATCAAACATTGTTTACCATTGTAGGGAAATAACTTAAAGAAATAATAAGTATTCCAGCTAAATATCTATAATACTTGAGAATCAAATCTCTATTACCATTTTTAAAAAGCAATTTTTCGATATATTTTATCAGAAAATTGACTCTTATATTTAAAAACAGTAGAGAACCTAATATCAGAATAATACTATCGTTAAATAGCTATTATCGGGGATAAATATTGATATTTTTTTACAAAAGCCATGATTTTGTGAAGGATTTTCACCCAATATTTTTGCATATCCCTTTAGAAACCCAGAGAACCCATCCCATAATATTTTTTTGAAGTGAGCTTTATTGTGACCGAAAAAATAAAATTCAAAAATAATGATTATTTTAGAGTTTTATTTTTTTCGCTCAAATGTTTATTTGCTTTTAGTTTTATTTTTTCGTTTTTAATCATTATTATTATAGAAAATCCTTAAAAATTTGTAAATAATCATTACTATGTTATTTTTATAATACAACTCATAATGACTACGGTCAATGGTTAGTTTTATTACTGTTTAAACATCAAGAGCAAATTCCACTTATTAGATTCTATTGAAGATCATTTTACCATACCCTACAAGATTGATTCGTAACTCTGGAAACAACTATTGAAGTTTTGTTGATTTGCTATCAGAGTAGGATCTGCATATAATCGGGTGTGCTACAGAAATCTCTTTCAATTGAATTTGACGTAAATTTGTATGAAATTTACGTCAGTTTTTAGGTGAAAGAGATTTCTTTAGCACACCCGAATATGTTTAGAATAGAGAAGCTTTTGTTGTGTGCTCGGCTAAAAGATACTCTGGTCCAATCTCTAAGATACTTATCATGTGTGCTGAAACTCAAGTCGCTAGCTTCAAAATTACTCTTGTAATTCGTCTGGCCAGGGCATTAAAAGGCACATGGTGTTGCCCGTAATTTGCTTGATCTTAACGTGACCCACATATAGTGTGTATGCTGAATCTTCTGCTGCAATTGCTACATAGCTAAATCGGCAAATAAAGATACGCATATTCCTTTGGTGCTGTTAGTGAACAGTTGAAAAGCTTGCTTTGCAGACCTGCCGCTTAGTGCAAGCGAGCAGGCAATACAATTCGCTCCTTATCCAATTCGCCGTGTATCTGTTGTTTTTGTTGTTCCCAGCATGAAAATGTACATAGCTCGCATGGTGGAATAATAAAGGTGGTGTTGATTTCGTTTGGCCTATGACCGAGTTTATGTCGTCAACTTTCTATGCCTGAGCTGCATCATGGTGGAATTACATAAAGGAAGGTGTCGCAATAACAACAACTTTAGTAATGGCATTCACTTGAATAGTTGACACGCACATCGGCCATTTGCAATAGCAATTCACAATAAAAAAAAATAAATAATATAAAATAAAAAGCTTTGCTAATTATGCTTTTCACTAATTTGTTGTTGTTGTTGTGACACACAAGTAAATACCATCGAACACCGAAAAAAATACAGCACATTCACTTAATCAAAAAAAAGTTAATTTATTCACTTAATGCATGCATCAAGTGCATAATGGATTTTCTCAATCATTTCATTTTTGTTGGTAACTGCATATGCTGGAGATGTTGCTGAATTTGAATGCTGCTGCTGCTGTTGCCGAATGATTATTCACGCGAGTGAGTTTATTTGCCGGTCTGGGCCTTCTTGGGTTTGGCCTGTGTGCCCTCACGGAAACCGTTGCGGAAACGACGGCGCACCACCTTCAAGTGGCTCATGCGGCCAGTGCCAGTGGTCTTCCTCCTCTTGGCCTTGACGGACCAGTTGTCTAAAGTATCAGAGAAATTCTCGAATTAGTTACAATTCACAATTGATGGCAATACAAAGTCTACTTACACGAACGCAACTTGGCTGCGGGGTAACCGCACTGGGCGCAAGTGGACTTCTGGATGTGGTAGGAGGAGCGTCCACAGCGACGGCACAGAGTGTGCGTCTTATTGTGGCGTTTACCAAAGCTCGAGGTACCCTTCGTCTGTAAACAGTTAATGCTTGCATTAATATATTGCACTTCATTCGAAAAAAAAAAAACAAAAAAAAAAGTCAACTCATAAAATCGCCAATTTGTTTATTTTGTTTATGTCGCTAATGCAAATCCAGTTTTCTCGGCATTTGACTCTTTGGGTGCACAAAATTTTACAAATTTCACATTTAATTGCACGCACGCAATTTGATTGGTATATTTTCAGTTAAAAATATTCTCGGATGTTATTAGAAATTGGCGATTTTATTTTCAGTTGAACGTGGATAATTTTCTTAACGCACCATCTTGTATGGCGAACACTCGAAGAAGAAAGAGCGAAAGAGAGGCGCAGCAAGCAAACGTCAATTTGACAGCAGCAGTCACAGTGTCGCGTGCTAGCAGGGTTGTATTGTGCTGCAGCGCCATCTGCTGCTCACGATACATATCGATAGTTGCGGCACGCGGCCAACTTCAAGCCAGAAGCATTTTTGCGCGCAGCCAACTTCAAGTGAATCAAAAAGTGCGCGCAGCCAACTTTAAGTGTGTGATAGTGCGCAAAGTCGAGTGCAGCATGTTGCCAAAAGATGACGCTAAAATCAATTGGCGCCACATTGTAATTCAAATTTGAATTTAATTACAATTGAAAGAAAAGTCGTTGTTTTATTTGTTAAAATGATCATTGTTTTATTTATGAAATAAATTATTATTATTTACATTGGAAATAATGCACGAAATACAAATAATATTGCATACTCTGCGGCTTTTTTTTTGCATAAAATTTATACACTCAAAAACAAACGCTCTAAAATACATATTTATATGAAAAGTCACTATTTTATATGCGAAAGAAACATGAAATATGAAATGGTGCAGCGAGTAATGAAATATAGATATACATATATTGATTTAACTAATATTATGTATAGTATGTAAATTCATATGTTTTTTTTATTATTTTAACACTTTGTTCTAGTTTTTCTTGTTTTTTTTGTTTTGTTTTCTGTTGCAACTGTTGCCGTTAATGGCACGCGTACTACAATATTATTTATAATTTTTAGCTGCTTTTGTGATCTATGGAATTTTGCTGGTAGGGTAAGGGGGGGGGGGAGGGGGGAATTGCATAAAACATTTTACGTAACTAAGTTAATTATTGTGACTATGAACAAGTCGATTTGGCTTAAGTTTCGCCTCAAGCCAAACCAAGTTGCACATAATTTTAGCTGAGGGAATGACAGTGGGGTGGAAGGGGCAGGGGAGTATTTGGTGGAGTGGGTATACATTATATTCTATTATATTATTTATGTGAAGGCTGTGCTCTTGTATATATGTATTTCAACTAATAACTAACACAATAAACCGCCACGCTTCGCTTTTCGCCCTTTTCACACATACATTTTCGTTTTCTCTTTCTTTTTTTTATGTTTTTACAACTAATTCATGAAAAAGTTTCAACTAAAATCTTGAAGATGAACTGGAATTACGATTTACGATATTGACTTGCAAATGTTTTAAATATTGCTTATCTCTTTTTTTTTTAACATTTTGCCTCTCTTTCTGCTCCACACATTCATCTCCCATTTGTTATAATTATTTTTTTTTTTCGCTATGAACAGAAAGTTGTTTAACTAAACTAAAAGCGCTGCCCATAAAATACAAATACAAAAAAAAAAAAATTAATTATATACCACACTTAAATTTAAACAAAAAAGTTTTTCGTTGTGCGTTTTCCAGGCTGCGACTGCGACTGCGCTGCGACTGCGCCGTAACTGCGCTGCGACTGTTTAAAATTTGCTGCTATTGCTCCACACTAATGGTTATGATCATGGTTGGTCAATAGTGTCCGCCACCGCCGGCACCGCCGACACCACCACCGCCATTCACACCACCGCCTCCACTGTGCCTGTGGTGATCACGTCGGCCAGCGGACTGATCCCGATCACGATAGTCGCCGTTGCGGGAGCTGCTCTTGTGGTGATGATGATGGTGCCGCTTCTTCTCCCCCTTCAGGCAAACGTCCGAGACAACCATCTCCGAGTTGTCGCGCATTCCATAATTGTCACGACCACATCTGCAATTTCAATTTTATCAAATATGAGTATTTATGGAATTGAAGAGTTTATGGAATATAAGAATCTATCTAGTGGAATTTAAAACGAGCGGTACTCGGCTGTCGGAGACCCCGTACTTATTATAAAGATATCTCAAACAACAAAAAGATTTTCATACTAAGACTTTATTTGGACTGATCTTTCCTATGGCAGCTATATGATATAGTAATCCGATTTCAGTCAAATTTGGTCAGTATGTATGGGACCATCTTTTATGCATATTCTGTCAGTTTGGTTGAAATATCTCAAACAGCAAAAAAGTTTTCCATACCAAGACTTGATTTTCAACTGATTGTTCCTATGGGATCTATATGATATAGTAATTCGATTCCAACCAAATTTGGTCAGTATGTATGGGACCATCCCATATGCATATTCTGTTAGTTTACTTTAGTTATCTCAAACAACAAAAAAGATTTTCATACTAAGACTTGATTTTCGACTGATCGTTCCTATGGCAGCTATATGATATAGTAATCCGATTTCAATCAAATTTGGTCAGTATGTATGGGACCATCTTTTATGCATATTCTGTCAGTTTGGTTGAAATATCTCAAACAGCAAAAAAGTTTTCCATACTAAGACTTGATTTTCAACTGATTGTTCCAATGGGAGCTATATGATATAGTGGTCCGATCCAAAATATAAAACAAACTCGATCTGCTTGCAATATAGACGAACCTACATACCAAGTTTGGAGTCTCTAGCTCTTATAGTCTCTGAGATCTAGGCGTCAATACAGACGGACAAGACGGACATGGCTATATCGACTCGGCTGTTGATGCTGATCAAGAATATATATACTTTATGGGGTCTGCCACGCCTCCTTCTGCCTGTTACGCACATTTTTTTTTTGTGACAAAGTTAATAGACCCCTTTACTTTTTTAAAGTACGGGGTCTAATGAATCATATCAATAAATTGGAGTGTTCCGCGTTTCAATTTCGCTAATTTGTCTTCCGGATCAAGTATGTATAATTAGTCCAGTAATTTCTTTGACAATACTATAAATTCACAATTATTATTAATTCACATATAAACTGTTTAGCAATCATCTATTGATTTTCAAAATTAAAAAAATTCAAACCAAATATTATATTTGATTAATTTTATTTTTTTTTACTAAAAATTGCTGAAGTACTTGAAAACTGGAACACTGCTAAAAATATCGATTACAAATCATGAAAATAACGTGAGCGACATTTTTACATACGTTTTTTTAAATATTTGCAATTAAAAAAAAGAGATCTGTTAATTTTCTTAAAATTTGAACACAAAAAATAAATGATGCTGATTTCGTTAAATAGCAAATTCACTTTTTTTTTAGGTTATTTTTAAATCTCTTACAGTTATATTCGATTTTTATAAATATCAAAAATAAAAGTTTAATATTATGAATATTAAACCAAAATTTAAATCATATTATTAATTTTATAAATTATTAAAATTTCATATTAAAAAGTGTTTTTCACTGCAAAATATTAACTCATTATCGCTTACGTGACTGTCATGATAAAAGATAAAAACGTGTGTATTTAAAATATCCTCTGTCTGTCTCGCTCACTCACCTGTCGAGATTCTCGCGAGAGCGTTGCATGTTGTCTCTGAGATTGTCACGGGAGCGCGTCATGCTCGGAGGATCGAGGGTCTCCTTGCGTCTCAAGGCATTGTGAGAGCTGTTCTTTGAGGCGGACTCGTGCAGATTCTCCCAAGCCTGGCGATAGTATCTGAAAAACAAAGCAAACAGCTTTTGTCAGACACCGGGCCAAGTGAGGGCAACACTTTAGTCGAGACACAAACCTGTTGAGGCCATTGCGGGAACCGGAAGTGGAGCTGTCAAAGCTGGCGACAGTGTTGCAATCGGGCGAGGCGCGATGGCGATAGTGTTGCGTTGTGCGGTTTCTACACAGAGCGAAAGAGAGAGAGAGCGAGAGTATGTGTAAAAGAGAGAGAGAGAGAACGAAAACGTTGATTAGTTACAGTTCAAAATGTTTACTTAAACTTATAGCTAGTTTACAGCTAATTGTGTTAGTTACAATAGAGAGAGCAAATAAAGAGAGAGAGAGAGAGAGAGAGAGATAGAGAGCGTGTGCAGTTAGAGACATCAATCAAAGTTTACAAGACAAATGAGAGCGAAAAAAATATATAAAAGACAAAATACAGCGCTTGGACATAGAACAGAAAGGGACAGAGCATATACAAAGTGTGTGTGTTGTGTGTGTGTACTGTATGTGTGTGTGTGTAACCCGACAACAGCTTTAATTGTTTGTTTGATTGATTGATTGATTGATGAAATGAAAACCAGCAAAAAGAGGCAGCCACGCCCACAGCATTCCATCCACAAGTATAATTCCATTTATTTTGTGTGTTCTTTGATCTGTGTGTGTGTGTGTAAGTTTTTCTTTGTTTGTGTTGGTTGATTGATTGCTTGATTGAGCTCAGTGTGTTGTTGTTGTTGTTGTTTTGTGTACTTATTTTTTTTTGGGTAGTATTTTTTGGCTGCTTACATTTGTGTTTATGGCCTTGACTGAAGTTTGCAGTAGTTTTGTTTTTTTTTATATTTTCTTTTCGTTTGATTGATTGATTGAGTAGAGTGTTTGATTGCTTGATTGGTAGCTCATCTTTGGCACACGTTCACAATTTATAAATTCGCAGGTAGTTTTCGGTTTTGGTTTAACTTTTGTTTGCATTCCATTTTCCATTCGATTTCGTTTTGTTTTTTTTTTTTTTTTTTTTTTTAGATTCTCTTTACTCTTTGGCTTGAGCTTATTTGATAGCTCGCTTTCGCTTCCGTTTCTTATGTTTTTTTTAAATTATTTTTCAATATTTATTTCATTCCGATATTATTTTCCATTTGTGATAATGGTAATATCTTTTTTTTTTTTTTTTTTTTTTGTTTTGTTGGTCACTCTTTGGCTTGAGCTTTGTTTCTTTCGCTCGCTCTCTTTCTCAGTTTTTCATTCTCTTTCTCAATATGTACATGCTTCATATTTTTTTTTTTTTTTTTTTTTTTTTAAATAGCGACCTTCCATGTTGCATAAGCTAACATCCTTTGGTTTCTCTCTCTTTCTGTTCCTTTCATCTGCTTTCTCTCTCTCTCTGTCACATGTGCGTGCTGCTGAAGAGTCCCGCTCTCGCTCTGTAGCCTCTGCCGTAGGTGCTCAACTCTCTTCTGGCCAGTTTCTGGTCATCAAAGGGCAGGGCGAGCACACTGTACCACAAGGAAGGCGCCGCCTCACAGCGTGTACTCGATCCGATGCTGCCGTAACCATCGCCAAAGAGTCTCAAGTGATAACCACCCATAGCACCACCTGCACCACCCATAGCACCACCTGCTCTTGTGCTGTTTTTGCCACTGCAGCGGGTCAATTGAGCGGTTGAGGCGAAACTTGTGGCACTCGTTGCCGTTGCGGTTGCATAGCTGGGCAATCGGGCTGTGGGTGGTGCAATGGGTGGTGCTAATCGATGGTGGTGCGATTGCTGCTGTTGACGCTTCTCCTGACGTCGTTGTTGTTGTTGTTGTCGTTGTTGTCGCTGTCGTTGTTGCTGTTGCTGCTGTTGCTGCTGGTGTTGATGATGATGATGATGATGGTAATTGGTAAAATGTTTAGCAAGGTGCCGCCGTTTGCTGTTCGGGGTGCTGATTGATCACGATTGATTGATTGATTGCCCGAAGAGAGTGAGAAAGAGAACGAAAACGAGAACGAGAAACGAAAAAAGAGAGTTGTACAACAAGAAAAGAGAAAGCGTTTCATGTAAAACTCTAAGTAACTCAAAGTGTACAAGTGTGTGAGAGAGTGTCTGTGTGTGTGTGTGTAAGAGAGACAATCTCTCTCTTTCTGTCTATCTCTCTTCTCTTTAAATATGTACAGTTATCAGAAGTATAAGCAGTGAAGAGTTTAGAAAAAAACAAAATAAAAGTTAGACTAAAATAAACAACACAGAAGAAGCACCCAAAAATTAGAAGGAACAACAACAAACAGCACTAGAAAGAGAAGCAATTACAGTTACAGCAGCGGAAAGAGGGGATAGAGAATGTACAGAGAGCGAGAAATGGAGAAAATACAGTGTTTGATAGGGGGAGGGGGGAATCAAGCTTCAAATGCATTCAAATTTGAGGTTCACATTGCGGATATTGATTCATGATCATCAATCAATTAAAAGTATGGGTTTCGAATCACTTTCCCATTCAATTTCAATCAAAAATTGTTCAATTTGGCATGATTTTTTCCATTTTGAATCATTACTTTTCAGGATTCAATATAAATTTCAGATTGAATTGAAAACCAAAACTATCAGCAAATATAACTTTAAATTGAATACAAAAGTGCTTTAAACTAAATATCTTACGAAAATTTTAAATCGCATACATGAAACTCAACACGAAACTGGAAGTTGAGACCAAGAAAAATATCCTACTTCAATTATTATACTCAATTTAATGGATTTGAAAACTATATGCTGAAAATCTTAAACTTAAATGAATGCTAAAATTCAACTTGGATTCATTCATTTACATTCAAACCAATTTGAGATTGATGTTCAATTTAATTTAGAAACTACTTTAATTTTCAGTGTCAATTTCAACAATAAATTAAGTTAAAATTTTTAGTATTTACATTGAATTTTGAGTCTTTTTAGTAATTCAACTAAATTGATCAGCTTAATATCAAAATCAGCTAAGCTTTAAATATTAGTTTTTGAAAGTCAATTTTAATTGGAACGTCAGTGCGACTTTCACCTAAACTCTTTAATTAATTTTAATTTCTTTATCAGTTAAAATTTGTTCAGCTACAAATAGAAATTTCAATCTCTATTCACATAGTTTCAATATTCACTTAAGTTTTAAGCTTAAATTCGGTTTTAATTTCAATTTCCATTTGAGTTAAGTGTTAATTTCTACATTAGTTAGTTTTCATTTCAATGTTCATTTTAACTTTTATTTGAATTTTAAAAAATTATTCAGTTTAAAAAAGAAAGAATTTTAGTTTGATTTTTAACCTCATATTCGGTTTTAGAATATGGGCTAAAATGGGTTAAGTTTCAATGTCTATCAAGCTTATTTTCAATGTCTACTTTAGATTATCTTCAATTTAAGCACCCGTATTCAGTTTAGCTTCAAATTCAACTTTAGAAACATTTCAATCAATTTCAATTTCAATTTCAACTTCAATTGCAATATTTGTAGTTTTTCAATAAATTTCAGTGATTGAACAAAGTCATTCAATCAGACAAATAATGGGCATAGTGTGTACGATATGACGGACGAACTCACCTTCTGACCAGGATGACAATGGTGGTAATGACGGCGGCGAGGAAAACGAAGCCGCCAAAGGCGCCCAGCGCCACAATGGCGCCCAGATTGAGTTTGGCCTCCTTGGTCTCCTTGCGATCGGGATTGTCGACGGCGAACGGAACATTGACATTGGGCGACTGATTCTGTCGGATGTTGACGCTGTCCGCGATCTCATTGTCCTGCGGATGCGAGTTGAGGATAATCTGCTGCGTGTTCCGCGTCGTTGTCTCCAGCGTGGGACGAGTTCGAGGCGGAGTCGGTGCATAGGTCGACACCGGACCAGGACCAGCATATTGTGTGGTGCTGGTGGATGAGCTGCTGCTGCCACTGCTCGTGGCCGGAGTGCTGCTCGGCTTCTTGGGGATGAGCACGGGACGCACTGTGCGACGTGGCGGGAACTCCTCGCGCACTGTGCCCGGCACTGGCACATTGATGATGTCCTCCTCGGAATCAGCTGGAAGCGCACAAAAAGCGAGACACATGTTCAGTTGAAGCTCAAATCTTTGTGTAAGCTCATAAAATGTAAAAGTATGTCACGCTGGTGACTAAAGAAAACACCAAAAACACTTGTTAGGTTTTATATCTAGCATTTTACTAACATTTTCTGGACTTGATATCGAAAAGATAACGGCAAACCTATATACATACATATATAATATTTAAAAAACTTGCTACCAACGAGACTTTTAAATAGAGATGGGCACGGGCCTCATTTTTCAGGCCCGGCCCGTACCCGAGCCCGAAATTCCTAATGGAAAAAAGGCCCAAGCCCGCCCGATATTTTTGCTGTGAGGCCCAAACCCGCCCGGCCCGGCCCGAAAAATTAAAAAAAAAAAAAACAAATTTTAATTTACTTCAAATTTTAATTTAAAAATAAAATCGTATCCAAATTTCGTTACGCGATGTTTAAAAAATTCAAATTATCGTTCATTTCGGTCAGTTGGTTGGATGATCAAAAGCGATAGAACGTCTGAGCTTGTTCAGAAATCTAATAAAAATTCGGGTATCAAAAATATGCCATAGATTTGGCGTGTTTCGGGTTTTCGGGCTTTGAAGTTAGGCCCGAGCCCGGCCCGACCCGACCCGAAATGACATTTTTGGCCCGAACCCGAAAATTTTGTAAAAGGCCCATGGGTCCCGTAGGCCCGGCCCGACCCGTGCCCATCTCTACTTTTAAATAAAATTTAAATCTACAATTATTTACTTCATAGTAAATCAGTTTTAATGTAATTCAGTTTAAGTTATATAATTAAGTTTTCAATCAATCATTCCTATGACAGCTTTATGATATTGTAATACGATTTTAATCAAAATACGTTAGCAAATAAATAAATAAATAATAAATTTTTTAACAAAAATGTTCCTACAGGATCTTGATTTTGGATCGATCGTTCTCATGACACCTATATGATATAGTAGTACGATTAAGTCGCATTTTTTGAGGATATATATGTACGACAAAGACAACTTTACAATATGTTAGAATGGCTGAGATATTTGACTAAACGTTGATGTTTGCATATGATATATAGTAATCTTTGTCCGATTAGGACACAAAATCTGTGAGTTTTATTCAAATATCTCAAGAGATAACAAAAAGTTGACCATACAAAACTTTGATTTTCGATCGTTTCAACAATCGATTTTGAATGGTTCTGACATATCGAATTTCTATAGGAAATGGACGTCATTGTACAAAGTCTCATTAAGAAGGATTTGAAATTCAGAGCCAGACGAACAGAGTAAACGACAGATTCCGATAAAGAATAATGAAGTAATTCTTTGGACAAAATAAAAAACATGCATATTTTGCAAAAATTTAACTTTTTATACCCGTTTCTTAAAAAATAAGTTAAAGGGTATACATAAGAGTGCATCGATTTTTTCCACACAAAATGGTAACCCATTTTCGTAATCTATGGTGAATTCTATGATGTTTTCACCAAGAAACCATAGTTCTAAAATGAATTCCTGGTCCGCGCTTATTGAGCTGGAAAACTTATTTCTTTTTGGTAATTTATATCTTGAGTGTTTATGGACCGATCCTTACCAACTAGGTGTCAATACTCTTGTTAGGACCACGAGTTCTTGAATTCCACAGAAGCAAAGAACGAAATGTTCTTTAAACATAATTTTCATTCTTGGAACGACGATTTCGCGACACGGTCTATCTTAGAAAATTAGTCAGAGTTAAAGCTATTTTTTGGCGAAAACAATTTCTTTTTAAATTTACTTAAATAAGTAACGGGTATCCTATAGTCGGGAGCTCGACTATAGTCTTTCCCACTTGTTTTTTTAGTCTGATTTATGGTTTTTAGAAAAAGTAAGATCTTGTATTTTAAAATTGATTTTAAATATTTTATAATGCGTGTCAGGTTTTTTTTAATACGAAATACTGAGATCAATTAGGAATAGCTCTTTTTGAATATAAAATCAGTATGCATTTTTGGGGTCTGTCTCTTATCTGGATAGTTTTATAATAATATGATATGATATATGATCGATTTGGAGAACTCACCTTCGCCATTGATCTCAACTTGAGGTGTGTGGATGCTGGGATGTGGATGCGGATGCGGATAGCTGACTGAGGTGCTGGATGTGGTGCTGGTGGTGCTGCTGCTCGACGACGGACGATAGGCGGGCGTGCGACTTGTGCTGGGCGTGACCTTGGGACGCGGTGCAGCCGCCGTCGACGGCGGTGCCGGTGGTGGCGGTGGTGCAGCCGAGGTGGCCAGGGTCGAAGGCTCCAGTTTGATGCAACGCGGCAAGGCACTGCTCCACTGCCCGGTGGCCAGGCAGGTGAGGACACGAGGTCCCTCCATGCGGTAGCCGGGTGGACAGCTGATCTCCGCCTTGGAGCCGTAGTAGGTGCCATTGGGAGCACTGATGATGGTGTTGTAGTAATTGCCAGGCAGCGTGTCGCACTCAACAACTGGTGAAACAAGAAAGTCATGTTATTTATTTAATCTATTTAATTTATTTAATTTATTTAATTTATTTAATTTATTTAATTTATTTAATTTATTTTATATATTTGTTTTATTTTATTTAATTTATTATTTTTTATTTATTTTATTTTATTTTATTTAATTTATTTAATTTTTTTAATTTATTTTATATATTTGTTTTATTTTATTTAATTTATTTAATTTTTTTTATTTATTTTATTTATTTTATTTATTTTATTTATTTTATTTATTTTATTTATTTTATTTTATTTATTTTATTTATTTTATTTATTTTATTTATTTTATTTATTTTATTTATTTTATTTATTTTATTTATTTAATTTATATAATTTATTTAATTTATTTAATTTATATAATTTATTTAATTTATTTAATTTATTTAATTTATTTAATTTATATAATTTATTTAATTTATTTATTTTTTTTAATTTATTTAATTTATTTAATTTATTTAATTTATTTAATTTATTTTATATATTTTATATATTTTATTTATTTTATTTTATTTTATTTAATTTATTTTATTTATTTAATTTATTTAATTTATTTAATTTATTTAATTTATTTAATTTATTTAATTTATTTATTTTATTTAATTTATTTATTTTATTTATTTAATTTTTTTTATATATTTTTTTAAAATTATTTTATTAATTTAATTTATATTATTTATGTATTAAATTTATTTAATTATTTTCATTTCTAGGGTATTTGCGTGGGGTATACTCACTCTCGCAACGTGGTGGCGGTCCATTCCAGCGCTCGTCAAAGTCACAGGTGAGCAGGGCACGTCCGATCATCTCGTATCCCTCGTCGCAGGCGTACTTCACCAGGCTGAGGTAGCCGACGGTGCCGTTGAGCAGGCCGTAGGAGCCATGGGCAATGCTGGCCGGCAAACCACACTCGATGTCTGGCAAAAGGACAGAAAAAGGTTAAGATTGTTTAACACTTATCCAGCAAGTCACAGTTACTTTCTCTCATTTATTTTGGTCTTTAAAATGATTTTATTTTAAGTATGTTATTTTTTTTTATTAATAACTATTCCTATTATTTTTAATATTTGTTACATTTTGTTTTATCATATTATTTTAACACATATACATTTTTTTTTAATATTTCCTATATTTTTCCAGTACTTCTTTAAGTACTTCCCTTTTTCAGCGTTCACTTTTCATCTTTTTTTATTTTAATTCTTTTTATAATTCTTTTCCATAAACATATTAGGTTGGGGAAAAATAAATCCACTTTTCATACCCTTTTTTCAAAGTTAATATATTACGACTTGGATTGTCCGATTTAATTCAAATATGTAAAACCTACAAAATTTTCTTACTCCATCTTTAAAATATTATTTTGCTTTTTTTCTCTTTTCCCTGTGTATTTAATTTTTTTATATGTTATATTTTTTTCCACCTATTTATTTTATTTGCATAAATATGAAAATTTCGAAATTTTTTCATATCCAGAGTATTTTTTTTCTGCTTAAATTTTTTTGTTATTAATTTTACTCTATCTAACATTATACAACATATTTTGTCTAGCATTTTATTTTCCTGATGTTTTTTCATAGTTGGCAATATTGATTTGATTAACTTTATTTTATTTCATTTCATTTATTGTTGCGAATCTGTTTATTTCATATATTTATTGGATATTTTTTAATTGCTATCCATTTCAAATTTTATAAAAAATAATAAAATGCAATGGCATATACTAATTTTTAGCTAATTTTAATTTGTATAATATTCAAAAATGAAGTACTTACATTTGCAGACGGGTGGGAACTCGTTGTAGAACCCGGTCTCGAGGCAGGTGCGAGTGGCGGGTCCAACCAGCAGATGGTTCGTGTCGCAGCTGTACTTGATCTGGGCGCCGACCTCGTAGCCGTTGAGGGCGACCATCGTGGAGTTGGGCGGCTGCTCGGGGCGACCGCAGGTCTTGGGCTGGTGCTGGCAGATGAAGTTGAGCAGCGTGTTGCAGTTGGTGTCGCTCCACAGCCAGCCCTTGGAGCCGTCGAAGCGGGCGCAGTCCTCGTCGCCGCCCGGATGATTCCAGAAGGACACGGTCAGCTCCTCGCCATTGACCCACTTCCAGCTGCTGCGATCGGCGCCATCCCGCACTGCGCCCATCCAATACTGTGAGCTGACATCGCTGCGATGCCGACGCCACAACTCCCAGCTGATGAATCCCTGCAGTGCGGGATTACTTTCACTGATCAAAGTTCCGCCACGCGAGCGACAAAAACTCAAGGCATCCAGGAAATTCAAAGGCTGGCGATTGTAGAATATATAACATTTGCCATTGTAGGAGGCCAAGGCGCCTGGCGGCTGATCCCGGAACGTGGGACACCGTTCGATGGGCAGTGCCTGGTCCGTGTAGACGAATGCCTCGCAAATGGACAGCGGATTGGGCGTGTTGTTCTCCAGATGCACGCTGACAAAGGCGCCCGGCATCGGCGGATTGCAGGGCAGGAACAGCGGCTGTCCGGCCTCGAGCAGACCCGTGAAGCGATTGCAAATGGGATTTGTGCCCAAGTCCGGACGATTGTTGCCCACACGCACCACAATTGTCGCCGGCTTGTTGCCTGTTCAAAATGCAGAAAAGAATACAACAAAAATGAAATTAAAACTTTAATTAATATTAAAAAAGTTAAAAATAGCAGAATTTTACATACTACACTGATAAAAAAAAGAATCTAAAATCAAGATTTTGGTCTCAGAACTAAGAACTTTGGTCTGAAAAGTAAGACCAAACACATCTTGATTCTGAGAACATTTCAATTAAGACCAAGTTCTTATTTTGAAGATCATAAATTCTTATACTTTCAAGACCACAAATCTTAGTATAAGAATAAAACTTATTATTTTTTTAGGATTATATGTTCTTATTTATAGACCAAAGAGTTTTGAATACTCAAGACAAAAAGTCTCCAATAAAGATGCTTCTTAACATTTTAAGAAGAATTAAGTAAGTTTTAGTAAACTTGAGGTCTAGTAAGGACACTAAACAACAAACTGGATCGGTAATCTCTATCATCAGTACCGTTGTGCTGACTGGACCAGCGATCCAAGCCTAATATCATCTTTGAGTCGCCAGAACCAGTTGTGAATTCTAAGTCTCAAAAAGTGTGTTGTTGTTAAGAGAAACAGATCTAAGATCTAAGGTTTTTATTCTTAAATTAAAAGCTTAAGATTTTTTAGAATAATATTCTTTGTTTTAGTAATTTGGTCTTATATTAAGAACAAAATATTTAAATTTGAGAATTTTATTCTAATATTAAGAAGTTACGATCTTTAAGACTAATATTCTTAGTTTTAGTAATTTGGTCTTAAAATATTCTTATTTCAAGAACAAAATATTTAAGATGAATGTTTTTGATTTTAGTTTGTGGTCTTTTTTTTCAGTGTACAACATATTTAAAATTTATAAAAATCGTTAGACCTGTAATTTTTTGCCAGTGTACTTAAGAAAAAAACTTTAAAGGCATGCCTAAGAGTCATTCAATTTACTTTTTCAACGATATATGAAACAAATCTGTAGCTTCTATCGCTTGAGTATAAGTCCACATCCACAAACTTAAGCTATATCAACGATTTGGTACAAACAGACAAACAGACTTTTCATCAAATTTTAGGCCTCACTTGAAGTTTAATTTTAAAATTACTTTAATTTTCGCTCACATCAAACAAATTATACAAACTATCACATTCAATTCGGTGTTCTGTTTTCTCCTGTTATTGCTCAGGCAAAAACACCTTTTTATAAATATTTTTTAGCTTGATTTTCCTGAACAACCTTTTATTTTACATGAGTTTTTGTCACGGACTGAAAAAATAAAGCTAGTTTTTACTTTTCAATTAAAAATTACCAAAAATTAAAAAAAAAAAATGAGTAAATATAAATGACAAATACTTTAACTCTTTATAAGTTTGTTTTTTGTTTTAGAAGATTGTCAAAGTGTTATTCCAAGTGGTTGCTGCTCGGACACTTTGATGTTTCGCTCAACATAAAACACATGACAAATGACACTGGAGTGAAAAACCGAGCTGATTTAAATAGTTTTTTGTTTTGTTTTAAAAAGTGCGCAGACTGAGCTTTAAAAATGTGTGTGTGTGTGTGTGTGTTGACTGGTATGGACGACCTCGGCAATGTTGCATGTGGCATGTTGCATGTGGCACAGCCCAAGTTCAGCTGGCAGTGAAAGTAAACATGAAATTTTCTTAAGTTCGTACGTTGATTTCAACCCAACCTCTCTTTCTTCTTCCTCTGCTGCTCTGTCCCTGTGGCTCGCTGAGCCACTGAACCACTGAGTCACTACTGTTTTGTGTTTTGGGTTTTGTTTGCTGCCCCACCGCATAAAAATCACATAATATTCGCTGGCAAGTGAAAGCATTTTATTTTATTTTATTTTATTGTTTTTTTGTTTGGGGAAAAGCTCATTGACTCACTAACTAACTAACTCGTCTCGTCTCGTCTCGTCGTCTTTCCCTCGCTCTTTCCCTCCTCCTTCTTTCCTCCCTCTCTTTTCACTCCTGACAGTTGTTTACCTTAGATTGGCCTAAAAGTGCAACATTTGCCATTTGGCCTCCTCTTCAATTGCCAGTGTCAGCCGCAAGTTGCATTCAACTGTAGCCTCAACGCTTTGCCCCAAAGCTGCCCCTTTCAATCTATCAACTTGGCTTTAAAATTAACTCCAACTTGGTTTATAAAGTTGTTTGATTTGGAGCTTCAACAATTTAAGCTTCAAGCAAAAATACTTCTATCTTGATTTTACTTTTGAAAAATGGCGCTAAAGCTTATGTAATAAAGTTTGTGTAATGCTATAAGCTTAGCTTTTAAGCAATAAACTTTGACTTAATCCACGATTTAGATTAAATTGATATTTAGGTAATTTCTAGATCAGTTTTTGTTTACTCATATTCCATGTTGCTCTTTTAGTTTTTTTATCAGCCTTAAAAGAATCCTTAAAACTAAATCTCTTTCAAGAGCTTAAAGCTCACTAAAGCTCTAAGCGCGTATCAATGCTTTTTATATTTTTATAACTAGTGTTATTGTTTTATTATGAGCTGAAGTATATAGAAAACTGAAAGCTTTCTTAATTTTTCTTTTTTTTTAAGCTAGGCAAAGTTATAGTTAAGATTAATTAAATGATTGCCAGTGTCATTTTGATAAAAAGCTCAATCTCCACTCCATTTTGCTCGCTATAGATTAAACAAAGCTTTCAAGCTCGTCTAATTTTGTCAATTTAATGTGATACTTAGAATTCATGACTTACCACAACAGGATTTACCAAAGTCCAGACGCACCAGCTGCACCATATAGGGCTCCAGGAGATTCACGTACCACCACGGAGAACGTTCCGGTTTCGTCAGCGAACACGTGTCCGGCGTGAAAAATGCGGAGGTTGAGCCATCGATGGCCTTCTGCGGAGCGCCAGCTCCGTCTGTGGAGATTTGCATGGGCGCCTTGCCAGCGGCCACATTGAGAACTACGGATTGAGAGAATCGGAAAGAGATTTACGATTAAATAACTGAATGATTTGTGAAGATTTGCTGGAGAATTCACTTCACAGTTAAGTTAATTTGGAAGTTTTGGCTTTTGTTTTATTGTTGTTGGATTTTCCCAGCGCGAAGACAAGGTCTGGCCAATTGGCCAGGGCTAAGACTGTTGGTCACATTAGTCTTCAGCCCTGACACGCTTCTTGGCGCTGGAGATACAATGCACAATCAAACAAATGATCGACTGAAAGATGCTCTAGAATCCAAGGAAAATTTAAAATGAGCTTAGGGCTCTTAAAAGAGTTGAGCTTAAAGCTTTTAAAAAACCTGAGCTCAAAGTTCTCAGTTGAGTCTATCAAATGTTTTTATTTTATTGCTGATGAAGTTCATCTCAGATTAAAATCAATAAATTATTGAAGATTGCATGCTGAAGCAAAAACGAGCTTAAAGCTTAAGCTTGAAAGCTATTGCCTCTATGAGCTTTAAGCTGCTTAAAAAGTTTAAAGAGTGTGCTTTGAAGTTTATTAAAAAAGTTGAGACCATATTTGGTAGGTATTTATTGTGAAAAACTAATAAATAAATGAGCTTTAAGCTTTATTAAAAGCTTTCATATAATATATGTAATACAGATAGTTGATTAAATTCAATGCGATTATTGTTAAAGAATTGCAATTGCTTTAACTATAACTTCGTATGGTCGAGCATACCTCAATTCAATTTACAGGGTACACACAAAGGTTCTCTTTGCCTGCAAAATTTGTCAAGTCAATGACTATGCTGCCAGACAGACAGACAGACAGACTGACCTTCTGTCGCCAATTGCTTGTCTATGGGCCCATTGTTGACTGTGGCTGGTGTGAGGCACCAAGGGGTTAAGGAGTAGTGTAGCGGGTTAATAAGAGCAAGAAGTGGGGGAGTTGGTCTTAGCCCAACAAGAATTCAGCTACTGGCTGATGGGTTACAAGGCCTAAACAAATTGCTTGGTAGAGATAAAAAAAAAACAAAAACAAAAAATAAAAACAGTTAAAACAAAAGTGAAATTTGTGTAGTGTTATTTTTCGTTGATTTCAACTTTTTCTTTCAACTCAGTTTCAATTGTTGTTGTTGTTGCTTGGGCTTAATTACATTGCTACGCATTTGTGTGTGTGTGTGTGTGTGTGTGTGGCAGAGAATTGAGATTCATTAATCAGATGCATCTGTCGGATAAAAATAAAGAGGCAACAGGCAGCGGCTCATGACGCTCTCAACTCACAGCTCACAGCTCACAGATCGCAGATCGTAAAAATCTTTATTAACTTCACTCTTTCTTCTGCTGCCAAATCTGGTCGGACTTTCTACGGTATGATGAGACAAGTGCCAGATATTCAGTCTTGCCTGCACTTTCGTTCTGTGTGACAAATGAATTTAATTGCCCTCTAATTCGATTTCAATTTCCATTTCCATTTCCATTTCAATTCTTCCACTTTAATTCTTTAACTTCTTTTTCTGTTGGTCTTTCGCTGTTTCTTACCGCCTGCTGCGTCATCTTTTTTTTTTGTTTTTTTGGGCCCCCAAATCATTGCCATTCATTGAATTTCGCGTTACGCGCCTTTTCAATTCTCTCCATCTCTCGCCACATTCAATTGTTCAATTAATCAATGGACTTGGCTGATTCGTACCGCCGGCTATGGGTTACCCCTCAGTTCAGTTCAGTTCAGTTCAACTTGGTTCACTTCCACTGAAGTTGAGTTTGGAGTGGCAATTTGTCCGCTGGCAACTTCGAAACTTGCAACTGGCTGACGCTGGGCCCAATTTACCCAGGCCCAAATTAGTGACAGCCGTAAACTAACACACAAAAATCACGCTAACGGTTGTACAACACAGCTTAAATTGGAGTAACGTAATGCCATGTAGTCGACTACTTAATACCCTGCACAGATTAAAAAAATATTGTTTTTTAAATGTGTCCAGAACCTAAAATCTTAAAATTAGATAAAACATAGGATCAGTTTTTTTTCTCTTATTTTCAAAGGCTAGTATACTCTTCTTATATTCAAATCTCACCGATATTTATCTCATACTTTAGTCTCTTATAGAATTCGATCTTTAGTAAACTTGAAAATTAAATAAATTGTGAAAATTGAATGAATACTAACTAAAAATGGTTTGAATTACTTCAGCACACGTTCAGGAGATTTCTCAAAGCAATTCGATATCATAACTCTAAGAAAATTTGAGCTAATGAGCTGAAATTTGGGATGTGAACAGTTTATGCATATGTCAAAATAAAGGACAGTCTAAAATCATTTAAAGTCTGCGGTTCTGCTTGGAAACTTGAACAGCAAGCAAACCAACTTTTGCTGTTGGGGCAACGTTTGAGTGTGGCAGCTGTTTGTGGCATCTGCTGGGTCAAGGCTGTCATCGGACTCGAGTCCGAGTCTAAGTCTGAGTCTTAGTCACTGAAGCAACTGCTTTTCAATTCAATTTCAATTCAATTTACGTGAACCGTTTCTGTCAATCAATTTGATGTTTTGTTTGCATCACGCGACGGAAGTTGTTGTCAAGTCGATTTCAACTTCACTTAGAACATAAACAAATACAAATATACTTTTTTTTCTTTCTATTTTCTTTTCGGTTTTTGTGTGTTGAATGAGGCGAACCACGAAGCGAACCACTGTAAAAAAAAATGTGGGTCAATTCGTAACGTTAAATTCTCGACTCGCATTTTGTTTGGTTGTCGATCGATGTCTGTTTTGTGTTGTTGTTGTGTGTTCCGCCTTTCATCGACAGCACACACACCTTACACACACACACACACACACACACACACACACACACACCGTTTAGCCCAATTTGTGCTGTGTGTTAATCATGTTTCACTTGGTAGCTCGACACGACACAACCGAAACTTTGCATTTGGAATCGAAATTGGATTCGAATTTGGGATACATTTTTTGTTGAATATCTTTTTTTTGTCTCGCATTCAAATTCGGAATTCCGCGTGGCGCGTGTTTCATTGAGAACGTTGGTGAAAGTTGAAAGACATGCGTTCGGTTTCAGTCAACAAGCTGCCAAGTTGCCAAGTTGCCAACTTGAAGGTGCTAATTGCTGGCTCAAACATCTCGCAACTGGCCAAAAACGAGACTGGGCGACAAGTTCGTGTCTTAAGTCTTTTGTTTAAGCGTGCTCAAATGCAGTTATACCCTGTAATTAGCAATTACTAGTTGGTTGATCTTCCGAGATTCAACTGCCTAGAATTTATTAGATATTTTTTTCTCATTTTCTAGCCTTTTAAAGCTATCTTTATCAAGCATTAAAATGAGAAATGTAAACTAATTTAAGATATGTATCAATTATTATTATTTTCATCTTCATATTGAAGTCAACTCACAAGATTTCAAAAAATATTTCATATATCAGAAAATTCCTATTTTATTGTCCATCTTGGATATAGTTAATCCAAATACAATCCTAAAAATTGACTCTATTTATTTGGTAAACTTGTATCTAAATATATTTAACATATATTTAAAAAAAATAAGATTGCTGCGACTTATCTTAATTATTGAAATGAGAGTTTAAAAGTCAACTCAAGAGTTATTTATTTGACATAATCATATCTGCACAAATTATGCACATATTCTGAATAAGTATTTCACTTGAATATGTTAATGGATACAAAAGGTTAATTGATTGAAAACTTGACTACCGGGATATTTGTTAATCTAAAGCGACTTGTTAGCCGCATTCCATGTCGTCTCATGGCAAATACGAGTGTGCCATTTACGAATATTACTTACCACAGAATGGTATGCCCTCCGGCACCCATTGCCCCTTGTCGCAGACCCGTCGGGCCGGTCCGAGCAGCTCGAAGCCCCGCTCACAGCTGTAGGAGGCGACGGTGCCCTGTGTCAGATTCGCACTGGAGAAGACGACGCTGCTGTGCGCCGGCGAGCCCGGGAAATCTGCAAGCTCCATCTAAAATCATCACACACCACACGCAGAAAGGGAGAAAGATGGAAAGAAAGAAAGAGAGAAGAACAAATTAGCTAAGCTTTAAAATATTTTTGGAGAAATTACATAAAATTACACATTCATTTATGCGTCTCTCAACTCGTTGTGGCATATTAAAAATTCATCAATTAAAAGGGGGAACAAAATAAAATACAGAACAAGAAAAAGAAACGTTCTCAAGTTTAACTTGGGGGCAGCATTTGATTAATAAAGCCCTTGGTTTTACTGACCAAGTTTTTAAAATGTTGATTACGTTGATTGATTTCTTAATTCATGTTTAAGCTGTAACTTAAACCATCAAAAATTCCATTCTTCTAAAGTTTCTTAATTAATTCAAAGATCAAGCTTACAACATTTATAATAATATGTTTGGAATGACATTATTGACATTTTATTTCTTTCTTGAAAATATTGACAAGAGGCAAAACTTAAGAGGAATTAAGAATGTTGATAACTGAGCTTTAATATAATATAATTTTAAATAATAAATTTTATATTAAATAAAATACACTTGACCCAACTTAAGCGAAATTTAACAGATTTCAAAAGTCTTACATATTTGAAAAGCTTTTTAAGCCGCTGAAAGCTTCAAGCGAATGTTAAACTACCTCTCATAAAGTTCATAATAGTAAGCAAAGCCAATTACACTAAATTTTAAATTACTTATTCCTAATTTTAAAAATTTAAAAAATAAGACATATAAAATATTCAGGAAGACTTTATTGGGCTTTAAGCTTTTTAAATTAAGTTTAAAGCAAATTAATTTTAGAAAAATAAATCATTTGTTGCTAGAAGAGCTTTAAAAGCATTTGAAAGCAACAATTTTATAAGCTAAAGTTTATTAAAAGCTTTAATGTAAACACATTAAAGGACTTTGATATTAATATATCTCTATCCCAAACTTTTGGATAGTTTTCAATGCCTCCTATTATTTTCTAATCAATTCTAAGGCTCAACTTTATTTAGTTTGGCTTATCTCTAGAGGGTTTAGTTTAGTTTAGTGGCTTATTTCAAGTGCAATTGTTGCAAAATGAGATCCTGGGTTACGGCATCGCCTATGTCGACATTTGTCGGCCAAAAGCAACCTGTCAAATTCCCAAGCTGAGCTGACTTGGCTAACTGGCTAACTTGGCTAACTTGGCTAACTGGCCAGTGGCTTTTGGCAGAGAGTTGACTTCAGTTGAGTTGAGTTGCGACTCCATGGACTGGTAATTAAGCAAGTTCCGTTCCAGTTTGCATCGTTAGCTGGACTTGGGTTGGTTGTTGTTGTTGTTGTTAGTGTTGTTGTTGCTGCTGCTTACTTGTTGGCGTCAACAAAACGCCTCAAAAATGCCAACAATTCAAGTATTCAACATTGCAAAATGTTCTCAGCTTGTTGTTGCTCCTCACGTTGTTGTTGTTGTTGCTGTTGTTGTTTTCAATGCAAAGCGTGAGAAAATAGCTACAACAACAGCAACACCAGCGGCGGCAACTGTCAAGCACAACAACAACAACAACTACAACAACAACATAGAGACCATCAATTTAACTGGCATTTTTTCATGCTCTGTCCAAGCTGAGTCCATACAAATTTATGATGCAATTCGCAAAATATATTATCTAATGCTATAGAGCTCACAACAAGAATAATACAAAAAGAAAATGAAACAGAAGAATGATCTCTTTCCAAGTATATTTTAAAATGATTTGAAAAGCA
Source organism: Drosophila suboccidentalis (assembly GCA_037043435.1). Lineage (NCBI taxonomy): Eukaryota > Metazoa > Arthropoda > Insecta > Diptera > Drosophilidae > Drosophila > Drosophila suboccidentalis. Next base: position 217,603 of record JBAMBK010000502.1, on the reverse strand, counting down.
GCTGCACAATCGCCAAACACAACAATTGCCCAGCTTAATTAACATATTTTTGCAAGTCTTGTAAATAGAGTTTTTTAAGCTTTGCTCATAAATTTAATAATAACAATAAATAAAGTGTCTGCCAATTTTAATAAAATGTTTGAACTCACAATATATTGTATTTGTATTGAATAAAGTCATATTGAACATTTATATTATAATGATTTAATGATGTAGATTTAAGCTAATATCTTTTCATTTAAATGGCTTTAAGTTCATATTTTGGTAATGTTATTATTGTATTACTCGTAACTAAACTTTGAAAAAAAGAAAAAGTTATTGTTTAAAATAAGGAAAGAGAATCGAGATTCTTTCAATTAAATGAAGATAATAAAGAACTAATGCTAAATAATTTGATCAGTGATAGGTAATTAATAGAATATTGTCTAAAAGAATCAGCTTCGTATATATGTATATAATATATTACCAAATTATGAATTGTCTTTTAATATTGATGATACAAATTAATATCTGATTATACAATATTTGGAAATAGTTGTAAAATGAGAATATTTTTGTTAATTTTAAGCAATAAATTTCAAAATTAGAACGTGTTTCTTTTCGATCTAAAAATGTATATATATATATAATTAAAAATGTATATTTATCCCACTTATAGGCTACTCCAATCATCTGATCTATATCAAGGTGTCATTTCATCTGTTAGATTCCCAAGTATTACACAATATATGGGAATATATTGTATACTTAAAATATGCTATCTAATTTATCAATATACTATTCTCAGGGTATCTCTTCCTTTTTTGTTTTTTCGTTTGTTCAGAATCTTATTAACAGTTTATTCTCAAAGATCCCAGTGCATTGCATAATCTTCAATTGGTTGCCAAGAATTTCCCAAAGATTTTATGATGAGGGCATTAAAAGGTCGTTAGATTCAAAAGTGGCAATTACTATTTGCCATTGTGTCGTGATGAATGACACATGTGGCATGTTGTCTATGTGTGTGAGTTTGTATCTTAATACGAGTATCTTTGCATCTACAAGATACTCAAGATTTACTATGCAAAAATCAAATGTCTGTCGCAGTTGTTGTTGCTGTTGTTGTTGCTGTTGTTGTTGATGTTGTTGTTGCTGTTGTTGCTGTGATTACATTTTCAATTTAGTTAGTTTCCCAGGCGCATTTGCATGAGAGGAGAGAAGACACGAGATTGGAATCGGAATTGGAATTGGGATTGAAACTGCAACTGTGTGAGGCATCAAATCGAATGATGATGAGATTTGAATACATAGTTAATCACTGACCATTGGCCATTGGGCACTAGACACTAGACACCACATACTAGACACTCGTCTAACGACTCTCCACAGCTGCCACATGTTGCATGTTGCTGTTGTTGCTGTTGTTGCTGTCCAAATCTGTTGCCTAGTTGCCTTTGCTGCGAAATTCCAAGCTAAACATTCTCATTCCTCACAGAGTTGAAGTGCGAGCTTGAATTGCAGTTGCAGTTGCAGTTCTGATGTCTTCAAATACCCTTTCAAAAGGTATTTTAATATTCAGACAAAATGTGTAACGGATTAAAGGAGGCTTGAAGTATCTCATTTTGTACATAAAGTCATAACAGAGTGACCGAAAATTGAATTTTTGTATTAAAAAACTACATACTTTTTCTAATATAAATATTTTAACCAAATTTAATAAATAGCGCATTTTAAATATATATATATATACAAAAATATAGTATATAATAAAATATTAAAATTATTAAAAAATATTATTATAAGCTTTCTATTAAAACAAAACTGAATAACTTTAAAGTTTTAATTTAATTTTATAAAAAAAAAAATTTTATTATTATTTTTGCTTTAAATCAGTTGAAAAATAATAATAAAATCATTATCTAAAGTTCGATTTTTTAAAATTTTTGGCTTATTTTTATTTTAAATGTTTTTATACATTTATAAAAATGATGCAAAATTTAAACATTAAATTTTAATTTGTTTTTTTAAGCTTAAGAATTTTTTTTCAAATAATTTAATAGGCTTAAAATAAGCGAAGCGAAAATTGAAAACTTATTTTTCTTGCTTTCTTAAGTTTATAAAATTATAAAAAAAAGGTTTCTAATTTTATGATGCATTTAATTTAAAATAAAATAGTAAAGAAAAGAAACTATAAAATTGATTAAGTGTATTCAAGCTAATAAAATTATTTTAAAAAATATTCTTAACTTTTTGGAAAATCTAATGTTAGATAAAGTAAATATAGTTAGTAATGAGTTGTTTCATTGTTTTTTCAAGTGTATACAAGCTTCTTTATGCCGCAGATAATGTTTCATTCTAGTTGCTGTTTTTCTATGTGTGGCAGTTGTTGTTGCTGATGTTGTTGTTGTTGTTGTTGTCTGTCATTTCATGGTGCACACACAGCTGGCAGATCATTAGGCATCGCTTTACTGTACTGTGCTTTGCTTTATAGACTGCAGCCAAAGTCAAGTCAGCTGCAGAGTCAGTCATGCCATAAATGCAGCATCATTTGACCAATGCAACTTTCCAAGCAGCTGCAACAACAACAGCAACAACCATAACTGAGGCAACTGCAACACGAGCAACAATTGCTGTTAACTTAACGTGTTGCCTGTTGCCTGTTGCCGTGTTGTCCAAGTTTTGCAGCTTATACAATCGAATGTCGGTCTGCAATTTCATCATAACGGTGCCCCACGTTGTTGCATGCCCCATGTTGCACAGCGTCACAAATCAAATTAGTTCACTCAAATTTAAATTCATCAACAATGAAGACAAGTAAAAAAACAGGGGTACAAAATTAAGAAATCAAGTTCATGTAAAAATGTTCAATTTCAATTTCAGTTCAAGAAGGAAGCAAGTGGCCAAAGAGTCAAAAGGGGGCAAGGGGCAGTGTGGGGGGCAAGAGTTGTAGCTCCCACGCTGTGCGCTGAAACGAGCCCGAAAGAGAAGCGCCGAGAGAGGCTGCAACATTGAGCTCTGAGTTCGAAGCGACACCAAAAATAAATAAGAAATAAAATAAAGGTTGCCCCAAAAGGCGGCCGAGCATGGAAATTGTCTGCGGGTTGTTGTTGTTGTTCTTATATATAACTATATATATATAGATGGCAAAGGTAGTAGGTAGCCCACAGTGTGTGTGTGTGTGTGTGTGTGTGTGTGTGTGTGTGTTGTTGTTGTTGTTACTTCCACTTGGTGTGGGGCGTGCAACGTTTTGTTTGCTTTGCTTTCGTTTGCTTTCTACGTGCGCGAACTTAGTGAAAGTGATACCCCACACACACACACACACACACACAGAGCACACACTTGAACACACACACACACACACACACATATGGCCAGTGACAACAACAGCAATTTGTACGAACAAGAAAGAAAACAACTTGAAAACAACACAAAAAAAATCAAGTGAACAACTTTATGAGTTTGAAATATGCATTGTGTGTGTGTGTGTGTGTGCGGTAAAAATCGTATAATAATAATAATAAATTATAATAATAACAGTTGTACATTTTCAACTTGGACATGCACAATTGTTGCCGTTGTTGCCGTTGTTGTTGCTGTGATTTGTTGTAACAAATTGCCCATCAACGCCTTGGCCAACAATATCGAAATTGTTTGCACAATGAGTAAAAAGAAGCATAGACATGCAGAGCAAAAAGCAGAGAGAGAGATAGAGATAGTAAGAGATGGATAGAGAGTTGGGGAAAAAAAAAAACAAAAATAACAACAACAGCAACAGCAACAACAACAAAAAAGCGAAAGCTTTTCTGCGGGTCAACAAGGCCAAAACAATGTCTGAGCCTCAGACTTCACTTAGGGCCAAAAAGAGAAGAGGCTAAAGCAAGGGGAAAAGGGTTAGAAAGAGAGGCAACACAAAGGCTGTTGTTGCTGTTGCTGTTGTTGCTGTTATTTCAATTTGGCGAAATGCGAACGCAGGTGAAATGTTAATTGCATGTGAATTGAATGGGGCGCGTTAATCACTCAATTAGTGTCTCACTTTCGGAACTAGTTCAATGAACTGTGAACCGTTGTGTGACAGGCCACAATTGTTGCACAAAAAAAACAGAACCAGTTGACAATTAAATGCAGCTTAAATTCAGTTAAATTAAATTGGTAAACCCTTTTTAAATTAAAAAAAATATATATTTAATTGCCACAAACTGAAGCTTAAAGCACTTGAGTGCAGCTTTTTTTAACTGAATGAGAGATTTTTCAGTTCAGCTAAACAACAAATTGGTAAACCCTTTTTTTTCTATATATCTATTTCAGCTATTTCTATCTAAACACAGTTTTGCTTTGAAATAGGAAGTCTTAAAATTAAGTTGATCACAGATAAAGATAAGTAAATAGTTCAGTTTTCACAACAACAAGAAGCTTAAAGCTCTCAGTCATAAATTTAACTGGAATCTCAGTTAATAACTGAAATAAGTAACCTGCCTCTTTAAGTTGAACTTTAATAAGCAGGTGTTTGGCTTAACCATCAACCTCTTGAGCCATTGCTGCTGTTGTTGCAACCTGCAACCTGCAACTGGTTGCAACTGGCAACTGTTGTTGGCCCCTTCATAACTAGCTGATTGCCTGTTATGTTGCACTGCACTTTCTACTTGCCCAACCCAAAAACCCAAACACACACACACACACACACACACAACACACACACACACACACACACAAAAGCCCAACCCATTTCGAAGTCAAGTCAAATGGGCAATTCGCATTCCACGGCGACAACAATTTGCGTATGGCGGTTAATTTCATTTTAAATGCACAACAGCAACATTTCTCCTATTGTTGTTGTTGTTGTTGTTGGTGAAATGCACGTTAATTGCCTGAGGCACAGACATATTTTCAGTAGCTGCAAATGGGCTTACATTTTTTAAAAACTGTACTTAAAAATACCTAAAAATGGTCTCTTAAGTTTGATAAAATTAAAAAAAAAAGAGATGGAGAAGAGTATGAGTAATTTCAATTTTAAAATGAAATTTTAAATATTTTTTTTTAAATTTTTGGTACATTTATTTTTTTTTCTTTTTGGTAAACTTAAAAATTTACTGATTTTATGTAAAAAGACATATTCTATAAAATAAAAAAAATAAAATTTAATTATTTCTTACTTATTTAAAAAAAAGAAAAAATAAAATAGGAATTTTATTTTTTGACTTTTATAACCATCAAATTATAATGAAAGGTTGAAAGGTTCCTGTTTCTTACAGATTAAGTACAGGGTCTCTTACAGTCGAGTTTTCTCCACTGTTGCCATCATTTCTCTTTGAGTGTTTTGACCAAATGTTCGTGTGAATTTGTCAACTCGCTTTTGTCCGCTGCCTGCAGCTAATTATAAGTATATGGAGCGGCAGATATAAGACTGAAATTTCAGATGATACCTGGAAGGAGGCAAGTTGCATGAGGCATGAGGCAAGTGGCAAGTAGCAAGTGGCAAGTGAAGTTGGCGTCATGCGCTGATTGCTCAACGCCCACGCTTCGGCAACTGTTGCTGCTGCTGCTGCTGCTGCTGCTGTTGTGGTATTTAGATCTATCTAAAGATCTTCCTACTCTGCCTACTCTTTGATCTCAATCTCCATTTTCATCTGTCTCTCGCATTCCCTTTCCGCTGTCTTCAATTACGAAATTGAAAAGTGCAAGTGCGGCCAACAAGTCGGAAGGCAAAAGAAGCCAAAGAAACAAACATTTGCCTTTGCCTTTGCCTTTGCCTTTGCCTTTGCCTTTGCCTGATGACCCAATTGTGATAGTTCGAGGCGAGTGAAAAGCGCAGCGTGTCCAAAAGAAGCGCCCATTAAAAAGAAAAAAAGGTTTTCCCTTTTCTTTCTTTCTTTCTTCTGTTTTCCAGTTTAAGATGGAATTGGGGGGGAAAATGTGGAGCTTGATAGGAGGAGAGTTGGTTTTGTTGGTCTGGTCTAAGCCGCAATGATTCATGGGTCAACTAATTTTTAAGTTTCGTGCTGAGCAAACGACTAAATAGGCCGTGTGAATGTCACTGAATGACTTGTACATACCCTGTAGATAGCTGAATGGGGTTTAATATGTGGATTAATAATTTAACAAATAAGCTTCTCATTTAAACTGATTGACTCTGATTTTTTTTTTTTGAATTTCGGGCATAACTTTTTAGTTTATGTTGGAATTGCTATCAAATATTTGTGATTGAGAGTTAGAGTCAAATTTTAAGGCTTTAACTCTTGTATTTCCAGAGTTACAGACCGTACAAATTTTTAGATACGGGCATAACTTTTCGGTTTATTTAAGGATTATTACAAAATGCTTAGCATAGACTGTTCTGATATTCATGTAATCTTGTACCAAATTTCATAATTCTACGTATTTTTGTTCCATGCCAATGAGCATTTTGTGATATAACTTTTTAGTTTATGTTGGGATTTCGATCAAATCCTTAAGATTTTGAGTTAAGATATTTTGGCACATGCATACCGAATTTCATAGCTTTAGCTGTTTTAGTTCCTGAGTTACAGATAGACAGGCAGTCCACGAAATGTTATATTTAATGTTCTTATGAAACTTTCAGCCAAATATCTTAACTCTATGAACTCTAAAAATGTCGAAATATCTTTTACTACATTTTCTAAGATTTTAAGCTACACTCTTGCTGAAGCAATTTAGTTACAGGGTATAGAAAAACAATTTCTAAAGCTGCCGCTGTTGCTGCCGCTGTCTTTGTTCTCGCTCGCCTCTTCAGCGACTCTCTTCGCATCTCCCGCTGTTTGTCAAATAAGAAACGGTTTAAACCGTTAGTCTATCAGCGCTCATAATGCCCATAATGATGACGATGCTGACGTTATTGTTGCTGTTGCTGTTGCTGTTGTTGTTGCTGTTTGTGGCTGATTGGTTTTGGATTTACATAAATTGGCGCGTTGCTTCACTTGGCCGGTTTTTGAGAATTTCATTTAAGCCAACGCAGCTGAGGCAGCGGCAGCGACAGAGGCAGCTTCTTGAGGCAGACGCTGCCTGACCCAGTTAGCAGCTGCTGCCAGTTGTTGTTGCTGGTGGGCAAAAATTAGTGGCAGCTCGTTAAAAGTGATTTCGCAAGTGGTTTGCAATGGATGCGCCTTGTTGCAGTTGCAGTTTGCAGTTTGCCACAAGTTCGTTGCCTAAGTCTTTTGATGTGTACTTCCGCTCAAGTTCATTGTTGTTGTTGTAGTTGTTGTTGCTGTAGAATTGAGACATCAGCAACATGTTGCTGGCTGCTTATTCAGTTGTTCAGTTGTTTAGCTGTTCAGTTGTCGATGTCCAGCTAAAAGCTGTTAAGCGTATTAAATCAACATGCGCTGACTTGTCTTGACTTGTCTTTTGACTTGGCTTTTATGTAACGGTAAGCACAGCAGCAACAACAACAGCAACAGCAGCAACAACAGCAACGCAGACAATAATAAATTTTCTAGCTTTAAACAGTTACATAAAATGATGACAAGCTGCTTCGGCCAGACATAGAATCAACAGCAGCAACAATAGGAGCAACAACAGCAGCAGCAGCAACAGCAACAACATGTAGCCACAGCAGCAACATCTTTCAACCTGTGTGCTGCCACGACCGTCTCAAAGCTGGCTGACAAGGTCTACGCCAATAGAGAATCCAATAGATAGGCGAGAATTGGCGAGAGAATCGACGGCATATTTATAACAGGTTCGATAAGATTTTTGCGGCACTTTATTTAGTTTTTGCTTGTTCTTTTCTGCTTTATGCGGCTAAAGGAAATGTTGGAGTTGCCCGCTAAACCAAAGCAAGGCCAAGCAACGGCAACTCACGCCAGCAACAACAACAGCAGCAGCAGCAATCGGCCATCGTCAGGCAACGACATTGACCAAGCGACGATGCTGCGTTGTTGCTGTTGTTGTTGTTGTTGTTGCTGTTCGCCAGTTGACCGCATTCCAAGACAAGACAACAAATCAATGTGCAAGCGTAGAAAGAAAGGTGTTGCCAGCAACAGCAGCAGCAGCGGCAGCAGCAACAGTTGCTGTCGTCGTCGTTGGTCCTGCATAGACATAAACTGGGTCAAGACGAGCCCAAATATGTGTGTGTGCGAAAAGCAACAACTACAACTACAACAACAGCAGCTGCGAAACACCTGCAACTACTCGCACAACTGCAACAGCAATATATGCGGCAGCAGCACCAACTTCATGGCTAGTACGCTGTATGTGTGTGTGTGTGTTGTTGTTGTTGTATAAATTAAGAGAAGCATTCTCGTTGCAGTTGCTAATTTTGTGTGTGCGGCATTGCTGTTGTTGTTGTTGCTGTTGTTGCTGCTGCTGCTGCCTTACAATTTTCTATCAGCTTTTGTTGTTGCTGCGACATTTTTTTGTTTTTTTATGCAATTATTTTGTTTTTTTTTTGTTTTTTTTTTTTGGTTTGTGCCTAATTTGTTGCACACGCTGCCAAGAATTTTTCTAGATTTTTTTCAATGCTATTTGTTGTATATTTTGTTTGTTGTTGTTGTTGCACACAGCGCTGCTTTTGTATGTGTTGTTGTTGTTGCTGCTTTTTATGGCATTTTTGTGGTCTGCGTTGAAATTTATTTGTTAGCCGGCAAGCAGAAAAATAAAATTATGTTGCGGCTTTTTTTTTGTTTTTTGCCATGTTTTTAAGTGTCTGTTTTTAAGGGGAGGAAATTGAAATAATTTAATTAGGCAACAATTTGTATAAACTTTGAATAAATAAGTCCAGCATAAAAAGCATTGAAATAATAATTTAAAAATAAGTTTGTCAAGTGTGTTGAATACTCGCTACAGTATAAGAGTATTCAGGTGTGCTACAGAAATCTCTTTCACTTGAATTTGACGTAAATTTGTATGAAATTTAAGTCATTATTCAGGTGAAAGAGATTTCTGTAGCACACCCGATTATCTGTACTTGTTAAAGTCATTGAGAACTAGAAATTCAAACAATTTTGAGAAGTAAATTCTCAAATATTAAAATGTGTTTTATTTTGTGTCAAATTAATTGAACTTCATATTTGAGCTTTGCATATAAAAACTCTTTGCATATAAAAATGACTAAAAATGTCAAGATAAAATTCTTTTTATTCATTTTTTCCTTTTATTATAAGTGGCTGTTGTTGTTGTTACTGTGGTTGTTGGCCTTTCTCCTCAGACAAAGTTCATGAAATTGTTGTCAACGCAAGACTATGCAAATGAAGAGCAGCAGCAACAGCAACAACAACAAACACAGCAGCAGCAACAACCACCACAGATGCGAACAACAGCAACAACAACAACCACTGACTAGAGAGAAAATTAGAAGCAGTTTAGCAGTCAGTGGGCAGCTCGTCTTTTATTATGGAAAATTTCACTTTAGTAAATTTTTAGTAGTTTTGTTCATTGTTGTTATTATAGTTGTTGTTGTTGTTGCTGTTGTTCTTGTGCTGCTGTTGTTGCTATTGTTGCTGGCGTGCCTTGATTATAAAATATGTATCTTTCTACTGTTGTTGTTGCTTTAGTTTTGTGCCTTGTTTGTTGCTGGCATTCCAATTGCTCGATATTTACCGCTAGACAGTTGCCGCTGGCAACAACAGCAACAACGGCAACAACGGCAGCAGCAGCAACATTATGAAATCGACTTGATAAACAGCTTGTTATTGTTGTTGTTGCTGTTGCAGTTGGACAAGTGGCAACGGTGCAAGATATAAACGCCCCATTGGCAGCAACAATTGGCCATGTGTGGCAACTGTTGCTGCTGTGTTTATTGATTGAAAGCGCAGCGTCATCAGCAACACTTCCGATTGTTTGGGATAAGCCGCAAAGTCAGCAAACGGCCAATGAACTTGGGCCATAATGATAATGATGATGATAATGATGATGATGATGATCATTATGATGTTGACGGCGCCATCGCCGTTGCGGAACAACAGCAACAACATCAGCAACAGCAGCAACAATTTCCATGTGCATTGCAACCGTCTAAAAGTCCAAGTGCAAGTCCATGTCCATGTCCGCAATTAGCCAGGCCCAAAGACAAGACTCATCCACATGGTTTGTGTTTGTGTTTGTGTTTGTGTTTGTGCTTGTGTTTGGGCCATAAAAAGGCTGGCAACAAGCAAAGCAAAAAGGCATAAGGCAAAAATCTCCTAGGCAACCAGGCGCCATAATCTATGGCAATTGTTATTGTTATTGCAATCGTTGGTCTTTATGAGGCAGCAACCTGCACAGTGGTACAGAAACACTTGATAAATGCACAATACAACTACGTGCATTTGCCACTTCTCTATTGTATACTCTTTCAAAAGGGAATTCGAATTTTGTCACGTATTTAATTTTAATTAATTGAAAATATATTAAATAAAATTAAAAATATCAGAAATGTGCCCATTACCATAATCTTCACTTTTTATCTACACTAATAAAATATTAATGAAAATATTTAAAATTATATTCATTATGATAACTTTTACATCAAAAAATATACCAATGTTAATAAAAATAAGTACGTGGTCTAATCACATTTAGCTAGCAATGCAAAAATTAATATTTTTGAAATTCTTAATAATTATCTTCACTTTTCATTAACACTAAATAAAAGTAATGCTAATGAAAATCACGATTAAGTGGCATTGAAAATAAATTTACCATTTAAAATTACAAAGTGATAAATGATGCAATGTTTTATATTAGCGTTGACTAACTTTAATAATAATTTAATTTCATTAGCATTGATATTAAATATTTGATAAACAAATAAAATTTAAATTTGCTTACAAATTTCGCCTATAATAATAAAATAACTAAAATAGCAAATATACTAAATATAATTTATATAAATTTAACAAAAACGCACAAATAAATAAATAAATATCTAAGTAAATAAATGAAGCTTGTTTCAATTATTTTATTTCTAATTTACAGCGTTCTTCAAGGGTATTAAATCTTCGACATTTGTTTTTACATCGATTTGTGTGCGTTTTTTGTAGGCAAAACCAATGGGCTTGGCTTTCACCCACATGAGTTGAGTTACCCCAACATTCTTCAAGTATCATTGTGTGTGTGTGTGTGTGTGTGTGTGTGGGCGTTGTGCCAAAAGCGTTTCTTCTATTTCTATTGCTCTACACTTGGCCGAATCTCAGAGTCTCGAATCTTTGATCGTCTCTCGTTTGTTATTTGTTACCTGTCGCCGTGAAAGTTGCTTCTTAAGTTCAGTCCAAACTTGACTCGAGATCTTGTTTTATATAACGCACTCGTAATATGATATGATATGCCAGTAAGGTTATTGGTTACAACTACTATTATGTGTAACTCTATAAACTTCAAAGAGTGCTAAGATCATCAACTGAATTTGGAGCGCATGCTAAACTTGGATGTCATTGTGCTTATTCTCAATTCTTTAGTGCTAATTTGAAGATTTTGCGTAATCATTTTAGGAAAGATGTTCTTAGAACTCAAATAGCTTAAGAATTTACAAGAAAATGACTTTAAAATGTACTGACTAGGTTCAAAATTACTGTAATTATTTAAAAAAAGCTAAGATTTTAAGAATGGTTTGTAAATATGTAAAACATTAAATTGTGATAATGTGATTCACATTTATAGACAGTTCAGATAGCCAGATTGATAATTATAGTTCTTACCATAAACAATCAGTTTGACTAATGAAGCTTACATTTGGGAAAAACTGTCATTTCCTAAAGGTATTACATCAAAATCGAGTACTAAGTAGATCGTCGAGTTGTCAGTGAGTCAAAGTAGATTGATATTGATGTCAATGTTAAGATGTCGTGAGAATAGCATATAAACATAAACAACCCATGAGTTGAGGTCTTTAAAAAACGATATATCATTTGAAAGTGGAGGGGAATACCACAAATAGCGTTATTATATATTATATATTTTTGAGCTGGAACTCAAATTTACAGCGCATTTGGCAGTCAATTTTTTTTTGTAAGGCAATTGCAACAGAAAAAGCAACAGTCAGCAATAGCATTTGTGGGCCAGTGACGAAACAAATACACACACACACACACAGTCGCAGTCACACACACTATAAAAGCACGCACACACAACAATTTAAAGTTATTAACAAAGGCAATTATTTATAACAATTTCGATGAAGTTTTGTGCTCTGTGGCATTGATGGCTGCAAAACGAGTCGTGAATCAGGTGGCTGCCAATTGTTGCCAGCAACAATTTCAAAATGGCAACAACAATTACAACAACAACAACAACACCAGGTGGCAACAACAAATGAACAACACGTCGCACATTCATTATAATTAATTAAATTAAAAAGCGCATAAATTCTGTCGTACACCTTTTTTTTTATTTTTTATTTTTCCATTTCAGCTTTCAAGTTGTTGTTGTTGTTGTTATTGTTGTTGTCATTTAAATGCGCTACTAATAGCAAACAATTTCATTTATTTATTAGACGTTAGTTTCACTTTCCGAGCATTTCACTGCGACACACATTACAACAAATTTCACACAGCTGGCAACGCCAAACGAATGACTTAGGCAACAAACGCGAAAGTTACCTGCCAACTCTCCCTTATAGCCAATATACCCAACTGCAGCTGGTTGACAATGCCAATCATGAGAATCCCATACAAATGAGCTGCACCCCGAAAACAAAAATAGAATAAACGAATTTCGAATTCAGAAAATAATTATAGAAATTGTTGATTTCATTGCATCCATAAGTATTCGCCATCTGTCAGTGAGTAATACTCATAATACATATTAGCTATTGTTTGCGCTTTGTTGTTGGTTTATTGACTATAGGTCTTATTTGCCAACTTTCTCAAAACTTTAAAAGTTGGTCCCTTTTGGGCTCTGACTAATAAAAGTCAATCAAACATTGCATCATCTTTTGAAATGAAAGTAGTTTGTGGTTACGAAAAGATCTTTCTTTTCAATTTATAATAAGAACTTTCATGCCAAATATGCATCACCTTTAAATTAAAGTGATATACATATAAAATGTTTTATTTTTTTGTTATTTGCTACTAAATATATCTTTAGATATAGAGAACAAATGCTATTCTTGTTAATGACTTTACGATTCAACGTAATTTATTTTATTAACTTATTTTATTTTAGCATCCTAGTGCTACAAGTTGTAAGAAACTTATGATTTAAAAGTCAGCTTTTTTCAACGGATTTCATTACACAATAAAAATCTCAGTATTATTTAAGCTTACTTTAAGAATATTACTTTGTAAGCTGTCTATAAATTATATGTTATGAGATCATAATAATTTTCTATAAATGTAGTTTTTATATATTCAATTTAGTTACAATTGCATATGAACTTGGCTTCAGAAATTGTATATCATAGATGAAATCATCTTTGACTCAACTATAAAATTAACTTTCCCTGTAATACACGCTTTTATATTTTTCCTAATTTATTATTAACTAAAAAACAAATTAATGTAAATATTAGAAAACCTTAATCATATCTACAACCAGCTTACATTATATTTTGCTATATTGTATTATACAACTATGTATTTTATAACTATTGTTATTATTATTTATTATATTATATTCAATAAATTTATTTTTATTTTCTGTATGTATCTAAATGTATCTAAAGCATATTCCTAGTATTTTAATTAGGTTTACTCTATGTCGGATATCAAATTACTCGTCTCATCTCCATTTAAACACTCTTCTCTCCCCAGGTGAATAGCAAGTTCTACTCTGAGTCTGTATCTAAAGCTAATTCAGAGTCTCCGTTGTTTTTTTTCTTTTCTTAGTTTATGTATAATTTATGACTGTGGTCTTATCGTTGCACCGTTGTATCTCATGCATTTGAGATGCGTAAGAAAACAACTCGTGTGTCTCAATCTCAATCTCAGTCTCTGCCTCCTCTTCTCAGTCTTTCCTTGACTCAATTTCTATCAATCATCGACAGTTGCCTCCCCAATTACTTTGGTTAACTTTCTGTGAGTAGCTGGCAAGGTTATTTGACATTGCTTGCGTAAAGTTGTTCAGTTGTTCAGTGGCTCATTTCCATTTTAAACACTAAACATTCCACAATCCACACACCTCCACGCCCTCATATTCCACAGTGGAACTCCTACGTGCCAAGGCGGCCGCACTTGACGAAGATTGCACCTCAAAAAACAATAAACAAAAAAAAGATACAGAAAAAAACAAGCTCGAAATTGCGTAAAAGTGTGAGGCCAAACATATTGAAGCGGCATTCGAGTGTTGACAATTGCGCAAAACTTTTAACTGCCACTGTGACTTTTGCCCTCTCCTCCCTCGAAAAAAAAGTCACACTCTGCTTTAAAAGATCATTATCAATCCAATCAAATTCATTTAATGCTGCCTTTGATGCAATAATCTCAAGTGTCGACTTCACGAGCATTAAAATGGCTTTAATTTTCCTCTATTTTCATAGCTTCACTTGAACTTTGGCCTATGTTTATCAAAGTTTTTGATTTAAGTATTCTGAAAATTTCATGGTAATTGGTTGACATTTATGGCTTTGATTGAAAGTTTTGATGTGGAAATAGTTATGAGCGTTGGGTTTAGAATTTTATCAGTCTTAACAGCAGCAGTAAGATTTGTGTCCAATGAATTCCAGTTGACTTATAAACATAAGCTATAACAAAATGTTGTGTATAAAGTCAAATTTGTAGATTCAATCGTGATATCAGACGAATACAAATTCCTGGAGGAATGGGAAAAACTCAACTGGGAGCTGGATCCATGAATTTGTATATGTTAGGATTAAACTATTTTTCGAATATATTCTAGTATAATAATATTGTAAAAAGTTGCATCTGCAAATTCCCTAAAAATAGTTAAATAAGGACGAGCACTTTTACTTGTTGTTCGAGTGTTGTCACTAGTAAAAGTCAAGTTTTCTTATCGCAGCGTTTGTTGTTGTCGTTGTTGTGTCTGGTGAAGTGCGTGATTTTCCCGCCCACAGTCAAAAGTCAGTTGGTGGCTTCCTCAATGTGGACTTCCTTGTTGTGGCCTGAGTTGAGTTGAGTTGAGTTGAGTGTTTGTTTTCTATTATGTAAAGGCAGCCACCGCCTCGTTTCGGGATTTGCCCAATGCAAACCGCAAACAGATAAAACATAAAAAAATACAAGAGAAAAACAAAAAGAAATACAAAAAAAAAATGTTTGCACGCATGCGCGCACAGTATGCCACGCCTCTATGTCAAGGGGAAAGAGGGCGGCAAAGGGGAGCCGGGGCTGTGTGGCTGTGTGTGGAGACTATCGTTGGTTGTGACTCTCAGGCATTGTGTGTGGTTTACTGTGGTTGCAGCAGCAGCAGCAGCAGCAGCAAATGAGCCAAGGCAAAATGCAAAAAAATAAAGATAAAAAAATAGCAAAGCCAACGACATGGGCATCATAATAACAGCAGCAACAACAACAACATCACTAACAACAACAGTAACAACAACAACAACTACAACAGCTGAAACAAGCCAAAGATACAACTCGAAAGTTATGTATCTCATAGATACGAAGCATCTTGCGAATAGTTATGCTTGATTTTTTTATTCGCATTGCAATTAAACGCTGAGCTTCCGCAACGCCAGCGTGCATTAGCCCAATGATGATGAACATTATGATGCCTATCGTAATGATAATGCTAATGCTGATGCTGATGATCATGATCAATGATCATGAAACTGCTAGTGAACTAGCAAAATAAGTATTATCACTATTAAAGTGGTAGTTAACAAATATGTGTAGACTTGTAAATATAATGATGATATTACTAATAAATTTGATCATGAACATTTTAATGATGCAAAATTTCAGCATTAATCAACTGAAGATTACATTTTTAAGTTATACAAATATTTTAGAATGATAGGATAGATTGAAGTTAGTAATTTAGATGAAAACTATTAAGAAAATACTTATAATATTTAGTATTTTTACTGTTTTTTAAGCTTTTGGGAAATGTAATGAAAATACCTATGATCTATTTGATTGATATTCATTTCATTGACGATAATGCTGATGAAATCTATGATGAAAATACCAATGATTCAAATATATCGTCATAGCTTATCACGACTGTCATCATACGAAAATGATTTTAATACTCATCGTAAAGTTAATGAAAAATTTAATGAGAATACTAATGATCTAGCAAAATAGCAAGATTGTTTATTTGACTTTGTATCTTAATATATTTGATGACTTATTTGATTGGTTAGTGTTAATATTTTCCACTACATATTAATTTAGTTGATGATAATGCTGATGAAATCTATGATGAAAATATCAATAGACATACATACATAACTTATTGCAGTTGTTATTATACGAAAAGGCTTTAATGGTGTTTTAACACATCATCAAATATTTGCACAATGGTCATGCTGAAGATACAATATTAATGATAATGAAAATACTACACATATAATTGCTCATCAACTGGCTATAAATTACTCTGAGCTCCGAGTACGTAATGTCAGTTTCTCATTATGAGAGAAGTGTTGTTGCTGCCCCACAATTTGCCAGCATTGTCACCATTTCTCCAGTTGCTCATCGTTGTTGTTGTTGTTGTTGTTGCATTGCACTTTTACTTTTCTTATTGTCAACAATATGAAATACAATTGTGAAAAAATATATATTAAAAACTTTCCCATTTGTCCGAAAGGCAAAAACTCAACTGAACAAAGTTTTGTTTTGTTGTTCGTTGTGAAATTTTGTTGTTTGTTTTTGTATTTTAGATGCTCGTAAATTTAATTTTAATTTCTTAGACAGTTTTTTGTTAGTTTTTCCTCCTTTCTGTTGTTTTCTTGTCTTTTTTGATTTGTAATTTAAATTAATCTTTTTCTTTTCTTTCGTCTTGCCAGTTTCGGAATTCCCACAATTCTTTTCTTGAAACTCGCCCAAAATGCGTTCGTCTAACGGTTTAAGACGAGTCTTCGCTGATAGCGCGACGCATCTGAAGATTAAATTGAAGAATTGCTGCAAGTTGCATTCAGCTATTGAACTTTCCGAATTGAGCCGTCGAAACTGTCGAGGCAGAGAAAAACAAAGCTCAGCGACTTAACAGTAAAAGTGACTCAAACAACAGTCAACACTCTGAACAGTCATCGCTCCCCTCCCCTCGCAGTTGTTCTTCTTTTGTTCTCAAGTTCAAGGCGTTCTTGTGCCCCTTCTTCTTTACTACAACTTCTTCTTCTTTGTATCTTTCTTGAACCTGCTTTGTTGTAACTGTAACCCAATCTTGCTGCACGTGGCAGCAACTTGGTTTGGTTTGGTAATTGGAGACAAGAACGGCACAACAGGTTGCTCTGGTTGCTCTCTCGACAGGTGACGTTGCCACGTGCAGCAGCAACAGCAACAACAACAGCAGCAGCAAGTTTGTTGCCTAAGTTTTTTGTCTTGTCTGTGTGTATGTCTGTCTGTATGTGTGTGTGTGTGTGTGCGACACATTTGGCGCTTACTTTGCTGTTGCTATTTTTTTGCTTGCTGACCCAAACAAACATCCGTTTCCTGCGGTCAACACCAGCTGACACGCCCACCAGCTGACCAGCCCATATGTTAACATTAAGTACAGTGTGCACTGGCTAGCGTGAACACGTCCAAACAGGGGCTGTAATTAATTGTCTTTGATTTTTGTGTTTAGCAGATGCAACAGAAAATGTTAGAATCAAATAAATCTACAGTGGAGTCCAATTTATAGAGGCTTAAAAGTTTTAAGTTACAATTTTGTTTGAAAAATTTAGCTCGAAAAATTGGTTATAAGTCGACTCATTAAACAAAAAAATGGCTTAAAATTTTAAATTCAAATTCATAAGCAGAATTGAATTGGTAACTTGAAGGACTGTCAAAAGTTCGAGTTCTTGTAAATTTTGGATAGTAACATAAATATAACTTTCGATTCTTTCATAAAATGGCTAACAATTTTATTTGACATTTAAGAGACAATATTAAGAAATTTTTAGAAATGACAGCTCACTTTTATTGCTGATCGTTTTCTTAAAATAATTATGCTGATTAGTCGACGGGAACTCGAGTGATATAATATGATCTGATGTAATATATTTTATATTAATAAGTACGAATATTGATAGTAGTTGAAATATTTGCAATTACAGAAAAGTTTTACTTAGATAAACTTAAATTTATCAACATTTTTTTACTGAAAGCGTTTTTAAATTCGACTGGAAAATATTATTTTTTTTTATATGCAAAATTAAATTCGAAATACCGATTTGTGCTATATGTTTGGTGTTCACTCCATCGGGTGTTTACGGTACATGCATACAATATATGCATATATGAGAATTCTCGTTGGTGTTTCGGTAATTTCATGGCCCGTTTTTAATCGTTTCTTCGGCCCGTTCCTTCGTTCAGTTGTCGCGCGTATCCCACGAAACAATTAACGAGCACAAAAGCTGACCGATATAAAATACGAGTGAGCAACAACAGCAACAGTAACAACAACAACAACAACAGCAAGTTGACCAGTGGCCGGCACTTGACTTGAAGCTGGACTTTTGTTGTAGTTGTTGTATTTGTTGTTGTTGTTGTTGTCACTGTTTGCGTTTATGAACGTGGGAAAAGCGCATAAATCGTGCGTTGCTTTTGTTTTAAAGAGAACCGGAAATCAAAAAGTAAAAAACAGAAAAAAAGCCAACGACAAAAATTGTATGCAAAAATTTTAAAGCTGCGCCCCAAAAAATCAACAACAACAGCAACAGCAACAAGAGTAAAAATGGGTGATGAATAAAGTAAAGTAAACAGCGACAGCAGCAGAGGCAGCGACAGCGACAGCAGCAGCAGCGCAGCAGCAAAAAAACGAGAGAAAATTTGTTTGCTTTGCTGTTGTTGTTTTTTTGTTTTATTTTTTGTTTTTGTCTTTCGCTTGACACACTCACCTATATTCTGCGCCTGCGCCTGTTGTGCTTGCGCTGACGCCAGCAGCGGCAGCAGCAGCAGCAGCAGCAATGGAGACAGCAGCAGCGTCAGCCGCGTCGACAGCGGCGACTGCGTGCGTTGCATTTTGTCGCTCACTGTAACGTCCTCTGTATGAATTTCTCGCTGATGTTTTCAGCTGCTTCTTTTTTTTATTGTAATTTCTTTTTTTTCGTTGTTTGTTTGGTTTTTTTTATTCTTAGAATTTGCAATTTGTTTTCACACTTCCTTCTTATAATTTTTTTTCTTGTTGTTTACACGACTTTTTAATGAGCAAAAAGTTATGAGTGTTTGTGGCCAGATTTCAACATGCCCACAAAAAACTGTGAAACAAAAACAACAAAAATCAGTACAAAATATTTCGAATTTTTTTAATTGCTGGTGCAACAGGTGCGGCCAACAACAACATTAAATTAAAAAATAAAATAATGTGTGTCAGTTGGGCCAACTTGTTTGATCAGGATCAAAAACTACGCACAACAACAAAAATACAAAAAAAAAATATTAAAAAAAAAAAGAGTTAACGTTTTAAACTTTAGCACAATTAATCGAGCACTGTGCGCGTACCGTTAGAAATTGAATGGAAAACAACGAGAAAAGTGTGTGTGTGAGTGTGTAAAACATCAACGCGCCGCGATGCGCACAACTCCGTTCGCTTGACGTTCTGCACGGCAACTGATTTCGAATTCGTTTCTCAAGTCGAGCTTAAGGCGACGACGCTCTCTCGAAGACACACGACGACACGAAGGCACGACGACGACACGAAGGCACGACGATGCTACGCACGCGCACTTAACGAACCTCAAGAAGTTTCTTTCACTTTTCACGTACGACTATTCGTATAGAGAGCGCGCTCTGGCTCTCTTTTGATTGCTCTCTCTCCCTCTCTCGATTTCTTTCGCTTAGCCGCTGTAGTTTTTTTTTTTTTGGGTACGAACCGTCGTCTTGTGCAGCTTGAAAGCAACTGAAAGTTTGCGCCGTCGCGTTGTGCGTCTTGTAAGCTGTTTTGCCGTTTACGACGACGACGACGGCAGCGACGTTGGCAGCGACTGCATGCGTGACGTCGCGTCGCTGCCTGGCACTTGCTGCGCTTTTGGCAAGTGCCAAAGCTTCGCTTAAGCTGCGAGCTTAGGGCTTTCAATGCGTTGGCTATCGATCAATGGCAAATTGTTCTTCTTGTTGTTGTTGTTGTTGTAAGAAAGTTGCGCTTTGTGGATGCTGCAAAACGGTAATAACAACTAATACAGGTTATGCAACTGTGGCATGCCACACAGTCGCCGTTGCAGTCGCCGTCGCAGTCACAGCCACTGCACCAAATTGCAGCCGTAGCACAAATAGTTCTTCTTTGCTCGCTCTTGGCAATCTTGGACATTCATTGCCGCAAATCAACAAGTAGACAGAGTCCAGAGTGGAGTGTGCACTACTGCGAGAGACCCGGTACATTGGCCCTTGAATGCACTAACATTTATGTACAATGGTGCATACAAAAATGTTTGACAACACTGTCACTCGTCTTCCCAATCATTTATTTCTCATGTTACGCACTTAAAAAAATTCAAACACATTTATAGTTTCTAAATATTTTTTTATTTCTGATATTAGACAATTAGAAAAATTTAACATTTTTTTTTAAAAGGGCTTCACTCAAAAACTTTATCCATATCTTAAGTTTCCTATATAACAATAAATTTAAGCTTGATTTTAAATGTGTGCAAAAATTTATTAAAAGTATGATTTTCCTAAGATACATAGACTCTTTAAAAAGTTAAAAGATATTTTTATAAATTATTTTTCTAGGTTTAAAAAAATTCGGAAATTTAGAAAAAAATGTAAGAAAATTAAATCAAATAATTCTTATTTCAAGTTTAGGTTGAATGCTTTTTTTTTTTATTTAACTTAAGATCAAAGACTTTTATAGTTTATTCAAATATGGTATTCGAAAGATACATATATTTAAGTAAAATAATTTTTAAAACAAAATTTGAAACTTTCAGATTTTAGATTGATCAATTTCAGATCATAGCACAAAAAACATGAATCAAAGTGTAAATATTGCAATTTTATATAATTTTTTTGTGAGTGATTTTCCACAAACTTATAAGTCCTGTTGCAGTCTTGGCTACTGGGCCAACAACGATGCCGTTGCACACAGGCATTTGCATGCCACAACACGACGGCAACAACTGCAACAACAACAACAACGGCAACAACTGAGGCAGCAACCAAAGTAAGCCAAATGGTCAGCAAATTGGAGCAGACGAAGTCGATGCCACAGTCGATGCAGCAGCCGCCGCAGTTGCCACAAATGCCGCTTCGGCTTGAGTTGCAGCCTCCCCTCCCCCCTCCCCCCTGCCCCGTTTTGGCCAACGCACAATTTGTGTGACACATGTGGGCCAAATGCAAAGCAAAAGCAAAGGCCCCCAAAAGAATATGCTAACAACATTTGTGACATCTGTGATTCCGATTTCAAGTTCCGACTGGACCATGCAACATGCAACATGTCCAAACAAGTTCAACAACAACTACTTTTTGTATTTTAGTTTTTTATTTTTTGTCTATGCGTGCTTCTTCTTCTTTTGTGATTTTTTTATTTTTTTCTTGTTCTATTTTGTTGCAGATCCTTTTAAGGCTACAATTGACAAAGATGCGCAGTTCTTTGGAAATGGAACCCATTCAAGTCTGGAGTCTGCACAAAAACCCCTTGGGAATTTTAAGCTAACTTAACTATTTTTTAGTTAAGAAATAGCATTCATTTATTTATTTATTTAAAGAGCAGTTTGGCAAAAGTAGCTTAAAATTTAAAATACAAAATTGGAGATACGATTTAAAATTAAATATGAAAATTAGTTATATAATAATTATGAACAAATGGAAATGAAATATTTGAATGATCAAATTGGAACGAAGAAATCTTAGAAGATTTTGCGATTTCATCCTGTTTTCAATTATATAAAATGCATGGCATTTTATTTCGGAAGTTATGCGCTTTTTAAATAATCATTTGACTGTCCTGAGCACACTTGGTCATAAAATTAGTTTCTTTATAAATAAAATGTATTCGAAAATTTGGCTAAAAACGTTACAAAAGTTTTTAAAACTTTCCCAGAAGTTTCAATGAAAAATATATGTATCATAATCATAGGGATCCAATACTTAATCAAATAACTACAATCAATCAGGGGTGCTACAGAAATCGCTTGAATTTCACTTAAATTTGTATGAAAATAAGGTGAAATTCAAGCGAAAGCGATTTCTGTGGCACTCCTGAATATCTCACTAATAAAAATTCAATCTCTACATTAATTGAGCACGTAAAGCTCGAATAATTTAGACATTTTTTTCTTACGTGAAAGATTTTAAAATATTCTTACACTAACTAAAAATCGGAAAAAGTAAATCATTTAAAAATGCATTTAAGGTTATGTTAAATTATGTCAGTGAAGTTTAACAAAGTCGAAAAACTTTAAAAAGAGCTTGAAAGATTAACAAATTATTATATAATGAGATTAGTTGGATTTCAGAGTCAGCATTAAAGATTCAAAATTATCAAAATCTATATTTTAAAGTTATCTAGCCCAAGGAGAGATCTTGAATTGAATTGCAATTCAGCAATTTTCTTATTTGAAGACTGCCTTAAGATTGAGTTATTGCAAATGGGAACTGTTCTATAAACAGCAATGATCAAGAACAAGATCATTACAATGATCATTTGGTTACAGCTCTATGAGTTTGTTAAGCATTGTCTATCATTCTTGTTGTTGTTGTTGTGGTTGTTGTTGCTCTCATTGTGGTTGTTGTTCTTGTTGGATGTGCTTTACTTGGTTCTGTCTTGGGGGAATTGCTTTTGCGAATTGTCGTCACATTTTTGCGTGTTGTTTGTGCTTTTAACCCAGTTTAAAAATGCTGCAGCAGCAACAAAAAAAAAAATACAAAAAAATAGTAAAATAGACAAAAACAATGACAACGTTGCCGCAAGTGATGACAAAGTCAGAGCAGCAACAACAACAACAACAACAATGATTGCAACATTTTGTTAGCCGGCAGACAGACAGTCATCAAGTTGTCCCAACTGTCAATAGAATTGGGCGCAGTCCCAACAGCAGCATCAACAGTTTGCTCCACTTTGAATCCAACCATTTCTAACCTTCTTCTTTCTCTTCTTCTTCTTCTTCTTTCTCTTCTTCTTCTTCTACTTGCTATAAACGGGCATGTGGCGCCACCTGGCGAGCACTGTGGCCACCTGTTCGAGTTTAAGTTCATTGCGGCAAACACACAAATCAATAGCAGCCACTTTCTGGGCTCAATTAAAATTACATTTCAATTCCGATCGTTCCTAACCGCATTCCAATGTGGCGCCACCTATCGAACGTTTTGTTTAGCTATTTTTAATTTGACTCGTTAAATAAATAAATAAGCTATAATTCTTTATCAATTATTTTTTAAATTTAACTTCAGAATGTTGAAATAAACTAAAATGCTATATCAATTATTTCCCAAATTATAGTTAAATTCCAATCGTTTTATACCGTGTTCTAGTGTGGCGCCACCTATCGCACGTAATGCCTAAGGAACATTTTTCTTGATACAAATTAATTGAATAAAGTCTTATTCTATATCCAGTTGGTTTGAATTTGACTTCATTTCAATTCCCATCGTTTCTAACCTAACTTTTTTCAAATCATTCGACATCTGTTTTGGAAGTTAAGCTCAATTTCATTTCAATCAAGTTTATTTCAGACTTCTTCAAAAAATCAAAAATTTTTTAATTTAACAGTTTAATTAATTAATTTTTGTCTCCAATAAGAAAAACTCTTTAAATAAATGGCAATTTCATTTGTTCCATAAATTGCATGTGGCGCCACCTGCCGACAATAATTGTATTTAACTTAATTTTAGAACAAATTTCATTTTCAAGTGTTTCTAACCTTACTTCACTTCAATTGATTTTTGTTTGGATAAATGCAAATAAATTTCTTTTATTTTTGTTAAATTTCAGTTCCAAGAATCAAGAGATCCACTAAAATTTTTTAATACTTTTAACTTTTTTTTTGAAAATTGATAAAATTGTCTATTTCTACGACTCATTGACATTTTCCTGTTTTTATTGGCAATGTTTAGAATACAATTTTAGGGACAATTTCAATTTCTAATTTTCCCCTAAGCACAATTTTTAGCAGCTGCTAGTGGCGCCACCTGTTGTACGTATTTACGTATCATACATTGAGGTTAGGTTGAGTGCTGAGGCCCATGGTTAACAGTTAACAGTTAACTAATCAAATTGTGCCTATGACTGCAGAAACATTTAATTAGACAATGAGGAAACGGCTTTTGGCACAAACTCCGAGGGCTCTAAGGGGGAGGGCGGCTGCCACGCCCACCGCTGCCCACTGCCCATTGCCACTGGATATGGACGGTGGGCGGTGGGTCAGTGAGGGGGCGTGGTCGACGCCCAATTGTTACGCTTTGTGGATGTTGTGGATGTTGCATCGCCACGTGCGCCTTTGTGGCCAGCAACAACGTGTGGCGGCAACAAGGAAATTCAAGTGGCAGTGCCACAGACGCAGACACAGACACAGACACAGCGCACGCAACAACATTCAGCCAAGAATGCCACTGCACTGAGAGAAAAGCCAAGTGCGTTTGGACTTGACACCGGAAGGGTGTCAAAAGTCTAAAAATCCTGTTTATTCTTAATTTAAGAACAACATCTTAAATTTAAGATCGTTCGAATAAGTCAAGTACGTTTCAGGATTGTTTTAAGAATTTTGTATGCTCAATATAATTAGGTTAAATTAGGTTAAACTTACTGCTATATGACCTAAGTTTATGCTCAAAATAAGATTTAAACACATTTTAATTATTTTCATATTGTATTTGTATTTGCAATACATATTAACAGCATTATGAGTTAGCTATAAACTTTCAGTTAGTGTGAAAATAAGTGATGACTATCTACAGAAATTATTCCATTAAATAAGCATTAAATATTATTCGTAATTTCTCCTCACAGCAGACAAGCAAGAACCATTTGGGAATTCTAAGCATGCAAACGCAAAAAATGATATGTGAATGAAAGATATTGATTGAAGACTTAACGAGCTTGTTTTGTGAGTCAAAACAGAGTTCCAGAATTATTTAATTCTTATCTTGTTTATATTTAAGAACGAAACAGTCTTAAATTAATATATATTTTTCTTGATTTCAGAATTTTGCTCATATTTAAAATATTTACAGCAAATATTAAAATATTTATTTAAAATATTTATTCTTTAGAATTAGACAACGAATTGGTATTAATTAAAGAACTTTTTTTGTACTTAGTTCAAAACATTCCGCGTTTTTTTAAGTGTACTCTCCTCCCCTTCCCTCTTCCCCCTCCCGCTTTTCTTGGCAACGTGCCGCAGCCGACGAAGCACAACGAATTGCTGCATTTGCGTTTACGATGCTCAATTAAGAGTGTGCCTCGTGCCTCTTCCCTCTCCCTCTCTTTCTCTCTCTCTCTTGCCTCCTCACCCTTTTTCATTTCTATTACCACCAGTTCCAGTTCCCAGTTGGCAGCGTGCTTCATTTTCCATTTAGTGCTTTATTATTTTTCATTTCCAGCAAAGTCTCAAGATTAATGTTCTGAGTCGTTGCCTATGCTCCCCTCCCCTCTCCCCTTCTCCTTCTCCTTGCCTCTGGCAGCTGCCCTGCAGCTTCCCCTCCCCTCACCATCCCGCTGCCTGCTTAATTGCCACGAGCCAAAACCAAAGCTGAAACCATAGCCTGAAAATGGGTTTACAATGTGTCTGCTCCACTTGAGAATGGGGAGAATTGAGGAGAATTGAGGAGCTCACTCTTCGCATCTAAGTCAAGTCAAATGCTATTCAGCTCCAACACTCTGCTCTTTTCTTTAGTTTCCCTCTCATTCCAAAGATTCTGAAGAACTTTGCAACTGCATTTTTATAGAAGAAAACAAATAATATGTTTAGTTGTGCACTTAAGTAAGAAAAGAATAAGAAGAATATTTTATACAACTCTATGAAAAAGTTCGAATATATTAATCCTGAAAAACTGTTATCTACAGCATAAAGTTAAAACAATAAGTTAAAACAATCTTAATTTTATTTTAATAGTTTCAAATAGAATGAGCTTTTAAAAAATAAAATAATCGTACTATGATTGTAATACTCGTAATCGTGATACTTTGAAAGATAAAAAGTAAAAAAGAATTGAAAGATAGTTTAAAAAATTCTAGGAAATAAAAACACAATTTCCAAATTTCCAAAGATATTAATAAAACTAAAAAAAAACTAGGAATTTAAAGCACAAAGTCGAAATATGTTATATGTACATATCGCTCATTTACTAGAAGAGTGACATAAGTCGAAAAACACGATTTTTGAGTTAATGATGCAGAAATGTTCGCAATGTAACAATCTATGTTTTGTAAGAGTATATGTCGTTTTTTCATTTCCAACGATTCGACTATATTAACTCAAAGGAACGATATATCTCAGTTGCAATCGTTGACTAGAAAAGATTCTTTATGTTTCATAAAGCTCAGTTGTTTTTCTCAAATTTACAAGTTTGACCGCTTTTCATAAAAAACACAGGCGACACTTGAAAAATTTAAATGCGTTTATCTCGAAATTTTTTGATATATGTTATGTCACTCTTCTAGTAAATGAGCGATATGTACATATAACTCCAACATTGAGCTTTAACATTAGTTACATACAATAATAAATTTGCAATATATATAAAATGTATACATACAGTAGCGGACAAAGAAAACCAGACACCATAAAAGAGCAGTTTTTGATATTTGTTTAAAGTGTTAATTTATTTGACCATAGCACATTGGGCCAGAATCCCTTTTTTTTGGCATAAAGTCAAAAATTTTTGTCAAATATTACTTGAATTTGACTTAATATTTTGAAAGGGCATACATTAGGTATATCGAATCAATAAGAAAAAAAATTTTGGTGGCAACGTTGTATTTTTGCCACTCTAGCAAAGTAAGATGTTTTGTCAGCTGACTTTCAGCCGAAATTGGAGGGAAGCTTTTACTCAACTTTGCGCTTCTGCTGTGGAAAGACCAGTTATCCAAATCTTTGTTGAAAATATGGAAAATAAAGGTCAAGGTATGCCAAATATAATTATTGTTAAGTTGTTCGAAATATGTATTCAATGTTGTAGTTGTGGATTGTCTATGTTAAGTCTTATTTTAGAAAAAAACCTAACCGAAGTGGTAGTGTACCGTGGAGTAAAAACCTAATTTCTGCCACTTTCTGCCAAAAAGTAATTATGCAAATGTTTACTCTTAACTGTGATCTTAAACTTGTCATTAATACTTTTTGCAACATTTTGCATATTCTCTTTAAAAACACATGTTAAAACTGTGCATTTATGCTAGAAAATCTGATTTTTTTCAGTATTCAGATGAGGAGGGGGGTTAAAACATGGTCAAATTAAAAAATTAAAAAAGTTGTAAATTCTACTTTTGCGTGATTAGCAAACATGCGAAGAATGAAGTATTTTCCTTTATATTTAAGTTTATAAAAAAAATTTTACTTTTTTAATGAGTAGGAAAAAAGAGGGGGGTAAAGACAATGTCCAACTAAAAAACAAAAAATATTATAAATTCGACTTCAGTCTAACTAAGATTCATGCCAAATTTCAAGTCCCCATCTTTACTTTTGGATTTTATAAAAATATATTACACATATTTCTCATAGTCGGATGGGGAGGGGGAGATGAAGGCGTGGTCCAAATCCAAAAAAAAAAATCCAAAATTCTAAATTTGTCTAACTAAAGTTCATGCAAAATTTCAAGTCTTTAGCTTTACAATTAGACTTTATGCCAAAAAAAGGGATTCTGGCCCAATGTGCATAGGCACAACGTACGAGGCCCAGGAATCGTTTGAATGATACAAAACTTTCCTTACCCCATTAAGTACCCATTAAAATTTTCGACCTTTTGTAAAAGTTTACTTTCGAAACTTTTTTCCTCGGGCTTTAACAAAAAATGTTTGGATGCATAAAAATTCTTCAAACAATTCTAATTCTAAATTTTAAGAAATCTCTTCGCTAGTAATTTTTATAATTTTTTGAAAATTTTTAAAAATTACTATTTTAACCGCTTTTTCCTCCTTTTCATACAAAAAGTAGCTTAAGGAACAATTTTAAAAACACTAGTGAAGCGATTTCTAAAAATATGTAACAAAAACTAAAGCTATGGTGACTTTAAAGTTGTTTCAGCTGGAAAAAGAGAATGAATCTGGATATAATTCAATGTTAAATGCTATTTTTGATATTATGTCATTGCACTGCAATGTGAGAAAGTGAAACAGTGTTGCGAAACGAACCGAAGATGTTGTAGAAGTGTCTTCAACGGAAGATACTTGTGAGTGGGTGAATGTGATGAATGTGTTGCACGTCAAGTGCGTGAATTGTTTTGGCACCACTGTGCGCCCACAACGTGTTGCAAGTGTTGTTCGCCGAATCCTCCCCTCTCTTCCCCATCTCCCTTCTCCCCTCTCTCCCCTCACTGACTGTGGTTGAATTGCCAAATTGAAGTTGGAATTCAGCTTCCCAGTGGGCACTCGTAAGTGGGGCTAACTCAATGTGGTTATTACTTATACAATATATGGAAAAACGCTGAAAAAGCGGAAAAGCTGAAAACCAAAAACAGCAAAAAAAAAACCCCTTAAATAAAAGTGACTGCACTTAAAAAACAACGCAATTGTGGCGAGAAGGGGGGGAAGGGGCAAAGTATGAGTCTGGACTTGTTACTGGGCTGCTGATTACCACCCTGAGCGCAGTTATGCTGGCACCACAACAACACCGCCAACCACCGCCAACCACCGTCAACAACCTCGAAGCACAGTGCAAAAATATGTAAAGTGAAATGTGCGGCGCTTATATGAAACGAAAGTAAAAATGTTGTTAGTTGTTTGTTGTCTTGGAAGCTGTGATGTTGGCCCTTAACAACCGAAACAACCGAAACAACCGAAACAACAACCACTGAGTGCAGCTGCCCCACTTGATACTGAGGAGTATTTGCAATCATTTCATTTTTGGACACTAATGACGATGACTGCAACAATCGCAAGTGAAATGCCTGCCCAGCGAAGAATTCAACATTTGTTACATAAAACTGACACAACAACAACAACAACAACAACCACTAACAACTAAAAAACTCAAAAACACAGCAACAATTGTGTGACAGCGACAACAATAAACATTGCAACAACAAAAAAAAATACAGCACAAAATGAAATCAAATAAAATACAAACAAATACAAAAAACAATGCAGGGCAGCCAAGTGGTGCCCAGGGAGAGAGACCCACCAACAGCACCACCAACAGGCAGCAGGCAGCACCACCAACTGTTGCAGACCGGCCGGCTGGACAAATCTTTGGTCCGTTTCTCAGTTGCTTCAGTTGCGTCGGAGTCTGACAGATTGACTTGAATTTTTCGCAGTTGTTGTTGTTGTTGTTGATGGTGGTTGTTGTTTTTGTTGTTGTTGTTGTCGTTGCTGGTTGTTGTGTCATACTTAATAATGGGGCAAGCAACTGTAACAGCAACTCATTTCAAACAGAAAGATGACATTTTTTATTGCGTTCGGTTTGCTTTTGTTTTTTTTTTTTTTGTTGCGTCCAAAGAAAATCGTATTGAACTCGATAGCAACAACAAGTGGAGAATGTCTTGAGAATGGAGTGTGCTCGCTTAGCAGATACCCTACGCAGCTCAACGTAGCACTGTTGCCACTTTTGATGCACGTTCTTACTGATTTTGCAGCTTAAAGGGGGAAAAGAAAAGCAAATTCATGTTATCGATAATATCGACAGAGCTCTAGAAAATCGAAATGTTCTAAAACTATTCAGCGTTATTGAATTTTTAGACTCACCATATTTTTTATTTATTTCGATTACTATTTTCGAATGTATTATCGATAATTGTCAGTTGTCAAATTGTTATCGATAACTTCAACTTTAACATTGTGTCAAAGCCTATCAAATGTAATAAATTTTTAAGAAGATTACAACGAAATTGGCCAAAATTTATTGTAATGCATTATCGATTAATCAATAAATATACAGTTATCGATAATTATAAATTCAATTTTTATGCTTTGCAAATATCTACTCAGAAGATTGCAACAAAAACTCTCTTTACAATTATTTGTGTGCTCCTTCTACAACACAAATCTGTTACTGTTATCGATAAATCTAAACTACAATTTGTGCAATAGATTAATCTTTGAAATGACTTTACTTAGTTTTGATGATAGGTACGATTTGGGCTAAAATAATTTTTATGTTTTGATCAATAAAGTACATTCGATAAGTTTATCGATAACTTTCTTTGTGCGCTTAATTAACCTGAGCATTTTCTTAACAAATTGAGTAGACACAACTGAAGTTGCTTACCACAATCTACGAGATTTGTGTGACATCTTTTAAACCGTAGAATCTTTCTTTGAATTTGTAACTAATCATCGATAATCCTGACTGCGCCTCAGTTCAGCTGCGATTCCAGGAAGTAAACAAAAAAAAAAGGTTCTATATGCAAGTTTGTTGCCTAAGTCGTTTGCTTTTTGCACATTGAGCAAGTTTGTTGCTTGAGTCTTTTCAGACATGCAAGTTCGTTGCCTGAGTCTTTTTGCCATGCAAGTTCGTTGCCTGAGTCTTTTGTACGGGCATTTGACTTCGTCGCACTTGCCGCACCCAGCGGCAGGCAATGAAGGCAGAAGGCAGAAGGCAGCAAATTGTTGGCTTTTGATTTTGTTGCTTTTGCTGATGCGAAGCACGTGCGTCACGCCCCAAAAACTGCCTTAACCCTTCTATGCCTCGTTTTGCCAATTTGACAATTTTATTGATGTTGCCTACGTGCCGATTGACCGCTTGAAGCTCCTCCGAAACCAACGAGCCACCGAACCGCCGAACCACCGTACATATTCCCCCTCCCCTTCTGCCATTAGAGCTTGCAACTTTCATTTTGATAATTGAATGTGTTGGAAAATATTTTCATTTAGAAATTGTTCACTGGCAATTTTTGTGAGCACTTTCGATGCCCAATTGAATGTCAGTTGTTGTTGTTGTTGCCGTTGTTGCTGTTGTTGTTGTTGTTGCTGTTGTTGTTGTTGTTGTGCCTAGTTTAGAATTTATGGTTCGTTAGGTTTCTAATCGTTTGCCCCTCGGGCAAAATTATTGGTCTGCCAACACCTGATGAGCGCTCAGACCTAAGCCTAACTGTTTGTTTCTCCTATACCCTGCACAAATGTTTGAAGCGGGTACATTAACTGTTGACTTTGTAGAATAAACACAGCCTAATATTTTGTATAAGAAACAAGTATTTTTGGAACATATAAACCAAGTGTTATTATCAAATGAAATTGAAATTTAGTTTAAGAAAACTATTTCAATAAAAAGAATGAATCTTTAAAGAAATGTACAAACATTTCGTTTTTTCTTTTATTTACCATTCATAAATACTTTTCTTTAACTGGAATTTTCTCAATATTGTTATTTGTAACAACAGTAATTCAGTAATTTTCTTCCTCTATTTTTTATCATTTTCTTTTTAACTTAAATAATTCTAGAATTTGTTTTGGTTTCCCTTGTAAAAGTCACATTTATGCAGATATAGTTTTCATAATTGTCATGTTTGCTGTTGAATGTTTTTGTGAACTATTTTGAAAATTGCACAATGATTGGCTGATAGATACCCTGGCTACTTGGGGTTGGCTTGCAATATAGAGAGCACAAATTGCATCCTTGTGTTTATTTATTATACATAAGTTTTTTAAGTTCGTACATCTTTATAGTGACACAGTTTTGCGTCATTTACAGGGTATCTGCACGTCTTGCATACCTCAAATACCCAGCCATAGCAAGATCTTGGCAATTAACGCATTCCACGCATTGCCCAGTGACCCGTGTGCCCATGCTGACCATACCCCTTCCCCATTCCTCCCTCCTCCCTTTCCCCACTTAAAAATATGCAAATAAAACTGTTGTTGTTATTTGCTTCCTACTTGGTTTTGGACCTTACTATTATGGCCGGGCCAAAAGCAAAAACAATAACAAAAGTAAAAATAAATAAATAAAAGCAACAGACGAGCAAAAGAGTTTCTAAAAGTTGTTGTTTATATTTTAATTTTATTTGGTTTTGGTTTTGGATTTGCGGGTCAATAGACGCACGTCAAGCGACAACAACAACAGCGACAGCAGCAACAACAACGACAGCAACAACAACGACTACAACAAACAGCGACAACAATTTGTGTGTCAATAATTTATTTTAGGAATCGGAATTGGAATCGCTGCGAACTAAACGAGGTCGGGAGAAAGTCACTGCACAGCAGCAACAACAACAACAACGAGAAGAAGAACAGCAGCAACACTTGTCGCTAAATTGGCTGAAATTATGATTAGCTTATGTTGTTGTTGCTGTGAGGATTGCGCGTTGTCAGCGAATCGAGACGTGTGACGAATGGCCTGGAAATGCAGCCAACAACTGCAGCAGCAGCAACAACAACAACAACAAGAACAACAACACCTGCAACAACAACAACTTGCCACATTTCCGCATCGCATCGCCTGGCGTGAAAGCTGCAACTGCAACCTGCAACCTGCAACCAGCAACTGCTGCTGCTGCTGCTGCTGTGGCAGGGTTGCAAGGTCACAGCCCAAAAACAAAAAGCAAAATACGTGCCGCATCTTTTCCAATTTTAGGAGTCACATTTTAATTGAGTATACGGTGTACATATAATTCACAGTCCGTTGCCATCTCAGTTGCATTGCGCATACGCCCCGTTGTGCCTCCAAAATGTTGCCATGGGAAACAACAGCAGCAACAATGCCACAAACAGCGGCCACAGCAGCAATTCCACTAAGTGGCAACAACGCTTATCACTGAAATATCAATAAAAATATAAGTTACAAATGCAAGTGTAGTTCGTACGTACATATGCACGACGAGCAGTTACCCTATGAAAGTGGCAGCAAATTAAACAGGAAATGTTGAACTATTTGTATATTAAATAACAAGTAATGTCTATTTAAAAATGCGCACTTTAAACCTCATTCAAACATCTGTTAATTTGACAACTTTTCTAGAGCTTTTATAAATTTGTTGTTGAGTTAACCAAAAAAGATTTTTAGATTTTTAGAAATTGTTCCTTAAGCTACTTTTTGTATGAAAGGGAGGAAAAAAGGGTTAAAAGTGGAATTTTTTGCAATTTTAAAAAAATCATAAAAAACACTGGAAAAAGAGATTTTTGACAATTTTTTTTTGCAGTCACTATTACAATTGCTTAAAGAATTTTTTTGCATCCAAACATTTAGGAAGAAGTCAAAAAACAGTAGACTTTTACAAACATTGAATGGGTACTTAATGGGTTAAGGAAAGTTTTGTATCATTCAAATGGAATTTAAATGACCTTTCCATTGATGTCAAACTTAGCATTAAGTAAGTTCAAATAACGAGTAGATTTAACTTTAGTTTTGTCAAAATACTTTATCCGACGACTGTAGTCTACGATTTCCGAGTCATTTATTATTAAATTTGTCAGTTTACCAATTTTATTGCTAAAATCTTTTCAAGTTAAGCGTGGAATCTAATTCAACAGCAACTTCAACAGTATACTCTCCCACTTATGTTGCCCTTAAGAATGTAGCTACCCCATTTAAAGGCTATGAGCATAAGCAAAACTAAAGCAAATGCCACAAAATACACATGTGAAAATTTGAAAATGAGCGCGAAAAATGAAAATGAAAACATTGTGTAAGTGACAATTGCCAAGAGAGCTGTGTGTGTGTGTGTGTGTTTGTGTGTATGGTTGTGTGTGTGTGTGTGAAATGCAGTAAATATAATTTATGATATGACCAAATGTCGCCTTGATGACCCGCTCATTAAAACTGAGACAAAAACTCGAAAACTGAAAACTGAAAGGAGAAAAATCATCATGACAAATGCGTGAGAAAAACAACAACAATCAAACACACTAAACAACAACAACAACAATTTCTTCGCAAAAGTGTTAGACAAATGCGAGAATAATTTAGACATGAACTATTATTTTTTAAGTATTTTAAAGTATTTATTCTCCAATGTGAATAGTGGACAAAGCAATTGAAAATAAATTTCTTAAGTAAAAAGTATATTTAGCAAGTATAAACATAATGACAACAAGTTTACAAGTATTTATGAAAGATTCAAAATTAATAAAATTAAAATCAATTTAGATAGTAATGAGATAAAAATGTTTACTAAAAGTTGAATGAAACATTCATTTAATATTATGAAAAAATGTATATGTTAACAAAGTTTAAAAACAAAATCTCTTTTCAAGTTCGTTCTAAGAAACTGAAACTTCTAAACATGGAAATATTAATTAAAGTAATGATAATAATTATAATTATATTTCTGATTATATTTCCTAATCTTTATTTTACCATGTTAAAGTTATGTTATTATTTCTGTTGGTAATCCTAAATTTAAATATGATTTATAAGCT
Organism: Drosophila suboccidentalis; assembly: GCA_037043435.1. NCBI lineage: Eukaryota > Metazoa > Arthropoda > Insecta > Diptera > Drosophilidae > Drosophila > Drosophila suboccidentalis. Next base: position 183,208 of record JBAMBK010000502.1, on the reverse strand, counting down.
TTGTCTACAAAAATAAATTAGAAATTCCACAATTTTTTTAAATTTATTTCCTTAACAATTTCTAGACATAAATTTTGTCAATAGATTACAAGGTAAAAACAAAGGTTGAACTTTAGTTGTTAAGCTTAAAGAAACTTTTGCAAGATCCCCGAGTTCAGATTGCGACTTTATGCGATTTTCTAGCTATATATATTGTATATATGCTCTATAAATTACAACTGAGTGGGGAAGTTTTTAATGGGGGAGAAAGGGAAAAAGGCAGAAACAGAAATTTAAACGTTAACTTTCGCTTAGAATCAAGTCAAACACAAATGCAGATCGAAGAGTCAAGATTGGTTGATGATGATGATGATGATTTAAATAATGATGATGTTGTTGTTGTTGTTGGATGGTGAATTGAAGATGATATGCAGTGCAAGATGAGAAGAAAGTGCTGGAAAACGAGAGTAGACTCGTCATGCCCATGAACAAACTACAGTGACAAAAGAACGCAGAGAAAGAGAGAGAGAGAGAGAGAGAGAGAGAGAGAGATAGAGAGAGGAAGTTTCTGTGTGTAAGCGAGAGCAACAGAAATTTATTGTGCCCTGAAATTGACTCAATTTATGCTGTGATTATTATCAAACAACGTACGCGCATTTAATGTTTCCCCTCCTTTTCTCTCTCTCTCTCTCCTCCCTTCTTCTCTCTCTCTCTCTCACTGCCTGCCTTAACTTCTACACTCTGCTCTGCACTGATTGGGTTTTTTTCTTTGGCATTTTTTAGTGTGCCAAATGTGCAGTCATGAAATTTACGTTCTTTGCCTTTTTTACACTATCAAGACACATGCATCGCAGACACACACACACACACACACACACACACACACCTCTTCTTACCCCCTCCCCCCTCACTCTTCACACTTGTGCGCTGAAGCATTTGAGCTGCTTTTTTTTGTATTTAATGTGGCCGCCGTTTAATTGTTTCATTTGCCATTTACCATTTGCCAATTGCCGTGAAGCTTTTTCCTCATCAGCTCAATTGTAGTGATCGTTAATGTTGCTGTTGTTGTTGTTGTTATTGTTGTTGTTACTGTTATTGTTGTTATCATTTCTTTGGCAGCAGCATTCCGCATCCGTATCTCAATACAAGTATGTATTTTTCTCTGCAATTGACAAGTTGCCGTTTCTTCGACGTCTCTTCAAAAATTACTTAATAAAAGTGAAACTAACTGTCGGAAAGAAGAAGAAGAAGCAGAAGAAGCAGAAAAGAAGAAAAGAAGCAACAAGAAACTAGTTTTCAACTCAAGTCTCTTTCTTTTTTTTAATTTCCACAGCTTTTTGAGGTTTTCTAAACAGAAAACGAGAGTGAAATTTCAGATTATGTCTATTTAGTATTATGCTTTAATTAAACTAACTAAACCAGCAACAACAACAACAACAACACAAAAACCACATTCAACAACTAACAGGCAATGTGTGTAATTACACCTGAAATAACAACAAATGTCAAAGAGTTGCGGGTATCTGCAACTGGCGTATACCCTGCAATTTCTTCAGTAAATGCATTGAAGAAATGGAATGTTATAGCAAGATAAAATAAAAAAAATAAAACCTTACTAAATCTATTTGAATGTTTTGTAACAAAGATAATGATCGACTAATACATACCCTGGAAGCAAGTTATGGAATATTAAGTTTAATAAAAATATTAAAACTCGATTAACCTTAAGGAAATTTTGTAATTTAAGGTGATGAATGCAAATGAATACTTAGAAAATCGAGATGTACCCGTCCTCAGCCAGATAATGATCGACTTGAACATACTCTGTAATTAACTATAAATGCAATTGAACTACTCACTAGATGATAACAAATGTTTCGATTGCTGAGATAAGCTCAGAAATCCACTTGCTTGTTTTAAAACAGAAAACAGCATTTAATCGGCAGATTGGTCGACTAGAACATACCCAGTAAAAAAGTTATCAGGTCAACATAGCTTGGAAATGCGAAGAATGCTAGCTTCCATACAGAAACAATTGCCAAATATTCAAAAGTCTTATGTTTATAATGTGACAGACTAGGACTTACCCTGTAATTTCAATTTTAAGGCGGCTGTCATACAAAAAAACTCCTATATCAACCAAAATCTTAAAGTTCGTGGCTGAGGCAAGAAATTGATAGACTGAGACATACCCTGTACAAATATAAGTACTAGGAATTTTAAAACATCCTCCCATCTTGAGATGTCACTGAATCAAGAATATGAAAGACTAAAACATGCCCTGTAGCAAGATTTTACATAAAATGTTTGAAATAAGCGAAATATTCAAATTTCATGAGCAAGTTTGTGTTCTAAGTCTTTCGTTTGGCAAGTGCAACAAACCAAAGGAAAGTGATGAGTCAAAAGAGAGGGTTAATTGGTGAGCTCAGGGAGGGGTTGGAGGAAGGGGGGGAGGAGACACGTATGACCAGGGCCCAGAAAAGCTATCGGCGCCTTGTTCCCATCGTTTTGGCAACGTTGTTCGTTGCCGGGGGAACTTTCACTTTACTGTACAAAAATGTGAACAACGTCGCGAGACATGGAAATGAAAATTTATTAGCAAATTATGATTTCTGTGCACAGGCCAAAGTCAGGCCCAATACCTTAACTTGACCACTTGACCACCAGACATGGCAACCACAACAACAAGAACAACAACAACAGCAACAACAACGATTAAAGTAACTGCGGCGAATGAACTCGGGACAATTCAGGGCAATTCAGTCAAGGAACGTGACTGTCGCCAGAATTGAGCCCACGGATGAAAGAAAGTTTAGTTTTTTTTTTTGTTTTCGCATCCATTGAACGCAACCGAAAGGCAGCCAAAAATGTTGTTGTCATACCCTGCACACAGCACACCGTTGAGTGGGGTATGTCCAGTTTGAGTAAAGGCTTATCTTATATTTTGTAAATTGTAAAGGCTTCTTCTTTTAAGTTGTAGCTGGGCATTAGCACTATCACTATCACTACAGGGTATGAACTTCGTTTTTTGGAACCCTGCTCAGCATTCTTAGGTTTTTTACTCCATGCCTATCTCCATTTATCACACTTCATTATATTATGTATATTTTTAGACCTCGTACTTATTTATAAATTGTTTACAGGGTATTTTCTAGTCGAACGCATACACTTTAAAATAAGTTTTTTAATAATACATATTCTAATATCTGATTTTTAAATCTCGGCTCATGAATTGTCAAAAAAAACTATAAAAAGTCTACAGGGTATATGCGAGTCGAACACTTAAGACTCAATAAATTTATATTATTCTCAACTTATAATCTCAAATATTTTTAAAAATGTATTTATTTTTTTCTATATTATAATCTTTTTTTTACCTACAGGGTATGTGTTAGTCGCGCACTTTAAAAGTTCTAATTTGTTATTTCTTATATTTTTGTATTATTTAAAACAATATTTCTTGAGCATTATTACTTAAAAAAAATGTATTTTTGTTTTACAGGGTATATTGCTAGTCGTGCTGCTGCGATGTGCAAAGTTTGTTTAGTTGATTTCTTGGCTTGGCCTTTGAGTCATGCGCTGGCAATGCGAGCTCGAACCAAAATGAAAACGAAAACGACGACAACAACATTGCCCAGCAACAACAACAACAGCAACAACAACAACAGCAACAGCAACAACTGTGCAAATATCAACACACACAAACACACACACACACACATAGAGAGCCCAAAAGCAGCCCAACAAAAATTTTTCTCAATTTCACGACAGGTTTTTTTTTGTCGTCTTATTTGTTGCTGTTGTTGTTGTTGTTGTTGTAATTTCCTTTCCTTTCTTTGAGTTTTCGACCAGCAAAATATTTGCTCAACAATTTCTACTGTAACAAAACAGTTAAAAACACATATATCGCTTTACTTGCAACATTTTTCCATATTTTCTATGTTTTCCTCTTTTTTTTAACTTTTCTCGTTGTTGTTGTTTTTTTTCTTCTTTTTTTAGGCCACGGCGACAATAATGCACATTAATTGTGATGAGCGATGAGCTGTGGTCGAAAGTGGGAAGAGAGGAGAAGAGGGAAGTGGGAAGAGAGAAGGGGAAGAGTGAGAGGGGAAACTGACAGCTGGCGAAATGACGAAAGAGGTTGCAACAAAGCTGTGGCATTGTCTTAAACTGGAAGATGTTGCAATCTTCACCCACATAAATCAAACTGAGAAAGAAGGAGACAGAAAAGAAGATGACAAACAAGAAGAAGAAGAAGAAGCAGCAAACACTCGTTTTTCGGCATTGAGATGAGGATGAGTCAAAAGAAAGTGAAACGAGAGGCGTGGCAAACTGTTGCCCATGAAAAGAAATTGAACAGCGTCAACAAGTTTAGGAAGAAATGAAACGAAACGAAATGAAATGAAATGAAAGTGAAATGCGATGCGATGATTCAATCAGCTTCAGAGTCAAGCTTCAAGCTTCACGTTGCCACGCCCCCTTCCGCCCAATGCTACGTTTATTTATCTGGGAGTCGCCCTGTCCTCCATATCTCCAAAGCTTAGTCATAAACATTTATTGGACAACGCGAAAGTTTCTTATCACATGCCACAACATTTATCGCATTTTAGCCATAAAAAAAGTGCCACAAAAATTAAAAAAAAAATTAACTAAACGCTTCGAAATATCCAAAACATTTTGAAACGCATTTTTCACACGTTTCTTTTCTTTGAATATTTTGAATATTTTGTCGAACTTTATATTGTGATTATAAATTGCATAAGCTTGAGCGAGAGAGCGAGGGAAAAGATCAATGTGATAAGATATCTAATCAGATGATATCATTGATTGGTGAGTAAAAACAAATAGAAGATGGGAGAGAGTAGAAAAGTTTATAAAAGTCATACGTTGTTTGATATATGGATGATATTTATGATATCTATAAATTGAATTATGTAACATATTTAGTTTCAGAGAGTTAATCAAGAAGAGTTAATTGAAAATGGAGATTGAGAGGATGAGACTGAAATATACAAATATATATCATTATCTTGAAAAGGTCTGATTTGGAAAATGAGAAAGGAGTATGGAAAAAAAGTTAAAGAAAAAATTGATAAAGACAAAAGTCTTTTAGATAAAAATAAAGAAATTGAAAGAAAGATAAATTCTTTACATTTGTATTCTGGTTTATTTAATTATATGTACTTAATTTATCCTATTGTATTTCATTCTGTTGTATATTCTGGTATCTAATTAAAGAAATTTATTATTTAATATCATACTTTTTTTTGAGACAATTGCTTTTAAAAACAAATAAACAAAATATCAGTGAAATGTAAGAGATGAAAAATTTGGGATATATTTTTATTTAAAAGTCCAAAAATCAGATGCCAACAACATATTGCAAATTTCCAAAAATAATAATAATAAATAATCATTGGAATATTTTTTTTATCAAAATAAATAATTATTTGAAATATATTTATTGTACAATAAATAAATTAATTTATAACTTTTTTTTTTTGCTATTTATTCAATATTAAAATTAATTTTATTGAATTCAAAAAAATTGAAATGTATTTTATTTAATTAAATAAATTGAAAAAAATTGCAAAAATCAAGTAATTCAAATTTAATGAAATAAATTTAAAAAAATTTAAAAATCAAAAAATTAAAATTAATTTTATTTAATTCAATAAATTGCAAAAAATTTAAATGAGTTTTATTGAATTCTTTAATTTAAGCAAAAATTGACTAGTCAAAAATTGTATTTCATTTAATTCAATAAATTGGTATCAGAAGTTTTGGTAGTTGAATATGCGAGTATTCGTCACCATATGAATACCTCAAGGGGTCTTTTTCTGATGATTGTTTTCAAGTTTACATCTTAAAATATGTAAGTCTCTAATTAGTCAATGCCTTTATCAACTTAGCTTAGATTTAATCAATATTTTTTACTTATTGTCTGTGACTTCCTAAATCTTCTCCGATCACATTAAAGTTTGTTTGAAGATCCATTTGGAGAATCATTTGACCCAGTTGGACTAAGAGGATGATTGAGCAACAGTGTTAAAGCCACAATCAGAAACGGATGTTCGTGGTGCTTTGGGCCATAAAGTCATGGGATCAGGCAACGATTCGGTTGATCGCTTCGCACCGAGAGAGAGACTTGGCTATATGTCATGGCCTAAACAAATGCTGATGGATGAGCCTTGACAACGCGACTCTGGCAACGATCTTGGCTTTAACTGTGGCTCTTATCTGCGACTTCGGGCCATGTTTACCGTTTCGATTTCGATTGGCAATTGGCAATTGGCATATGGGAATTGGTAAAATGGAGAATCAAGAGAATGGCAGAATTTGGCCAAAAACGGACTCGTCGACTTCGACTTCGATTCGACACGTTTTGTTTTGGCCATGCGAGGCACGCGCACAGCCAGGAAAATTATCGTCATCGTCATCGGTTTGTGTTTGGGTTTGGGTTTGGGAAAAACTTTGCGCATAAATCGACGCCAGTTGAAGTTGTCAACTCGTCGTCAGGCTTTGCATGCCAAAGAGTCGGGGAAAGAGTCAGGGAAAGAGTCAGGGAAAGAGTCGGAGGGGAGGTAGGAGGGAGGGGGGGAGGGCGAGTGTGGAGAGACGGACAGTGGAAATTCAGCTTGAAGCTGGCGCTTGGCCAAGTTGTGCGTCAAGTGATCAGCTCAAATTAAAATGATCCGTTACAAAGTCGAAGCCAAAGTCGATGTCGAAGTCGATGTCGAAGACGATGTCGAAGTCGAAGTTAATGCTGCACAGTGGTTAATTTAGCTGATTTGGCGTCTTAAAATAAATAACTTAAAAAAATAGTGATAAAGTTGTATTCAAGATGACAATTTTTAAAGCTATGGGATAAATTATTCCATTAAAGAAGCAAGTTAAATATTAAAAATAAATATAAACAAAACTATTTTTAATTGATTTTAATATTTAAAGAGAAGTTATAACAAACATATTTTTATTTAATTTAATCAATAAAAAAACTGAATATTTAAAATTAAAAAATACAAAAATATATATATGGGTATTTCCAGGATCGCGAACGCGACATTTGTACGACTTTAAATGAAAAAAAAAAAATGGCAAATATTGACATTTTCAAAAATGTTTTCTCACGTGTTTAGTGCATTTTATCAACACTATTTGTATGATAAAAGACAAGCTTTGAAGACTTTTCGTTTTTTAATTATTTATAGAAAACAATGCATCGCGAACGCGACGAAAAATGGAAATCATGTTTGACTTCATCTTGACAAATGCGAAAGTCAGCGAAATGTGGCGTCTAATTTGGAAGAAAATACTCTTAAACCATAATAAAATACTGTAGTTTTCCATTTTAGAAATAATTTTGATATGTAACTACCGTTTTATATATTTTACAAGTTTAATTAGTAATTTGTAACGCGACATCGCGAACGTGACAAGATTTCCACCTAGTTTTTCCAAGAGTTTGTTCATCAAATTGCATTCTATATATCGAAAACAGCTTTTAAAACTTGTTTTAAATTAAACTTTCAATATATTTCTAAGAATTAAAATGGTTCATGTAATCGTTAAAATACAAACGGTCCATTTTGAAAATCAATTTTTAAGAAAATAGGCAAAAATATGGAAAAAGTAAATTTATTCCAATGTATAATCTATATGTTCATCCTATTGAATTTCTTCTAGCGTATATTGATAAAATAAATAGCTTGAATACATTTTTGGAAGAAAATTTCACAAGATGAGAGTTTTTAATCCACTTTACGTTTTTTTTGGCAAGGTGGACCTTTTTCTGGAAATGCCCATATACATATTTCATTTATTTTGATATTTAAAAAAAATTGTAACAAAAATATGTGTAATTCATTTTCTTTTTTTTTTTTGCTAACTGAAAAGAGTCACAGATTAAAAGCAAGTTCATTTTATCAGCTAGAAAACTCTAACTATTTAATTATATTCCACTATAGACAATTCTCGGTAAGTTAAATAATTTATATAAGAAGCTTTATCTCTTTATTTAAAAGAAAAAACAAGAAAATAGCGGACAATTTTTGCAAATCCTTGTATTAAAAGTATTATTTTTAAAGAGCTTAAATTTAAATTTAAAATTGGTTATTAATAGAAATATATTTTAAATTTAAATTTACAATTTGTAATTAATAGAAATATTTTTTATAAACTTAATTGTAGACATGTTAATATAAAGTAATTTTAATCGTTTGGCCCACTGTGCGCTGATTGAAACCACCTTTCGCGGTGGTTCATTTGATCATTTGGCCAGCGGCTTTAACTGTTCAATGATCTGTGATCACTGATCACTGATCAGTGGTCAGTGATCAGTGGCGATTGGCTGATTGACACCACATTAAACAGCTTCGGCAAAAGTCGCAATATCAATAGATTGCAAATTCCCCAAGTCAATGTGTTTTTAGCTTCTTCTTTGGCTAAGTTTTTGGCAATGAGTTCGCGTTTGACTTCATCTTATTTACTGTCGTCACACATGTCTTTGCTTTTTTTTTTAGAATATTCTTCAGTTATTATTTGTCAAAGAAATTCTTTGTTTCGTTACCTTTATTAAAAATATCATAAAAATTTGAAATTGAAATTTTATTAGAATTTTCTGTCTCGAAGATTTTAAATTGGAATTGATATTTAAACACTGTAAAACAATTTTAAAATAAATATTTAAAATATGTATTCTATTTTAAACAAGATTATAGAGATTAAAAAACATTTGATTTATCGAAGTTTTGATTTTGAATTTCCCTAGTCACCAGTTACTATTTTCACTAGCCTCCTTTCTTATATCACTTTGACTCTCTAGTTTCAGGTGTTATCCCTCTGCTGTTTTTTCACCCCACCTGTCCCACTCTTCCCTCTCCTTCTGGCATTCTTTGTCTCCATTTCTCGCACATTGATTGGAATTCACAATTGAAACTCATTTTGTTGGCTTCGCTTGTTAACGGCAGATCCAAAGACTCAAGATTTGCCCATTATGGGCCATAAAGTGCGTTTCGGCCTCGACTCGTTTTTACTTTTTTATTGTTTGGCTGCGGCTACAGAAGAAAGCGTTCCGCCAAAATACAAAAAAATTACAATACTTAAAGCATTAAAATAATAAAAAATGAAGAAAAATATCAAATGATATGAAATGAATCAAATGGAAACGCTTTGAGGTCATTCGGCATTTCGTGTAATGTGGCAAGCATTTCAATAATAAAAGCCAAAAACTCAATTAAGCCCGCAACCTGTCCATATGTGTGTGCGTGTGTGTGTTTGTGTGTGTGTGTGTGTATGTGTGTGTGTGTGTGTGTGTGTGTGTGTGTGTGTGTGTGTGTGTGTGGTGCGTTGGTGGTGCAAATCTGTTGCCAACAAAGATACACAGAAAATAAAATAAATTAAAGTCGAACTTCTCTAACTCGAATCACCATCATTATCCAAAGAAAAAGTTCGAATTATGGAAATTTCGACTTATGGAGTTCTTTTTTTAAGTTTATTATGTTATTAAGATTTAGTTTGGGCTAGAGAAAATGCGAGTTGTAGAAGTTCGACTTATGGAAGTTCAACTGTATTACAAAATGCAAGCTTAAAATTCTTGATTTTAGCATGTGTTTTTTATTTTTAAGCATTTAATCAGAATATTTTTGTTTATAAAAAGAATATGCGGATACCTCCGAATTTAAATAGTATAATTTATAGTATAATTCATAATTCAGGTATCATAGTGGATTATTGAAATAATTAATAGATTAAACTAAAATTCAAACTAATCTTAAATTAATTAAATTAATTTATTACTATATTTTTCTTATTAATTATGAATTGTTTAATATTAATAATATTTTAAATGTAATGTTTATATTAGTGACTAGTGCCTTAAATTATAAGCGTTAGCTTTTAGAACAAGGAATCAAAATAAAGAAAATAAAAAAAATAATAAATAGTCAAAAAACAAATCGAAAACATTTAATTTCACTGAAAAAAGCAGTTTAAATATTTGCGAAGAAGGAATTGAAAATTCATACTTGAATCAAGTTCTTGGTTTAAGAAAATCCGGAATTTTTGAACTTCTGACACCGCGTTCAATTAATTTTATTTCGTATTGCCTGACTATTTTTTTTCAGTGTACATATGCCAAATTGCAAAATGTGCGCGATTTGTCTGACCGTTTGGAGTCCATAGTGCAGTTGACATGCAGCTGAGAGGAGGGGCAGTGGTCGGAGGATGTGGTGGTTAAGCAAAGGAGGAGGGGAAGGGTGAGGGGGAGTGGTGAATACTGAGATGGACAGGGCTTCAAAATGGAGACGTTGCCACCGGCGAACGACACTTTGCGGTTGTTTTTGTTGGTGTTGTTGTTGTTTGAGTTGGGAGTGTCGCCCGAGGCGGCTGCTTCGAATTCCACAGCGTAGACGACAGCAACAACAACAACAACAACAATTGGTAACAACAACAGCAACAACAGTTGGCAACATTGTGGTATGAAGAGAAGCTTCCAAAATAAAGTCTTTACATAATCAATGGCGAATTATTTATGGGAATTAATGTGCGCACTGCATTATCAAATGGATCAAGCGAATAACAGAGAGAGAGAGAGAGAGAGAGAGAGGGAGTGAAAGAGAGAGGGAGAGAGAGTTATGACAGGTAGAAGACAGAGACAATGGTTTACATTGTTAACATGTCAGTTTTGGACGGATTTCATTGGTTGAATGAATGTTGAATGAAGCCAAATTGTCATTTAAAGTGGAAAAAGAGGGGAAAAGAGGGGAAAAGCGAGGGAGAGACAGATTACGATAGATAGGAAGAGTAAGAGAGATTAAACGATCATCAAAATCGATATCTTAAGCTAAAAAATTAGTTTAACAAAATTAACTTAAGCTAAATGCAGAATTTATAATTTCCGCTTCAAAATCTGTTTGGTTAACGTCAAGTTATTATAGTTTAAAGTTGTTAAATTTTGACTTATTCACTTGTTATTTTCACTTTACAAGATATAAATCTTGTTAATTTTGTCTTTTTTTCTCCAAAAATCTCAGAATCAAGTTTAAACTTTTATCTTATACAACATATGACATTAGAAGTTGATTAAAAGTTAAAACTTGATATTTACAAATTTTTAATTTCGAAATACACAAAGAACTTTTTGCTTAAAAATCGATAGAAAAATCGAACGAAACTAGTAAAAAACCATGTTCAAAATGACATTCCGATTGGACATCGGATAAGCTTTGGCAAACTTATGCAAATTTAAAGTTGGTCCGATATTTCGCTATTATTTATCTTCAAACTTCGACAGCTCGAAAATAAACTCGATTCAATTTTTTATTAATTTACAAAAATGACTTAACTGGTTGTTGACTCTGCTAAAGTGCAGACACAAACCACACCCAGTTTTCGCATCAGCTTTGCTGTGAGCTTTTCACCACGAACTCTACCAATAGTCAGTACAACAATCATCGAAATTGTAGACTGGAAAAATGCGACTCTACACGAGCGTTGCCAGATAGTCACAAAATATAAAAGTAAACAAGACTGTAGCTTAAATATGAAAAGCATGTTAATTAATTTTCTAACAAATTTAGTGCATTAAATAAAGTTGACAAATTTATTGCAAGTTGTTGTCAAATGTTAGCAAAGTCAACAGTCTGGCAGCGCTCAGCATAGTGAGGACACAAACCCACGGGCAAATGCGCAGCTGTCACGGAGTCAGCTGTTAAATGAATCCGATGTAGCGGAAAGGCGACGCGAGTCCTTTTAGCCAAAGGATGCTACGATATTTGCGCAGTTTGCGTGCGGTTTTCGGAGCGAAAGGACGCAACAGCGGCAACAGCAGCAGCAGCAGCAACAGCAACAGCGACAACGGCAACATTAACCGACGGATACCAGTCAGACGTGAGACAACACTTCCCACTCTCCCCTCTACCATCACCAACTCACCCCACCCCACCTCACCACACACCTCTCCCCTTGCCAACAACTACATATTTAAAGCGACAAATTAAATTAACATAAAATTTAAATAAATATTTATTTAAAATCGAATAAAATAATTGTAATTTTTCTTTATTTTATTTTAAATTTCTTTTTCCTTTTTGCCCAATAATTTTGATATTTATTTTAATAACATCGAAATAAAAATCTATATAATTCAATCATTTTTGCGCGCGTCTTTTTTGGCCTTAATTGTGTTTGTTTATTGTTTGTTGCTGCTGCTGCTGTTGTTGTTTTTGTTGTTGTCACCGCATTAACAGCAAACATTTCAGCCCGCTCCGCAGGGGGGCGGCCTGCAAGGGGGGCGTGGCTCGCCAGTTGCCGGGCGTGTCGCGTGTTGTGTTGTTCTTTTTGTGTTGTCCGTGGCCTAAACCGTAAAAAGTTCTCTTTTGTTTTTTTTGCAGTGCAAATAACTGAAAACAATTGTGAACAGCAAAAGTGTTTATTGTGATTTTTAGCCACGTGAGAATTTTAACGGCTCTGCAAGGACCCTTGGATTACCTTGCGGGCCAACAAAACGACCAACAACATAAAACAAAAACAAAAAGAAAAATAATAAAAACAAGTACGGGGTCTAAAAACGCGGCCAAGTGGAAAGCGAGTCACAGCAATTGGTAAGAATATGCATGATATATGCATAAGTATTATTATTATTATTATTATTTTTATTATATTCAAGGCTGCAAGCAAGTTGTGAAATAAATCTCACAGAATATTGCAGAATTTATTTATTTAATATTGTCTTAAATGTAAAAACTTTGTGAAGCGAAATTTAATCAATATTAATATTTAAACCTTTTGTGATTTGAGCCCGTTTGGTGTTAAAATAATACATGAATAAAGTAAATCGAAAAATGTCATTCTTTTTTTATATTTTACTAGCTATTATTGATTTTGAAAGAGTGGAAAATTAATTGTTTATTTATTTTATTGTAGCTTACAACTATTTCACATTTACAATATTTTATGCACTTCAACAAACTACGAAAAATGTTTAAATTTGTCTGTGCTTGATTTTTATTATAGTGGACAAATAATAATAAAAGCATTAACTAAAGTTTGAAACGTTAAAAGCATCAAATTTTTGTATTAAATAATTATTATTATTTTTTTGATAATTAATTATTATTAAATGAATTCAGAATTAGAATAATTTATACGCTTAAAAAAATTACAAAAAATAAAAACATTAGCTCAACTTTAAAAGCATTACATCTTTGTATGAAATAATTAGTATTACTTATTATTAATTAGTTATTATGGAATCAATAAAAAATTTAAAAAATGGTTAATGAATTGATTAAAAATTATTTTTTATTTTTACTAAATTCAAGAAAGCGAAATCTAAAATTTGAATCATCTTAACAGATTCGCAGCCTTGATTATAATAATAAATAATAATAATTATTAATATGTCAATTGATTTGCGGCTACTGTTGTTGTTGTTATTGCTTTGAAGTTGATTTTGCGGTGGCTCAACTGCTGTGGTTGTTGTTGTGGCGGCTTTGTTGTGGATTAGGAGACTGTTAACGATTACTGATAGCCAAAACACTGTTGGCCCGGCAAATGGCAGCCGCAACCTTTAGCTTGTGGTTACAGATTCTCTATGTAGCTCTGTGTGTGTGTGTGTGTGTGTATGTGTGTGCGTGTGTGTGAAGGATAGGAATGGGGTGGTGGGGGAGGGGAACAGACCCTTTTTGTATTTCGAGCATTGATGGGTTTCCTGCTCAAAGTTCAAATCGAATCATTTGTAGGCTTTATATTTAATTTGCATGGCATTTTCAGGGGTTTTACAAACGAGACAAAGCAACAAACACGAACCCAAAACAATTCTCAGCCCTCTTTCATTCTTCATCTTTCATCCTCCACCTCCCTTCTACATCCTCCATGTTCCCTTTTCAACCCAGAAAAAACACAAAAGCAATAAAACCCCGCAATGAGCAATTTTAACAATTTCGACAAGTTTTCTTTGTAATTTTCACTGTGTGTTTACAGTTCTTATTGTTTTTTTTGAGTTTTTCTTTCCAAAGTTCGTAAACATTTCTGTTTTCTTTAATATTATTGTTATTATTTTTTTGGCATATTTTGTACAATTTGCAAAAGATTTAAAATGAAAATATACGCATTCAATTTCGATCTCAAAAGTATGCAATGAAAATGTTTTCAAACTAGATATTTGTACAGTAACTTCTAAAAGTATGCAACGCTATTGTTAATCAATTGTGGTTTTTACTTACAGTATGTTCAGTAATTGCTTTGACAAAGATATATAAAATTTGCGTTTTTTTAATATAATTAGGTCAATTAATTTTTATTTAAAGTTATTTCAAGAGCGTTAATTATATAAAACAAATTGTGAAATAAAAAACCTGCAAAATAAATTCAGTTAATTTTGTTTAATAATTTTACTAACTGTATGTATTAAAACAATTTAAATGCAAATTAAAAAAATAAAAATTAATTTGCTACTATTGCTACAATTGTAATTTATTACATGGAAAACTGTTTCATAATTGATTTTTCTCGGAAAAGTAATTGCATCAAATTGCAGTCGTTTAAATTAAAAAGTTAAATTTGTATAAATCCGAACATTTAAAATGATTGTATTAAGTTCATGGCTGTTAATGTTCTTACTGTAATTCTTTGTCTAGACAATTCAATAATTTACGAGACAAATTCGTAATTCTCACTGAAATCTTAAAAAATTCTCTAAGGTATGCGAGAATTTGAAATAGAATTTCCAAGTGGAAAAATCGTATTTTTGAAAGGTATTTTTCCCTTTACTAACGAAATTACACTCAACACTCAGCTCAACCGATATACAGAGTGGGTCACGAAAAAGTTGCGTTTTAAAATGGCTATAAAAAAGGAAGGGGTGTATATTTTTTAAATCATTTTTTTTATTGAATGCAGATTAATAATAACATTATTGATGACGATTAAGCGCTAAGCTCATGAAATAAATGTATTTGTTAGACGAAAAAAGTGTTATAAAAATGAAACATAAAAAAGCCACATTAAATATTCAATAAACTATAAACGCTTTTAGATTTGTAATAGTTTGCAATAAAAGCTAACATAATAATATTTAGAAACGATAAAGGTCAAATCATTAAATATTATTGATCACTAAATTGAATTGGCACCAAGTGATTATCGCACTGTTAAGTGGAGCAAGAGTTTTACGATATTAGCATTTCATTTGAGTGAAAATTGTAGAAATTGCTGGAGATATTGTATTGTGGAACAGACTAAGGTAGTGTTAGCAATATATATTTACCATTTCTTAAATCTGTTTCATGAATCAGTCTACTTGAAATGGGGAATTGGCGGAATTTTGCTAAAATTTGTTTATAGAACTCTGAACTCTGTTATGAACTCTGAACACGAAAATTAGCTAGCAATATTATTGGAATGTTTTTGAAATCAGCATCTCAGTGAGAAATTGCTGGATAAATTGTATTTTGCAACAATCTAAGGCTAAAAATCCTTATATTTATATTTACAACTAACTTGCATATTTCCTTTCCCTATTCGAAAGAGGGAAAATTCTGCTAGTTTTTTTTTGAGATCAAGACTTTGTGGAATTCTGAGCAATATTTATGGAAGTTTTTTTCTCAAGTTTGAAGGCGATTTGCTGGCGAAAAAGTTATATTTATTTAGAGCTGCTCAATTCAAGAATACAAATAACAAAATCAGCATTTCATTTAAGTTACGCTCAACTTTTTTTGCAACTTGACGAAATGCTAGCGAAATGGTTTTGTGGAACTGGCTTTTTAGGGGGCGGATTTGCAAGCATTATTTATGGTCGTTATTTTAACTTCATTCTCTTTGTGCTTTTGTAGTTGCCGTTGGTTTCGTTTCTTCTACTTCTTTATTTTGTTTTATTTCATAGCATACTTTTGCGCGTGGTTGCATTACTTTTTATTGCATTGCAAGCAACAGCAGCAACAACAATTGCAGCTGCAGCAGCAGCAGCAGCAACAACCACAGCAACAGCAGCAGCAGCAGCAACTGTGCTGTTGCTTGCAGCATATTTCGTTATTTTAAATTTTATTTCCACTCAAGCAGAACTCATTGGAGAGCAAAGAAAAAGGGCGCAAAGCAAAAAATAAAAATATAAAGAACGAATAAGAAGAAGAAGAAGTAGAAGCGTTAAGTGCTTAAAGCAGCAGCAACAGCAGCAGCCGATTTTTTCTTATTTTTATTTCTGTTTACACACATATACGAGTATATATATTGTATATTTTTTATTTGTATCTGCGAATTTGTGTGGCAACAACGAAGCCCGCCGGCAACAGGCAACGGCAGCAGCAGCAACAACAGCAACTGCAGCCGCAAAAAATGGCCGCAGTGGCATTGGCAACAGTAATAACGACAACAACAACAACAACAACGGCAACAGCAACAGCAGCAGCAGCAGCAACACAAGCAGCATATTGACAAACTGATTGAATGAATGAAAGCAGCGACAGCTGCGACGGCTGCGCGGATTGCTGAAGATGTTGATGAAGATGAAGGCGAAGAAAATGCCGAGCAGCCTGAAATGCGACACGACAATGCCAAGTGCCAACAACAGCAACAACAAAAGGGGAAATTAAGTGCCAAAGGCAACGACAACGACAACAACAACACTAGCAACAGCAACAACTTTGTCAACGCCAAGCGAAGCAAAATCAAAACTAAATTTACATAACAAAACAACAAGTTGAAAGCAAAAGGAAGCGCACAAAAAGTATAATCAAAATATACACAAGCAACAGCAGCAACAACAACAGCAACAACAACAACAGCAACAACTCGAGGAGCAGCAACCGCAACATGGCACTCGCTGCACTGGGCAGCAGTGGGCGTGGCCAAGGCGGCTGGTGGCTAATATTGCTGCTGTTGCTGGCCCACAGCAATGGACGTGCACAAGCAGCGCCCACAAAGGCAGCAACTGTTGCTGGCACAACAGCAACAGCAGCACAACAGTTGCAGATAGGCGTTGAGGGGGACACGCCCACTTTGATGGCAACTGGCAGACAGCAATATGTGAGCACAGTAACCACAGCAACAGCAACAGCAGCAACAGCTGCAGCACCAGCAACAAGAGTACAACCAGCAGCAGCAACAACAGTTGCACCACCTTCAGTAACAGTTGCACCACCTTCAACAACAGTTGCACCACCAGCAACATCCACAGCTGCAGCTCCAGCAACATCCGTTGCACCACCAGCAACAGTAACAGCTGCACCATCAACAACAACCGTTGCACCACCAACAACAACCGTTGCACCACCAACAACAACCGTTGCACCACCAACAACAACCGTTGCACCACCAGCAACAACCGTTGCCCCACCAGCCACAATTGCTCTCGTATCCAACAGCAGCACAGAGCTGCCAGCAACAACAGCGAGCAGCAACACGTTGCAGTTGAACCACCAGCAGTCAGTGGAGTCGGTGGTGCAGCTGCTTGACTTGGAGCTCACAGCAGCACCACCCATAAATAAAGGTCACGATGGCTTGAAGTTTACCAAAAAGAAGCAACTGCAGCAGCAACAATTTCACACAACAACAACCACCCCGAGCAGCACCACCACAATGGAAACCGAAGTGGAGCGCATTCCGACAACAACCACCAGTCGCACCACCGTTGAGAGCAATCAGCCAGCGGTGCTGATGCCGGTGCCCAATGGTTATTTGGGACCCATTTTTATGGGTGAAAAGATTTTCAGTGTGGTGCATCCGGCAAAGCAACCACAGGCAATGCACCACCAGCAACCACTCGATTCCATTGAATCACAATTGCGCGAGGGTCGCCTTGTGGAGATACTTGCACCGACCGCATTGCTTGAATCAGGCAGCACCACCAGTCGCACCACCACCACCACCAAAACCACAACAACTAGCAAACCACAGGCGGTGCTCTCGACAACGGTGTTCCAAGTGCCAGAGCCACTGGGAGCGAGCACCACTCGATTGCCGATGGCCGCCGCGGAGATCAGTGTGGCTGCACCACCGCGCACCGAATCGAAGATCTCCGACATACAGATCGAGGTCTATGACTCCACGGTGGACTCGATTGTGGCCTCGACCAATTTCCGCGATACTCAGGGCTATTATCCGCTGCCCTTGGAGCCGGCACTGGGCACCACGAAACCGCCGAGCTCGCCGGTGGCTCAGCGGTTCACCCAATACGTGATCGATCGCGCCGATGTCTCCACCCAGCCGGCGGATCCGGGCGTGGGCAAACCCGAGCCGGCTGCCATTGAGATTCACATAAATGTCTCCGAGGCGTTTGGCAATGAGAGCGAAGATCTGGAGTTTTCGTATCGCCAACCACCGGGTGGTGACAGCGGCAAGCCGAGCAAGATCAACGACGAGATCCTGGTGGTGGAGATCATCGACAGCAGTGCGGCGGACAACAGCACCGAGAACGTCTCCTCCAACGTCAGTTCGGAGCGCCTGAGTCTCAACCCCATGCAATTCAACTATCCCTATCGATCGGATGATCGGATAATGGGGGCCGAGCCACCGGCGGTGCGACCACCGCAACCACAGGATGCGGACGAGCTCTTTATGGCGGATCGAAGTGGTTCATTGCCACGTCCACCGCATCCGCCGCCACCGCCGCCAATGCCACGAAAGCCGAGCATCGATCGCGACTCGGACACGATTTTCTACATTTCCAACACGGAGGTCAAGGTGGGCGAGTCCCTGCCCACGCCCGCGAGCGGTGTCAACGAGCAGCAGCGCAAGCAGCAGCTGGAGAATCAGTTCTTCCCAGCCAGCTATGTCCTGGACCAACAGCGCAGCTCCTCGGCCACGCCGCGCTATGAGGAGGACATCATTCTGTCTCCGCTGCACAACACGGCGGACGCCTTGAAGATCTTAAGGAGTCCCAGCGGTGTCAGCGGTGGGGACGGTGCACCACCGTTGGACGTGACCTATGTGGGTGAATCGGTCATAGAGGTGGAACAGCAATCGTTTCCTTCCACTTCATCTCCCCTGAACTCGATTAGTTCCCCGCAGCCGGATATTATCATACAGCCCGCGGTGTTGCCGGATCTGGCAATTGGAGTGCCAGTTATAGGGGAGCTTCCACCGCAGATCGAGCTCAAGGAGATCGACTATATGCCGGGTGAGCTGGTGGGCCAGAGCCAGGGCATCTATGAGAACGACATTGACAGCAACAGTCTGGGCATGGGCAACGATCCCGATGTCATCGAGAGCTCCATTCAGTACGGGGGCGATTTGATCGACGACGGCGCCGGCGGTGGCTTCGATGGCGTCGAGGGCTCCTATCCCTTCGACAGTCCAGCTCATCGGTTGCAGCAACAGCAACAGCCACTCGGACATCGGTTCAGTCATCTGCATCGGGAGCAGCAACCGATTGCCGAGCTCCTCAATGCGACGCTGCAGCAACGCAATGAATCCGCCTCGGATTTGGGAGGAGCTTCTGCCATGGCGCCACTGCAACACGGTGGCAATCAGCTGTTGGAACTGAAGGCCATCTCAGCCTATCCCTCAAAGTCGGACAATCCATTGGCGGGTAAGTGGAAAGTCCTCAAGTCCCAATCTTTGCTCACCTCTGACTTGATCTCTTTGCAGACTATTTCAACCTGATTGCGGTCTCCGTTGGTCTCATCATAGTCGTTCTGGCCGCTGGACTCTTGACCTCCATGTACTGTGCCGTGCGGTAAGTAAATGGGTTGGGATAGGGATAAGTTTAAGGCGGGGAGAAATAGCAACAGAAGACTCCTAACAGTGAGTGAAACTGAGACTGTCCCATTCTGAGCTAGACTCTTAAGATTAAGTGCGAATATGAAGCACCTTTAACTGTCCCCCTTTTCTGTGCACTTTGCTGCTCCCTATACATCTTCCGTG
This sequence comes from Drosophila suboccidentalis, assembly GCA_037043435.1. Classification (NCBI taxonomy): domain Eukaryota; kingdom Metazoa; phylum Arthropoda; class Insecta; order Diptera; family Drosophilidae; genus Drosophila; species Drosophila suboccidentalis. Next base: position 163,369 of record JBAMBK010000502.1, on the reverse strand, counting down.
TAGTCCATTAAGGTTTCTTCCTCCCTTTCCCCACAAGTCTGGCCGTTGTTTACTCTGGTAATGACCCTAACAAGCTTCAGTTGCACGGCTTAAGGCCTTAGCTGCTGTGACATGTCAAGAAATCCCCTTCTTAGTGGATTAGTCTTCAAGGGCAACTCTTTTTCTTTCTTGCCCCTGAACAACCCTTTGGTGAGTGTCGATTGGACTTGGCTGCGATGTCCTTCAAATCGAAATAATTGCAACGCATTGCAGTTGATGCTCAATAAAATCGAAAAATGTCAATGGGACGAGGGTTATAATATGGGGTTGCCCCAAGTCAATTGTATATTGGAAGTAGGGTAAGGTGTTGGGTGGAGAGAGGGTGAAAGGGAGAGAGATTGGATGTAGGCAGGGAAGGGAAAGAAAAGAGGTAGGTAGGCCAAGAGGATGGGGTCTGAGAGGATGAAGGTAGGGAAGGAAGGTTAGAAGAGGAAGAAGAGAAATAAGGAAGAAATCTAAGGTAGGGATTGAGGGAATGAAGGTAGATAAGAAAAGCAGCGCCAAAGAAGACAGAGGGAGCAGCTAAAAGGGGAGAATGAGGAGAAAAAGGGAAAGTTCGGAGATAAAGTAAGTTGGGGGAGAGTGTGGGTAGACCGAGAAAGAAGGTAGGGTTGAGGGTTAGTAACAGAAGGTACGGCGAGGCACAAGACTTGGAGATAATAAGGAAATTGATATAAACAGAGCCTTGAAGGGGTAAGGAGAAAGCGCAAGTGAAATAAATGTGTCGGTATGGAGGTAGAAATAAAAGAGGACAAAGAAAAAGTAAGCAGGATGAAAGATGGGGTAGAGTGGAAGTCGCGGTTCGACAAAGGGCCGAGAGCGTAGCAGGTGCTTAGAAGAAAGAGGATAAGCATGGAGAGCTTGCAATAAGAAAGAGGGAGAACTGAGTAAGGGCGAGAGTTGCGGTTGGATTAAGTGGTGAGGGGAGTAACAGCTGCTGTTGTTGCCCTGCAGTCAACTTCAAAGTGCCAAAAGGGTTACCTGGCCACGCCCAACGCCCACAGCTACAAGCAAAAGAAGAAGAGAGTAACAGTAAGACAGACAGACAGACAGACTGACAGGCTGGAAGATATGCATAATACACATGGGAGCTATGGGGTTTGAGAGGCGTGGCAAATCGCATTTATCAGCTTCATTCTGGCATTTTATTTCTCGCAGCTAAATCTGTGACTTACCAAGCGATGGGGGGTGGACAGAAGGGAAGGAAGGGAGTGTGACGCAATGTCAGCACGCACATCCTTTTTGAGGCGGGGAAGGGGGGAAGGAAGAGGCAAGTAACGCCTTCATAAATCTCGAGCATGCCACGTAAATGGGAATTTGTTGCCGCCGTTGCTTTTATATGCGGCCACTAAATGCCAAACAAAATAAAGACGGCTGAGGAGGGGGAGTGAAGGAGGTAGCTGCGGAAAGAGGGAGAGGGGAAGAGTGAAAGAGACTGACTCAGACTGAAGCCAAAAATCTAAAGGCGCCACAAATCAACGCAACGCGCGTCGACAGACGTTGCCGGAAGCGGAAGTTGCCACGGCGACAGTCACACACACACACACACACACACACACACAGAAGGAAAGAGATAGAGAAAGGGGAAGCGAGAAAAAGGAGTAGAGAAGCGAAGCGAGAAGATGACGAAGAGGCCAAAGGCAGAAAGAAGCTAACAAGGCAAAGGCAGAGGCAATGGCAACAGCAAAGAGGAAACGCATAAAACGTCAAATGGCAACCGCAAAAAGCAGAGAAAAAAATGAAAGAAAAGAAGGAAAATAAAATAAAATAAAATAAAAGGTGCCACACACGGACACAAGATGAAAGTCGACAAATGCGCAACGGAAATAAATTTTACCTTCCCCAATTTCTCCTACGTCTTTTGCGGTCACACACGCACACACACACACACACACACACACACGCACAAACACACACATGAGGTTGAAGAGGGTGAAAGGAAATTGCACAATAAACTGTCGAGACGAGAAATTAGTTGTTGTGCCCTCTGTGTGTTGTTTGGTAAGAGAAACGCATTAAAAACGAAAGTACAATTTGAGGGTCTCTCAAGTGTGTGAACACAGGCAGAAAGAGAAGAGAGCGAGAGAGCGAGAGAGAGAGGTGAGAAAGGGCTAAGAACCAAGTCTCTTCTCAGTTTCATATGCAACACCTTTCGCAATATTGTTTGTTTTTCTATTCTCAAGCACTCTCAATTTTTCACGCTTGCCACAAAAGCTTTTAAATAGATGAATTGCAATTCTGAAAGCTACTTGGCAACTCTGCAGCTCTCTTTCCCTCGCCATTCATTTGTTGCCTCCGATTTCTAATTCATCGTCTCCTTCTGGACGCTTCTTTGTGGGCTTAAATGCTCTTCAACGGATTGGCAGCACTTCAGAGACTCTTTGCGGCTGTCTGGCAACTCTGTCGAGTAGATGTGCAGCACAGCGGGCTTCAAAGATTAGCTCCCACTTCATTCAAGCGTCGAGGCTTTCCCTTTTCACAATTTCTCTTACATTGCTGAAAAGGTTTTAAGACGATTTCCAACACTCACAAAATGTTCTATTGAGTATGTAGAATTTCGCTTGTGCGTCTTGCTGGCGGCACTTACCAAACTACATATATTAGGTTAGAGCGCTGTTCCCGTTGGCCTAGAGAGTAATTGCATTAGTCTGGCAACTCTAAGCAAACAGTTAGATAGGCAAGAGCAAAGAAAGTCTTTTTTGGCATGTCGCAGATTTGATACCCCTGGTAGACCAAATTTGGAGAGAAGTAGATCTTCCTCTCTGTGCTCCTCACTTTCTCACTCTCTCTTTTTTATTCTCTCTCTCTCTCTTGTCTATTTCCTGTGCTTTTAAGTAATTTATTCAAGCAGATGAGCCCTTTTTTCTTAAAGGGAAAACATTTAAGTCTCTTTCTTTCACTCTATCACTCTCTCTCCCACTCTCTCTCTGCCTCCCCCTGTCTCTCTCGCTCTCCCTCTCCCTCTCTCTCTCTCGGGCTAACTTTTAAGCTGATGCCACAAATGTAGTCAAGTTATTGTGAATTTTAAACGCATCTCGTCAACATTCGAATTGAATGGTATTCTACATATATAGTCTTACTCGCTCACTCATCCATTGTCTCTCTCTCTAACATTCTCTCTCCTTTTCGCACACATTCTATTTGCGTTTCCTTTGCAGCTATTTCTTGAACAAGAATGCGACTTCGAGTGCCGCTGGCGATGACAGTGAACAGGGACAGGGACAGGGACAGGACTCCAAGCATGAGGTAAGTGCTCAGATAGTTGAAGAAGAAGAACATGATGATAATGATGATGATGAAGAAGAAGAAGAAGATGAAGAAGTAGTGGTAGAAGGTACGCAACAAAAACTTCAATTGAAATTTAAACGCAAATGCCGTCAAGTGCCTGAAAGTTTTGTTGGCAAGCCGCGCCACAACACTTGCAACAACCACCGAACCACCGAACCACCCTTGACCCCCTCTTGGACGCACCACTCTCCCCATTGCCAACCCATTGCCCATGCAACAATGCTAAAAATGTTGCGTAGCATTTCCAAATTTCCGAGCGTAATTCCATTGCATTCAAGTCGAGAAAAATGAATGTTTTATTTTTGCTCAACTACAGATGTTCCTCTCTCTCTCTCTCTCTCTCGCTCTCTCTCTCTCTAAGTTTATGATGTGTGTGCGCGTGTGTGTGTTACAACCAAGGCTGCCAACTGGATTATGAGCAGAACCTTTCAAATTACTTAGCCCTTGAGTTCGTGCCGCAAACCTTTCTTTAAAAACGGTTCAGCTCAAGAAATAAAAATGTTATGCAATTTAAATATTATACACTGAAAAAAAGAGCACTTTCTAAAATCAAGAACATTCATCTTAAATATTTTGTTCTTGAAATAAGAATATTTTAAGACCAAATAACTAAAACTAAGAATATTAATCTTGGAAATCGTAAATTCTTAATATAAGAATAAATTTTGAAATTGAAATATTTTGTTCTTAATATAAGACCATTTTAAAACCAAATTACTAAAACTAAGAATATTGTTCTAAAAAATCTTAAGTTCTTAGTATAAGAATAAAAATCTTAGATCTAAGATCTTTTTCTCTTAAAATAAGAACAAAAATCTTAAAGTTTTGTCACGTTTTGAGACCTAAAATTCACAACTGGTTCTGGATTCTCAAAGATGACATTAGGCTTAAATCGCTGGTCAAGTCAGCACAACGGTGCTGATGATAGAGATTGGCACCTCTTGAAACAGCTGTACACCGATCCAGTTTGTTGTTTAGTGTCATATTGACATTACTAGACCTTAATTAAACTACAAATTACTTCATTCTTCTTAAAATGCTAAGAAGCTTAATCTTTATTTGAGATTTTTTGTCTTGAGTATTCAAAACTTTGTGGTCTATAAATAAGAAAATACAATCTAAAAAAATAATAAGTTTTATTCTTATTCTAAGATTTGTGGTCTTGAAAATATAAGAATTTATGATCTTGAAAATAAGAACTTGGTCTTAATTGAAAAGTTCTAAGAATCAAGATGTGTTTTCTTACTTCAAGATTTTCATGTTCTCGACGCATTTTTCAGACCAAAGTTCTTAGTTCTGAAACCATAATCTTGATTTTAGATCCTTTTTTTTATCAGTGTAAAAGATTAAATATAATGTACTTTTATTGTCATAAAAAAATTTGTGTTTACTCACAAGTATGCAGATAGCTCAGAGTCAATATTAATTAATTTGTTTTTTTTTTTTACATGATGTGAAAGTATATTTGCTTTTACTTCCATTGAACTCAAAAACACATTGTTGTATACATAACAATTTTAGACAGTTTTCTTCTGCTTAAAAAATCGAGAAATATGTATTTAAAAACAATTGAGAACATTATTTAGCTTAAATTATTTAATTGAGTCAATTCATTTTCATTATTTTTTTTCATTTAAAATTTTTCTAAACTTATTTTACATTAAATAAATAAATGAGTAATTAATTAAAGCCTTGGTTCAGAGCTCAAATTTGGTAGACTCTTCGGCCCTGGTTGCAACAATAAAAAAAAGGTGTGCACTCTATGCTTACAGTTGTCGTCCATTTGCTCCAACTCGATTGGAGCAGCATCATCCTCATCATCGCCCGCCTCGCAGCTGAGCAATCCCGAGGATCTGCATTCAAATCCAAATCAAAATCCGAACCCGAATCCAAATCCAAATGCAGCTCTAATTCGTTCCATGTCCTTGGCCTTGGCGAGTGGCGTGCAACGCATTGAGTTTCAATTTGAGACACGTTCCGATATACAGAATACACCGAATGCCACAGCGAGTGGAACGACCACGCCCACATTCGCGGGGGCGTTTGCATTCAGCGGTTCCGTCACAAAGATGACGCTCAAAGATAATCATCTGATTGTTGTCACCGAAGAGCGACATGTAAGTCGAAAATAACAGCGCTGTTAACTTAACAGCTGTTAACTTTACATATTTGCCTGTTTTCTGTCTGTTCTTATTGATGTCGTCTCCCTTTCACGCACTGCAGATCTTGATTTTTGACCAACCCCGTCGGAGGATCATAGGTGTTATGTTTGCGAACCAGTTCGCAGGCTCACTGAACTAGTTCACGACAGAGACTTTAGGCTTGCTACCAATTATCTAACAGAAGAAGTTAATAAATAAACATAACTAGTTCCGAAATGAGCTGATCTAGTAACTAGAGTTAAATAACTAAAGTTAAATATAAAAATATATTACTATTTTTTGTTTTTTACGTTTCAGTTAGTTCATTTTAAAATCAATACATTCGAAGCCAACTTAACCTGTAGATATATAAAGATCCAAATAGACGTTGTTACTCAATGAAGTGAACTAGTTTACTAATAACATTAACTATGTATTTCCAAAGAACCAGAAAATATCATAGTTAAATTGATTATATATTGTAGTTTCGACTAAGAAACTTTCAATATTCCTTTCATTACTTGAACTGGAATAAGTTCATTTGAAAAAAAAAAATAAATACCACAGTATGAAAATATGAAGATATCCAATTGAAAACGGGTTTCTGAGCATTTGAACTAGTTCAGTTTTAATCAATGGATTTTTAGTCATAGCACCTATTTGTTCCATTCATGGGGTTGATGTGTTTAGTGTTGTAAAACTCTAAGTTATCCCTGTTGTCTCTTTCTCTTTCTCTTACTGGCTTGCTCGTCTGTCTCTTTTTCTCTTTCTTACACATGTTTTTATATATTGTATATCACTTTTTCTCTATCTACGTGATTTGTTATGATTGTTGTCGTAGTATTGATTGATTGATTGATTGTTGTTCTTACAATATCTGACTGCGTTTAGTTGTATATAGAGACAGCAGTCTCTTACTTACTCTTTCTCTCAAACATCATTTGTCTAAGCGCTCTCTTTCCCACACTTTAATGACTTCTTTGTGGTATTTTTATAGAATAAAGGATGGATCAGTAGTATACATATATGTATAGCTATCTCTGTTCGTTACAACTTTAGCTGAACTAGACCTTGATCTTACTGTATGATTGTCTCTTTCCCTCGCATATACTTATTTATTGTGTATATGGTTGTCTCATTTCTATTTATTCTACTTTAGCTAAAACTTTGACTTAATTTTGATACTGTCTGCCTTGTATATACTTGTCTCTTTTACTCAAATATCTAATTGTCTGGTTGTCTCTTTCACTAAGCGAATGTATTTAACGTGTTTGCACAGAGAGAAAAACACGTACTAAAATTCATTTTCAATTTCCTCGAAATGAGCGATTGCGATTCTTAAAGTCAAATACGAATCGCTGAAATTGAGTCTAAAATTCTTAAAATAATCAGAAGTCAAGTGTAACTCTAGATTTACTAGAAATGTTTACTAAAATAATATGTAATTTCGAAAGGGTGTTTTTTCAACTCACTTTTGAGTTAACAAATATTTAAGTTTCGAACTTCAATTATTACAATAAAAATAAGTTTTTCATGTGAGTTTCTTAAATACAAATAACTTGATTTTTCGCTCTGTGTAGCTGTCTCTTTCCCGCACGCTTGTCACCCTGTTACGAGTACACACATCAAGTGCATTTTGTGGAACACCCGATGAAGAAATGCCTTTTTATATATATGTATATAGTATATATTTTATATGCACCATCTGTCTTTGTCTGACCTTTCGCGAGTGTCAGCTATTTGTCAGGCATCCCCCTAAGCAACCTGTCCCTCTCTCTTCATTTCTTCATCTCTCTGTCTCCCCTGTCAGTGTGTGTGAGGTGTAAATGTGCCACTAGCGAAGCATATGCAAATGCAATTTTCAACACTTTCCGCATGGCAGACACTCGATTTGTCTCTCAGTCAGCCACAGTTAGCTGTGAATTCCAGTTCAAGTTCCAGTTTCAGTTCCTTTCACCTTGTGCCAACTTTCACTATCAAATGTTATTCTTGATGTTGTTCACGTTGTTGTTGTTGTCATGGTTGTTGTTGCTGTTGTTGTTGTTGCCTGCTGCATCTGGTGTCTATGTTGTTAGTTGTAAGTATGTAGTTTTCTTTCCTTGCCTGATTTGCCAACTTGTTTCTCTTTCCCCCAACCCCCGTCCATTTCTCACTCACTCACAGGACATTTCGAGGAACGCGAGGGAGACGAAAATGCACACGGACAAGGACGGCGTCTTTGTGGTGGAAGTGGCACGTGGCGTTGACTCGAAGCAACCACCCGACAGTCCCGCCAACGGCGTCGACACCACCGAGTTGCCATTAGACACATTGAATGCTAAGCAGGCCGTTGCAGCCGTCGAGGATCGATCGTTGCCTCCGAGTCACGAGCAGGTGCAGATTCATGCACCACCTAGCGATTTCGCTAACCCCTTGATGGCCCAAGCAGCTGGAGGTGCTGCAGCTGTAACGGCAACTGCAACTGGATTGCATCTCATTGAGGAGGAACCGCTGGCCGTTGACGAGGATGTCCTGCCGGAGGAAGGACTGCCCCTGCGTGCACAGGCTGCCACCGGACTTTCTCAGTCTGATCTCAGCTCCACTTCCTCCAGTGACTCGAACAAACGCTACTCCTATGGCAACCAGGAGCTCTATGTCTTCGATCAGCCCGGTTATGTGACAAACGCACCTACGGTGCTCAGCATCCCGTTGATTGCCAGCGAGGAAATCACCGAGCAGGAGCAGCAAATTCCGCAGTTGAAGGCAGAGCCGGAAAAGGAGCAGCAAGCGGAGAAGTTGTCGGAAAAGCAGCTGGAACAGTCGGAGAGGCCAAAGGAACAACAGCAGGAGTCGGAAAAAGAGTCGGAGCTACAGTCAGGAGAAAATCAGATGGAACAACAGCAAAACAGCAGCAGAAGGAGCAACAAATTCAGCAGGAGTCGGAAAAAGAGTCGGAGAATCAGCAGTCAGAGAGCTGCAGCTGTTGGTGGAGGAGACTTCAGTGCCAGCGCCAGCTGAATTCGGCAATGTGGAGGAGAATAGTGACGAAGCTAAAGAGGCGACTAACGAAGCAACTAACGAAATCACTAGCGACCAGAATAAGGAAGAAACCAAGACCGAGACTTTAGAAGCAGAACAAGCAACAACAGCAGCTGAGACTGACAAAACAGATGCGGAGGAGCAATGCCAAAAGAAATCTCCGGAGATGGAGCAGGAGAGCTCGGAGAAAGAGGAGATGAAAGTGCAGCAAGGCAGCGAAGAATCGCAGCTGAATGTGGAGCCAGAAAATAACTATGACAGTCTAATGAGTCTGCCGGCGCCACCCTCCACCGAGGAGATCAAGGAGCTAAGCGACTTCACGCTAATGGAGTCCAATCAATTGGATTCATTGCCACCACCACCGCCACCACCGATAACCGACAATGGTCACAACCACAACGACGAAGACAAAGAATTCAAAACAGCTAAGGCCGCAGAGAAGGAGGCCAAAACAGAGACCATACACAGCAATGGCAACGGGAAATTGGCAACAGCAGCAGCTTCCAACGGAGTGGGAGTTGTGGCTGGGGGAACTGAGGAGCCTTCAACATTGACGCCACCCGCATCTCCGCCAGCATCGCCAACAGCTGGAGCTTCTCTCTGCGGTGGAGGTCTGAGCAATGGAATTCACTCAGTTGCAGTTCCCATGGCAGTCGATGTGAATGGCAGTTAAGAAGAAGAAGGCATAGAGAAAAAAATAAGATATATAGAAAATGAAAGGTAAGCTGTTTAACTATAATTCCAATACGATCGAGTACTCAACGCATGTTAGGCATACACTAAATTTTAAGAGACGCGTTTCGAGGATTTTTTTTAAACCAAAAAAAAAGACAAAAAAGAGAAAAATTAAGAACGCATCCAAATTTCCACAGCCGAATGGATGTCTGATATTTAGGCTAGGCTAAGAATAGGTGGCAGAAGCAAACCTATAAAAAGAAAACGAAAAAACAATATTATATTATTAGTATTATATTATGAAAACCAATTTCAATTTTTCCACTTAACTGTTTGTTGATTTTCAAATATGGATAAAACGAAAAAAAAGAAAATAATAATAATTATAATAACAAAACTATTTAAGAACAATTCAAATTCCAATTAATAGAAATAAATGATATTTAATTGTTTGTCTATTTGCGGCTGGCCTCCTCCCAAAGTGTTGGCCAAAATGCTATTTCAATGTCTATCTACAAAACTATGAACTCTACAAATAAGCCAAAATAAAAAATGAATAAATACCAACCCTACCATGACTTACACCCCTCCCCACCTCCCAGACAAGAATGTGTTATAATCGTATTCAAAGAAAAAAACATAAAAATCAAAGCATAAACTCACCATAAATATGAATAATCATATACAATACACATAATAAATACATTTGCCTGTAGCGAAACATTTTCAGCTTTTGTGTTTTCCGCTTATTCCGCTTAGTAAAACACCAATTGACCCAGTGAAATCGCCCAACACATGTTGCACAGCTCTTAAATTTGGTAACTTGGTAAATGTAGCTAAAATCTAAAATCTTTCTAAATTCGATGCACTTTTAGCATAGCTACTAGCTCAGTGATCTCGGTTAGCTTACGTACTAGAGCTGCTAAAATTGATCTAGGAGTAAAAGTTACAATCTGTAACTGAAATCCAACATCTTTTTGAAATCGATTTGGCCTTAGCTTTGCAATCGACCCAGAGAGCTCAGTTAATTTACATACTAGAGCTATCAAGTTTGGCAATTGAACTATACTGAGTATCTGCAGCTTAAATCTAAAATTGTATTGATATAGCTTCACTTTTAGTCAAGTAATTGACCCAGTGAACTCAACTGCTATTTGTTTTAAAGCTGTCAAATTTAATACAAGGATTGTCACAAGTCTCAATACACAAGTTTTAAAACATTTAAAAAATCCAGAAAACTTTAAGACAACTTACCAAGTAAACTCAGCTAGCACTCGTTTTTTAAGCTCTTATAAATAGTTACTGTAGTTGAAAACCAAAATCTTTTTTTGAAATCAACACAGTTGGGACTCAGTAAACTCAGTTATTTGAAGTGCTAAAGATTTGAATTTTCGTGTATGAACTATCTTTATAATCTGCTGCTTAGATACAAAATCTTTTGGAAATCTGCATACTTTCAGTCAAGCAAATAGATCAGTGAACTTTGTTATCTTAATCAAAAATCAAGCATTTTTAAAATTGAGAACAACATTTTTTTGGCATAGATAGACACGAAGAGTCAAGAGCGGGCATAGAGCATTTAAAAGTCGACTATATAACACCGATTTATACTTTGAACAATTTCATTATCGTGACAAGTAATCAAATGTGCCGAAATTTACATAAAACAAAACGATAACAAAAAACAAGATCTTAAACAATAAAAGAACACATACAATTTACAATAACAAATTTATATACTTAATATACTTATGAACTTTACTTATATGTACTACAACTGAGCAAACTTGTGTAATCTTTTAAGCAAAACCAAAAAAAAAAGAAAAAAAAGAATTAGTGACTAGAAAATAGTTTCACACACTATAAACAAACAAACAGAAAGAGGACTTCAAATTCAGAGCAAAAAAAACTAAGCATAAACTATTTATGAATGTGCTACGTATGGCTAAGATAAACAATTAACAATACGAAAAACAAAAGAAAAGAAAAGTAAATGGAAATGGAAATGGAATACTTAGTGAAAAGCAAAATCAAATAATTGAACAACATAAGTAAATATTTATAGAAATGGAATTAAATTGAACTCTTAAATAGACGTCAAATGGAATATTTATTAAATACAAGTCAAGAATTAAAAAAACAAAAAAAAAAAAGGATATTTAATATAAAAGATAATTGATAAATAAATGAATAATGCGTGAGCTGCAAGTGACGCGTATTTTATACAAGTAGAAAATTCTATGCGATACCCAAAGGATATAGCAAGTTATATATATGTAGATCGGTTCAGATCGGTTGACCTTAAGTTTAATCTTTAAGTTTTCAATTTTCTCAATTGTTGATTCGATTGTTTCAATTGTTTTATTGACAATTTGTTTTTTTAAGATGAAGATGAAGATGAATTATTGATATATAATAATATAATACTAAATGAAATACTTATATATAATCATAAATAGAACTAACTCTAGGCGAGTGCGGTTGATTTTTTTTTAAAGAAAAGCAAATGAATATGAAAATGGAAATGAAAATGAAAACAGAAAACAGAATAAGTAAATGTGATTGTTATTTAACTTAAGTTACGATTAAATTGATAATTGATATGTGTGTGTGTATGTATGTAAGGTATGCCAAAACACATATTTATATATGGATATACATATATATATATATAGCCAAGATGATAGCCAAACAACCAAAAACATGGATGATTCAAATGAGCCCAACAATGGAACAGTAAAAGCTGAACAAATGAAACATAAATGGTAACTACAATATGTAAGGCTACTATGCGAGCACGACATAAAGTCAACCTGCGATCGGAAAATAAAGAATAACATGAAATTCAATATTAAGAATTATGATGGAGTATTTTATTGAAAGGGTTGCAGTGGAAGGTAAGTAATGGAAGAAGTAAGTTAGTATTTCTGTAACATGGAATGTAAGCTGTAAGGAATCCAAGATGAGATGGAACAGAATGCTGACTCTTTTACTGGGAAGATTTAAAATCGGAACTACTGGAGTACTGGCAAATGTCATCTCAGAGTCATGCAATTGATTGACGACTATAATTGCTTGCTTAACCCTCTAAGGCTATCTTTTAAAATAATGAAGAAACAGAAGTCAAGTTATTTTTTCTAAGATGAACCTGGGCCTCTGAATTCAAAAATGAGCTCAGAAAAGGTGTACATGGCTTCGTTCACCTGTGAGGTGACAAAATGTGAAAAGTGAATCAAGGCTCTTTTGGGGCTATCAGTGGAAAAAGACGGTTGAAAATATGTTTACATCTTAGATTTGTCATTTATCTATTGTTATGTAACACCAACCAAATAGATTTTGTTGTGTGTAAAGAATAAGAGCAGATTGAAATTGACCCTCCCGAGATTTTTCGCGAAAGAAAATCGGAAAAAACACATGGCATGTCTTAATCAAAAAAAAAGCACCATTAAAAGTTTCCGAGTGCTTTAAAGCATGTTGCAAATGTCAAGCTGTGTTTATTAGCAACAGTTAAAAAATATTTTCATGTTAAAAAACGGATTACTTTTTAGGTTATTGTGATTTAACGGATAAGTGTCTCGAGGCACGCTTGGGTGTTAGAGGGTTAAGTAAACTAGGGAATGGAAAGCCTAATTAGAATGTAAACAAACATTAATCGTACTTTACTTCAAATAATTTGTTATCCTAAGGTAGCTAAATTTATTACAAATAGAACGTTAAATATGTGCGACTACTAAGTTGTGTCTCTCCTGTGCGTATACTTAATATATTTGGGAGCAACTGTTCGTATACTTTATGCGATGGAAGGTCATGATATGGAATTAGCACTTAATTTTAAAACGAACTCGCGATTAAAAGCTGACTGTCAAATTAAATTTGAACACATAGAATAAACAATATTTATAACAATTAAATTAAACCTAGTCCATCTTTTAAAATCTTCCACTAAAATAAACACAAATCTGTGTTTTAATGTCATGACTCAAGTAGAATAGATATAAACATTTTTAATTTCTTACCCATATTTTGCCAAATAAATACTTTCATGCTTTTAATGTGTTTTAGGTTGAAAAGTCCCTTTATTTTATTTGGATCGAAAATATTTATATATAAATTCTTTATTTGTTGTTGAGCAAATAAACAAAAGTTTATTTATAATAAATGTTCAACTGCAGTTTATAAAAATACAGCAAATAAATTTGTTTACTATTCAGTTTGAATGTCAAAGATACACTGAACACTTACGCATTTCACTTATTTACATTTTCTCTTTTTACAAGCAAATTGTTATTTTGAGTTTGTACAAAAGTGTTATTTAAAGTTGTTACAGCTTTTGGTGGAGTGAGAAACCAATCCGATTTCATTTTTTGTTCTCTATTTTTAAGGTGAACAGACCGCATGGAAAATAAGTGTTGACTATTATTTGCAGCCTTGCTTAGCATTGAGAGACAACGGGACGTATGCGTAATATCTCTGAATGAAACGAAGATGGAAATGTAAACGAAATCTGTGAAAGTTTTTTCGTAACTGTTCTCCATATCCTTGTTGTCTCGGTTATTGCTTGATAAAGATGCTGAATATGCTATAAGGATATCGCTTTGTGGTTTTTAAAATTCGTTTTGTGCCTTTTTACTTAGTGAGAAGGCAAAATGGAGCGAGATGCAACGAAGTGCATGATAAACACAAAAGTCCTGCCAAGCTTGAGAGGGAGTGAGGCTTAGAGAAAGGCTCAGCCACAACATGTGTCAGGGATGTCAACGTCGAGTGGATGTGCACCACTTGCACCACTTGCACCAGTTGCGGCATCTCCGTTGCTGGCGGCATTCGATCCGCGTGGGGTATCAATAAAATTAACAAGCCCTTAACAGTCCACTTAAGCGGCTTGGCTCGCAAGCTTAAAGGCCCATAAAGCTAGAGGAAAAGGGAGAGCAGAGAGAGAGAGAAGAGAGAGAATATTGCCCATAAAAAGCAAGTGACAAGCGAAACAGAATACAGAAGCGAGAGCGAGAGCGAGAGAAGAGAAAGATGGAGAAGCGAAACAGGAACAGACACAACAGCTCTTGTCAGCTGGAAGTGTGGCACAGTTGATGACTCGCGAGGAGAGGGTTGGAGGAGAGGGGATCGAAGGGAAGAGGAAGGGAAGGGTTCGGTCATGTGGCCAGTGTGGAAAGTTGCCTGTAAAATGCTGCAGTTTAGCTGCACGTTTTAAGTTTCAACTGACAGGCGACACCCACAAAAGCCACACACACACTCACACACACAGCACACACACACTCACACACAGCACACACAGCAAATTCCCTTGGTTGGCTTTTTTTTACACCCTGCCAAAGGGTATTACAATTTAGTAAACAAAACTAATGCTATATAAGTTTATAAAATATTTGAAAAATATCCACCCGTTTTATTTTAATAGCCACCCTATACATACATCCATCTATTCATGAAAAACCATTTCAGATGAGTAAACAATAATCATGCTATATACATTTGTAGATTGCCAAATAAACTAACTCGCAACATATTTACAATTACAACTAACTATATGAACTGAGCTCCCAATTGCACTGCGCTGATGAAACTTGTTGAAAATGTTTAGATTTGCCATAGATATAACATAAATAAATAAATTAATAAACTTTCATATAATATATGAAATAACAAATACAGTCGAACTTCCCTAACTCGAATCACCATTATCCAAGAAAAATGTTCGAGTTAGGGAGACTTCGAGTTAGGGAAGTCTTTTTGTTCGGTTTAGTGTACGCTATTGCCACTCAATTTAGTTCGAGTTAGAGAGAATTCGAGTTAGAGAAGTTCGAGTTAGGGAAGTTCGACTGTATTACTTTAAGATCGTTTTAAGTTCAAGCAATCTGAATATGCTTTAGAGATAATTTTGCTTATCCAATTGAGATCAGCATACATATCATTAAGCTTCGATAGGAGCGTTCGTCTAGAAAATATTTCAATTCCAATCAATTGCTTATAATTTTCCTCACATTAAATTGCCCTGATTTTGGTTATGATCAACAAATTAAGTCTTAAAGAAAATGCTCACTCAGCTCTTTCCGTTTTCTTTTAACAAATTGGCGACTGCATGTCGGCAGCTTCGTCGTCGACGAGCAATCAACAAGATTGGAGGAAGTATTGATAACTACACTATTGATAAATAAAAAAAAATATTTTTAAATAAATACAAATAATTCTTAAAAAAATAAAAATAATATTTAAAATAAATACAAATACATGCAGGCATGCTACAGAAATCACAAGTGAAATCAAATTCAGAGAAAAGCAATTTCACTTCAAAAATTTCTCCGTGCCACAGAACTTATAGTTTTTAGTATGTTCACCAACCTTTTACAACTGGGCTGCTAGGGTTGGCCAGTTCTTTATTTCGTCTTTAACTAATATTATTTAATTTATTTATATAATAATTGATATTGTGTAGCTTAAATAAATTTAAAAGTTATTGGCGCGGCAAGCAATAAAAGTTACTCGACAACTCTAAATTCCAAAATTCGGACAAAAAATGTGACATTATGTGGATTGAGTGATGATTTCGTTTCACCCAAAATTGTTCAGGTGATTGGACTGTGGCACGGAGAAATGAAATTGACGTGAAATTCAAGTGAAAGAGATTTCTGTGGCATACCTGATACAATAGAATTAAGTTCTGTTTCCTAAGCTACTTTTCATCTTGAAAACCGCAAACATTTCACGTTTAGATATTGAGATGCCTTTCGTTTCTTTGAATGTCTGCTTTCGCTCAGTGTATAAATATGCAAATGCTCATTTTTTGTAAGTGTATTAAATGCGTTGACTTGCGTTGTTTCTGTTGGTTTCTCTTTCTTGTTTTTAATTGCAGGGCAGCTCGTGCTGCTCCCATTTAGCCAAACCTCAGCTGGCTGGCCCAGTTCAACCTCCCTTGACCCCCTAGACCCCTTCGGCTCCCTTAACCCCCCCTTGGCTCACTCAACCCCATCTCAGCTCAACCTCCATTCGCTTTTCTCCCTGCAGTTGTGCTCATTGCTGGGCTTTAACTTTTTACTAATTTTAAATTGTTGTCGTTGGTTTCACTGTATGTGTGTGTGTGTGTGTGTGGAGGGGCTGACTGGGCGTGGCTCTGTGTATGTGTGCTCCAGTTGAGCTTAACTTGAAATTGTAATGAAATGCGCTGGCCAACAACATTTTATTGTCAGCCGTTTTGGGCGTCTGCATTTCAAATTATTTTTAATTGTCAATTTCTGTTAGGGCTGCCACACGTTGAGTCCCTGCAACATTTAGGCTGCCATAACATGGCTGCGGCCAGTGGCAATCAAAATATATATATACCATACTATATATACATATATGTATATATTAATGCCACGGGCAGTTGATTAACCGCAAACAGGCGAAAAAGCGAAGCAAAAAAAGTCGAACAACAACGACAACAACAGCACCGTGTCCATGTTACATAATTAAAATCAAATTAACTCACACAGATACAAGTTGTACACGCACATACACCTGTGTGGAGCTGTAAGCAAATAGAACAAATGAAGACCGCGAAACTATCGCGCAATATTGCGTTGACATTTTTGGAGCGCAATTTCGTGCAGGCCGCGAAATGAAATTGACATTTGGTCACAGGCATCAGCCATTTGTGCATTCAATCAGGGACAAATAAACCCAGCCCAACCCTGCCCTGCTCAAGCCCTGCCTCACCTGAACAATTCCTCATTCCATTACCTCAACAGCAACATTCATAAATCCCAGGCCACAGGTACGAATTTGGCAGCTGCAGTTGCATTTGGCGGCCATTAATCAAAAACTGCATTAAATAACGACAACAACAGCTGCAACAACAACAACAACAACGTAAATGAGAACAACAAAATATGAAACTTTGTGATTTCAGTCGTGATTTGCATAACCCTAACCATGAACAATAACATGGCCTAAAATGCCAGCCAGAAAACAAAAAAAAAGAAAACAAAAATCATGGACAGCATAAAATGAAATTTTCAATTGTTTTTATTATCACATGCTGATTGATTGCTTGATTGATTGATTGTTTGTTTGAGTGATTGATTGATTGATTGATTGATCGGTTTAGCGCTTTGGCAACAGTCGTTTTTACAATTTATGTGCAGCATGTCGAATAATTGAAATCAATTATATAATGCACTTATCCAGTTTCAGTTCCACTTTCAATTGTTAAATCACCGAAATGGATCTGGGTTAAAACGGCAACAGCAGAAACAAAATAATTGCATCGAAATGTATCAATTATCGATTGCAAAAGCCTATCAATCATACTTAACTGCAAAATGGTTTCTAGTACTTCAATTAGTTCAATTAATGCTTCGATTTGCAAATTATAGAGCGTCGGAAATGTACGATTACTTAATGGAGGGAATCAACTGTGCGTATACTTAATAAGTGAGGAAGGAAGTTACGTAAATGATAAAAATGAACGTATACTTAATGTGGGAAAATAAATACGTATTTTAAACAAGTCAAACTGAACAATTGTTCGATTTCTCATAATGAAAAAAAGAACCGTACGTATACTTAATATTGCAACAATGAAATGCACTAATATTGAATATAGTCATAATTATATGTACTTTTGTAAAATGGTTAAAAAGAATACATACTTATTAATTGGCAGTATACTTTATGTAGACAAAGAGCTTTACTTTAAGTATAAAAATAAGTACTTGTACGTACATACTTATAAAGGGAGACAGAAATTCAAGCGAGAAGAAAGATACATACAGTTGGTAATTAATACGTGAAAAAAGTGAACTTGATACTTTCCGTATACTTATTACAAAGATGATTTTAAGAAGAAAGAGCTTTGCATACACTTTATTATCAATTGCTACACAAATATGCATTAACAGTGTGTGTACTTAATTAATATGGAAAAGTCTTACGTGCATAATACTCAAAATAATGACAGCATTTTACGCTTACTTAATATAAATTACTCTTACTATATGTACGTATTAAGTATAAGGAGAAAGAAGTTACCGAATACTCGACGTGGGAAATGAAATCATTATGTATATAACTATTTAAATAAAGCACCTAAAATAAACTTATTATGGACTAAGGAGAGAAAGTGTGCTTAATATATTATGTAACACAAACTTTATATACGGAATATATACGAATTTGTTATAATGACTGAATATTTCAATGTGACAACAATATAATAGAAAATATATATAAAATTTAAAATTAATGCATGATATACAGAAAGCCTTTTCTATGCGAATGATAATAACAACTATGCGTATACTTAATAATCAGTCTTCAGTTCATTTTTTTCATCATAGCCGTATGAAAGCTAAGTAAGTTCTACTAAGCACCCATGAAAGTGCATACTAAATTTCACATTTTAAAAATTAAAAACTGCGTAGAGAGAGGCACAGAAAGTGCAGCAGCCAAAAGGTAAACTAATCTACAGAGAGGCACATTATATGTTATTTCTCTCTCGTCTTGAATTTAATTTTATAAAGCACACTCTTGATTAAATAAAATGAAATCTTAAGTTGAGTTGCGTTGAGTTGAGTTGAGTTGGAAATCACTTGAAAGCGTATGGTTTTAATTGAGCAAATCAACAGAAGGCCGGACGAAAACGAAGAGCCCATCAAATTGAGATGGAGATGGCAATGTTGTCTGAAATGGAGCTTGAAATTGCGGCCTGTTTGCTGGCGCCTGAAGGGCTTTCTGTCTGTCGGTCTGTCTGTCGGTCTGTCGAGTGGCCAATGACTTAAAGAAGATGCAGTGTCAGTATCAGACTGGCAGGCAAACAAGTTGGGGCTGGGTCTTAAGTCTCAGTGTCAGAGTCAGTGTGGCATGTTGCATGTTGCAAGTTGCAAGCGGTTGTAATATTGGATGCATGTTGCCACAATAAACTCCCATCTCTATGTGCTCGTGTTCAATTTGCAGCTACATGGAAAAGGCAAACCAAACCGAAAACTCCTCTTCTCCTCTTCTCCCTTTCTTCTTCTGACCACAAACTTCTGTCTGATCATCATGTCTGTTGTTTTTGGTCAAGAACGTTGAACGTGACGGAAGTGTGTGGAGCGAGGGCGAATGATAAAATTAGCAACACATCCTACGCCCCACGTTGGGCGCCACTTTGCATAATCACATCCTGTCAAGCGGTGGAGGAACGGAACGGAACGGAACGGAACTGAATGGAATGGAGAACGGAAAACGGAAACGGGCACTGGGCCATTCGCGTGCAATTCAATTAAATCGTTCGACGCTTAAAAAACCAAATAAAAAGCAAAATAAAAATCAAAATTAAATTCATGCCGAGAGTTTTTATCGAAATGGATGCGAATGCGGATGTCAATCTGAATTCGAATACTAAAAGCTAGCCAAATGGCTGGACAGATAGATGGATGGACAGTGGGACAATTGGACGGATAGATGGATAGATGGACGGATAGATAGTTGGATAGATGGAGGCGTCCTCCATTGGAATTTCAATTTGATTTGCTGGTCATTGGAGTTTTAATGTGCAAATCGTTTGAATTGTTTGAATCAATTAATTTTGCGTACATTCATGTGAATTGTGGGCGTTCCGGGATTTTCTCCATATTTTGATGTGGTTCTCGCTTTGGGAATTCAACACGATATCAACAATTCTAAAACGAGCTACATATTTGTTAACAATTGCGAGGAGCATGTTCAAAAGTTTAGAAATGCTCATCAATTTGGGTCAAAGTTGGGATAAACAATCAAGAGAACTATCGTAAAGGGGCAAACACGTATTTGTTCAATGAACATTCAGGATTGTTTCAACGCAAGTCTAAAGTAACCTTTAAGCTATAATTTATTCAATAAAAATCAACTTCTTTATAAAAAATTTAAGTGTGCAATGAAGTACAGTCAGCTATCATGGCTTTCTACTCATGAATCAGCTCTATAGGGCGTTTATAGAATATATTCGGAAATAATAATATTAATATTATATAAAATATTAAAATAATCAAATTTGTAATCAATTGTAATCAATTGTCGATTGAAATAATATCATAACCATTACTCTATTTTCTCGCAGTGCTTTTTCCGTTAAGTTGTGGTAAGTGGTGTGAAGAGAGACGCATCAGCACTCGAACAAACAGTTTCAGTGATGTCGCCATCCAAAATGCACGAATACTTGGCTCGCGCTGACGGCGACTTTTTTATTTGTAAAGTTTGATTTGAGCCAGTTGGTTGATATATTTTGAATAATTTATTTTGGATTGATTGTTGGTGATTCATTGCTCGCACATTTGGATTGACCCAAGATTCTTAGGGTTAAATTTGCTGTAAAGGTTGCTGAATTTCTTACGCTTAAGCATCTCCCTACTTAGAAATCTTCTATGAACCTCCTAGTATAAATAAAACACTTATAACACTTGGTGCTTATTGGAGTGATATTTGTTTGCCAAAAAATTGAATGAAAATTCATGACATAACATATTTGAAAATAAATCTAAGATAACATTTATATGTACATTGTAAAAACATTTATAAATATTATACACTGATCAAAATCTTTGTAAATATTTACTTCAGGCTACAAACCGCGTCGAAAATGTTCATAATACCCAGTGAAAAACTAAAAAAAAAAAAAAAGCAGAAAACTGTCGTGGCTGACAGCATTTGATATGTGGAATCTGTGGATCTGGTTCTCGTTCTCGTTGCTGTTGCTGTTGCTGTTTTCAGTAACTTGTTCTGTTTCTGTTGCTGTTTCGGTTTTTGGTTATTTTTCTGTTCTTGTTTCTGGTTCTCGTTCTGTTGCCCGATGTCCTATTGTCCGTATTTGCGCAATGCGTATCCTTTTGCCCATTTATCATTTGTCATGTTGTGAATCTTTAACCGCCCCGAAAACTGCCACGCCTCCCTCTCTCCTCCGCCCACAAGTGACCAACACACACACACACACAACATAACACACACACAGTCTCGGGGTCAACGTAACCAGTTGACAGTGTCAGTTCAGTGCACCAGCAGCAGCAGCAGCAAGTTTACCAATTGCCACGCCCCCTCTCCCCATCCGTAAACGCCCCCTATTTGCTGGCTTTATATAATCGAAACCTTCTGTCATTTTCTTGTCGGTTCTGTTTGTGTTTGTTGTTGTGTTTGTTGTTGTTGTTGTTGTTGGCATTGTCGTTGTTATACCCGTTACTTAAATAATAATGGAAAGGGTATATCGTATTCGTTGAAATGTAAGTAATAGGGAGAAGGCAGCATCTCCGACCCTATAAAATATATGTATATATTCTTGATCAGCATCAACAGCCGAGTCAATATAGCCATGTCCGTCTGTAGGTCTGGAGCACCGCCTAGATCTCAGAGACTATAAGAGCTAGAGCAACCAAATTTGGCACGCAGGCTTCAAGATCAAGTTTGTTTTAAATTGTTGAGCCACTTCCTTCGGCCTTTGTCAATCTGTAAAGCCTCCACACGCACAGTGTTTAAGAGATTACGTATTTTTAGCAGGGACTGCAAATAATGATTATTTGTTTTTTTTTTTTGTAATCAAAAAATCATTCACTTCTAATAACTTTGAGACACTGAGAAAAATACCAAAGCTCATCTTTATGGCTCATTTATACTCAAGTTGTAAATTTGACAAGGCTTAATTTGATGCTCAACACAAGAATTTAATTTTTTTTAATGGTTTATTGACGAGGAATATGTACTCTATCATTCTTGCCTTGATTCTCTAAGAAAAAGTCTAAGCTTCAACTTGAGTTTTATTTTGAGCAAACAAATAAAACTCATGAAATAATGCTTATTCCTTAAGTTTTTTTATTTTGCTCAAAAAGAATGATTATTGGTTGAGAAGTAAACTATAACTTAAAATTAATCATTATTTTGTGAGCAAATCTATAAAACTTGAAATTAATCATTATTTCAAAATTGTTTTAACATCACTTATAATGATTACGGTCCCTGATGTTTTAGTAACTAAAGTCATCTATTATTTTAAGCTATCATCACAACGAAATCGGCCAAAAGTATGCAATACAAAATTTATTTTATATTTACTTAATTGATTAAAGGGTATCCTGTAGTCGGGAAGTGAACTAAAGGCTTTTGTTGTTGTTCCCTTTTTTTATTTTTTTTTTTCTGTGTGTTGGTTTTAATGCATTTCGTGGCATTATTGCGATGCGTCCAACGTGGCGTATACGCAACGTGCACTGCAGTTTTCGTTTTATTTCTTTGCTCTTGTAATGTGTGTTGTTGTTGTTGTTGTTGTCGTTGGCGTCGTTGTTGTCTGCCCAAAACTGTCACAGCGCTGAAGCTGAAGTGCAACTGACCTCGTTTATAGAGTCCTGTCTCTCATTGCCCCCTCCCACCCTTCCCACCACTCTGCCTCTTTATAATTTCCCTTTCCTCCATCTTCATCTTTTTTTTTTATTTATTATTATTTTCCATTTTTTGGCTTTTCGTTTTGCAGCTCAACGCCTGCCTAAGTGGGCGTGGCCCTTCATGCTGCTTTGGCATTTAATTGCAAATTTTACGCTTGTTCTAAATTTGCTTCACACACACACACACACACACCAACACACACATTTTGAGAGACACTTTTGTGTGTGTGCATTTCATAATTGCCAAATGCACTGAGTGCTGCACGGGCCATAAACTGCCACGCCCACAGCCAGCTTTCAACCTCTAATCTCTCATTCCTCTCCCCTCTCCTCTCTCTCTCTCTCTCTGTCTGTCTGTCTTTCTGAGAGTGTATCATGTTCATTAGCCTGGAATTCTGTTTGGCTCTTTTGAACATTTTTCAGCAGCCACAATAAAATGCCAAGCGATTTTGATGCTGTTGTTGTTGCTGCATGTTGCACGTTGCTGTGGCACGTTGCTGTTGCTGTTGCTGTTGCATGTTGCTGCCTTTGCTGCCAGTGCAATGATATTTACGATTTCCAAAAAGAGACAACTGAAGTCCAGAAATGCAAATGCAAATGCAAAACCCGAACCAAAAGCCCTCAAAAGATGCAACCAAAACACAGACAAAACTCGTAGTCGGCATTGACGACGCCAACCAGAGCCCGCATCATGTGGCAAGTTGCAGTTGCAAGCATTGTTGCACTTGCTGCTGTTGCTGCTGTTGTTGCCGTTCATCATTTGACAGCATGCACAGTACACTGATAAAAAAAGAAATCAATATACAGTCGAACTTCCCTAACTCGAATCACCATTATCCAAGAAAAAAGTTCGAGTTAGGGAGACTTCGAGTTGGGGAATTTTTTTTTTTTAGTTTTTTAAAAGAAGCTACAAATGCATTTATTCATAAATACATTTCAAAATTCCAATTTTTCTTGTTATTTTCAACAAAAAGCGATTCCAGTTTGTTCAAGACCTGTTAATATTCTCAAAAATTGGTTTCTTCGTTCTGTTCTGTATCCGGAAGAAGTTCTCGGTTCAAATGTCATCATAATTAATTTTCCATTTTTTAATATAATGAAAACTGTTTTTGCTGAGATACCATATTTTTCATAAAGTTCAATACATTTGGTCTACTTTCAAATTTCTTAACTAATAAGTTTGAATATTTCTTTAAACATATTTGTACACTGATGCGCTGACAAGCGAGTACATTTCGATCATCTTTCCTATAGCAATCTCACAAGCCTAAATAATTGTTGATGCAATATTCTATCATATACCATCTCCATATGTTAAGGGGAGGTTCTTTTGGATTTGGCCGAAAATCAAGCAAAATTTGAGAATGGTTTGTGGGAAAATGAAAAGACATACGAACTTCTGCTTTCGAACTTTGAATCGTTGTTTATTGACGATTAAAAAAAAAAAGTGATATTTGAGAAATTCAAAATGGCGGCTTGAAAATGGCGGATCTCGTCGACCCCGACTCTCAAAACATTGATCTGCTACTTCAAGTGTGTTGGGCCTCTGGTAGTAAACTCAAATGAGAAATGTATATAATTTATTAAAATTGATAAAATTTCCTATGGCTTATACCTAACTTCAATTAATTTTGGTGAAAAAAAACCAATTTCATGGTCGTTTAAAAAAAAAATTGAAATTTTTACACTTTTTTTTTACTTTGATCTAGGTCAAAAACTATAAATAAACGACTTTTCATGCCAATTTTAGGTATAAGCCATACAAAAAAGTATATACTTTAAAACATTTTTTGAATGAAGGAAATCGGATCAATAGAACAAGACCTGTACTTGAAATTAGATTAGAAAACATGGTTTCGAGAAAAACGCGTTTAAAGTTTTTGAAAAGTGACAGCGGGTACGCAGCGCGCGTGACCTGGGTACGTTTGACACGCCCTAGCTCAAGAAATATGCGTCGTATTGAAAAATCCCTTGGCACATATGTTCTATACATATATAACTTTCATTTTATGTAAAAAAAATCGATTTTTTCAAAAAAATCCAAAAGAACCTCCCCTTAATGTACATCAATATTACGTATCAAAATGAGCCGGTGATAAAAACGCAAAATAGAAACGAAAAAAAATTCAAACTTTATTGGAGATTTTCCCGAAAAATTCGACTTACAGAAGTAAGGGCCAATATTTTTGTTCGAGTTAAGGAGATTTTCGAGTTAGGGAAGTTCGAGTTAGGGAAGCAGATTTGTATGAAATTTGCTCAGTAAACGCTATTGCCACTCGATTTTGTTCGAGTTAGAGAAAATTCGAGTTAGGGAAGTTCGAGTTAGGGAAGCTCGACTGTAATTCCAAATTTGTGTATTGACTACTTCAATTCAATCAATAAGATTTAATTCAACTACTTAACACGTTAATCCCACTTAAAACATTAAATTAAATGTAAAAGCTTAATATCTAGTTGAATCAGATTTATTTTAGAATTTTAATAAATCTTCAATTCTTTTCCATACATTTTTTATAAGTTTGTTATTGAAATATTTGGCATAAGTATTTGAGTCAAATTATATAAATAATTCATTCAAAATTATCAATTAGTTTTAGCCTTTTTTTTATATTTAGAAAACTTATAATTTGTACAAAATTTAATAAAGCTAAATAACAAAATATAAAATGAAACGTTTCTGTTCATATATTTGTATCAAGGTGTAACAAGTGAGACTTACTTTGTTTTTCTCTCTGTGTAGAGTAGGGAAACAGCAACAATAGGAACAACAACAGCAGCAACAACAACAGCAACAACAACAACAGCAGCAACTGTTGCAACTTTAGTGGCAATCAGTTTTGGCCAAAAAGGGAAGCGGCATCTGCATTTCTCAAAGTGTGCCACATGCAGGCGCTTATATGATGGACTGTGGGCGTGGCATGTGGCTACAGCGTGTCTACGACTACAGGCGGAGCCGGAGGCGGGGGGCGTGGCAGGGGCGACAGCGCAACCAAATTGCTACTCAAAATCTTGACAAGCGCAAAAAATGCAGCACATAATGTTATAGCTAAGGGAAAACTGTATAGACTGAAGGCTACCCTGTAAGTCTGTTAAAAAGTGGCAAGACTTTGACTTTGAATGTATATATTCTTACATAATTTAATTAAAATTACATAATGTTTATTGCATTTTTTTGTTTTAAAACATATGTATCATCTAATTTTATTTAAAATTTTAATTAACAGTCTACTCAAATTAGGTTCAAGTCTATAAAATGAAATAAAGTCGTTTTAGAAACAAGTAAGACTTTACTTTACTTTACTGCAAAGATCAAAATTCTTTAAGTATCGTGAACTTCAAATAAATATTTAAGATACTTGGCAGTTTCTAAAAAGAATCTTAGAAATAAATTAATAGCATTATAGGGTATCTGTCTACATACACGCATATGTCAGCAGATTGTGGGTTGAGTAATCCATCATCTCTTTTTTACTACTTGTATTTCATCTGAAATAAAGTATCTTCGTTGTGAATTTCTTACCTCATGTAAATTATAGTCAACGCATATTTGTCAGAGTTACGAAAAACCTTCAACATCTGTCAGCTTTTATATTCTACATAGTTTTTTACTTCTACTCGATACTTGCTTCTTCAATTCCATCTTCTCTCCACTTTTCATTTAATTTAAAATTATTCGTCACAAATTGGATATCAGAAATGGAACGGAACCAGACTTTTACCATGCATAGGTTTTCCTTTAATTTCTCACATACATTCTGTCAAATAAGTACCCGGAAATTTGAAATAAAACACAAACAACTTATCAATCATCTAAATTTATTATATCCCCTTCAAAATAGGTCCCTTCTGAGGCAATACACTTCTTCCAACGAACAATCCAATCATCGAAACACTTTTTAAAGCTATATTCCGGGATGGCCTTCAGTTCTCGTTGCGAATTAGTTTTGATGTCTTCAATGCTCTCAAAACGGGTTCCACGAAGTGGTAATTTGAGTTTTGGAAACAGGAAAAAGTCACACGGGGCCATATCTGGAGAGTACGGTGGTTGTTCGATGATATTTGTTGAATTTTTGTTCAAAAACTCGTTCGAACTCGAACTCGAAAATTCAGATCTTTTGGCACCAATCGCGCTGCGACTTTCCGCATACCCAAAACATCAACCAAAATATGACGAGCGGTCTCATGAGACATGTTCATTTCTAGGGCTATCTCTCGCAAACTATAATGACGATTTTCGAGCACCATTTCCTTTATTTTGTCGACGTTTTCTTCAGTTGAAGAGGTCGAAGGTCGTCCTGAACGTGGTAAATCGTTCACTTCTTCTCGCCCCTCTTTGAACGATTTATACCAATCGTAAACTTGAGTTTTCGACATGGTTGAATCACCAAATGTTTTTTTCAACATTTCCAACGTTTTGGCACAAGAAATTTCGTTTGAAACACAAAATTTCACACAAACTCTTTGTTCGATATTTTTATCCATAGCACTATGGTAAAAAAACCGTATATTTTGGCATAAACTCTAAATATAAAGATAGAGACTTGAAATTTGGCATAACCTTTAGTTAGACTAATTTAGAATTTTGAATTTTTTTTTTCGGATTTGGACCACGCCTTTATCTCCCCCGCCCACATTCGACTATGCAATAAATGGTAAAATATTTATATTAAATCTAAATATATAGCTAGAGGCTTAAAATTTGACACGAAGCTTAGTTATAATATTAAAAAATATGTAATTTGTTTTGTTTTTCAATTGGACCTTGTCTTCATCCCAACCTTCCTCCCCGACTAAGAAAATAAGTAAAAAAAATTATTTCAAGCTTAAACTTAAATCTATTTATTTTTAACTTTGCCTGTTTGCTGATTAGACTTAAATAGAATTAACAATTTAGTTTGTTTTTAAATTTGACCATGTTTTCACCTCTATCTAAATCTGAGAAAAATCTGATTTTTCAGCCAAAATTCACACCTACAACATGCGATTTTTCACGAAAAGGAACAAAATCGAACAAAACGGATTATTCACATCTGATTCTATATGGTTAAGTTAATAACGTTTACTCAAAACTCTCGTACTGTTTTGTGATGTACTAAAGTAAAGCTTAACGGAACAGGAACACATTTGTTAGTTTTTAGCTAAAAATACACATGAACAACACATTAGACCATTGCACAATAAACCACAAATACTAAAAATCTTTGCTTCTAGCGTTTTTTAAATACCTTTATGAACTTTGTTCATATTTATAATTTTTTGTAATGCTTACATAACACACACAATTCGATCCGAAAGTTGCAATTTGTTTTCCCGCTCTTTTTCAGTTCACATGGCATCGCTCAATAAGCTGACTTTGAGCGCCCATAAAATATTAATGGTAGTCCCGAAAAATCTAAAAAAATTATTTTTGTTTGCTTTGGAGTTTTTCGATTTAGGAACTACAAAAATTTGTAAGAAACTGAACAACAGAAAATTTGAGTTAATGCCAAAATATCGGATTTTTTTACCATAGTGCATAGTAAAAATCGCAACGCACACAAAAGGTTGACTTGTTCCTAATGACGCCGTAACCAAACTAAATGACACATAGCAATAAAAATTAGCAGAATAGTGGCTGACAGTTGTGCCAACCTAGGAAAACAATTTTTTAGAAATATTCTCAAAGGGAAAATTTAAAATGAGAATTTCCGGGAACTTATTTGACAGAATGTACACCTCTCAATTCTATACTCTTACTTCCATTTAATGCAACTTTTTAGCTCTACGCACATACTCATCGTTTTATTTTCTCCACTCTCAGCACTATCCGTAACTATGCCATATTAATTGGCTCTTCTGATAATGTTATCTTCAGTTAATAAATTAAATTTATGGTTACTTTAGCTATGGCTTCAAATGCTGTGCAATGTGAAATTCAGAGAATTTTCCTGTGACATTTTGGAATTCGAGATTTTGAGATTTGAAATTCACAAAGCAAAAATTCTGTCAGGAGGTGCCAGACGGAAGCCAACCAGTTAGAATTCGAATGCTGGTGAAACTGTTTCAGGCTGTCTTCTTGTGGGAAAGGATTCTTGGTGGAAAAGAGGGGTGGAAACGAGGGGTGGAAAATGGAGGCTTTCATTGTGATAAATTTGCTCGAAAATTCGGATAATTGTCAAAAGGCTGAAGGGGAAAAGAAATAGCAAACGAGAAAAGCAATGACTGAAATGAGAATAGATATTTGGATATAAATATGTTAGAAATGTTTCACAACTGACAGCTATATTTATGTCTCTCTCTCTCTCTCTCTCTCTCTCTCTCTCCCCCTCTTTCCTTTCTCTCTCTCGCATTTTGAATATATTTGTATACATATTGATATCTGTGCCTATATAAATATAAAATGTATCTGTGCATGTTTATATTTGAATTGAAGCATTGGAAATAATCTAAATATTTGCATGCAACTAAATTGAAATGCTGCCAGGACAAATTTCAAATTGCATTTCGAATTTGACACACAACTCCCCCTCACCCCCTCACCCCCTGGTGGCATGCACCACAATAAAAACAACAACAAGAACAACAACAAATACAAATTGCAAGTTGTGTATTTATCCACATTATGAGCATTATAATTATCGAGTACGAATTTGCAGAAATTTCCATAATTATATTAAGCTCAAAACAATGTATTAAAATCACAGTCATATATCATAAGCATATCGCATCACATCACAATCACAATCACACTTATTTCGACTTAAAACCGCAATGATTTGTCACCTATTGGGAACAGTCACACAGTCACATGAACTTCATTTAATGACCCCCAGATAAGTTCAATGGAGACTAGTCTAGAGTTAAAGCGAGAAAATAATAGTCATAGTTTATTTCATTCAATTTAAATCTTAATTAAGCTTGCTGAATCGTAATACTGATTTAAAAAGAAATTCTACAATCGCTGAAATTCTTTTATTACGAAATTTGAGCAATTTCTAATGGGATTTCGAGAAATTTTAAATTATATTTCAAAAAAACCTGTTTAAAGTCGCTGAATCATAATATTAATTCAAAAACTACTCTTCAATAGTTCTACAGTCGCTGAACATATTTAATAACGAAATTTATGTATTTTTAATTGGGTTCGGTGTTGGATCTCGAGAAGTTTTAGGATTCAAAAGCTTAAATTTGGTATATGAACTTATAAAAGTAAGATATATGTAAACTGGTTTCAAGCTAGGTGCAAAATGGCTCCAATTAAATTGTTTTATAAAAAAATGCTTCAAAATTAAGGTGTGTCTAGAAAATGGCATTTTTTTCTAGATATTTCAGCTCAAGCAATTGAAATTCGGTACGTGAGCTGCTGGAAACTAGTTCATATTCAATGCACAACTGGTTCAGTTCAGTTGGTAAATATAAGCCAAGTATCTGAGCTGGTTGAGCTGACAATAAAGCAAGAGATTGAGCTAAGAAGACGTCCGTTAGCCCAACAAAGGATAATCGAAGCAAACCAAGGATAATATGCAAAACGAAATTATACAAAAAAGGAAAAAGAATGATATGCATGACGTGAAAGAGCGAGAGAGAGAGAGAGAGAGACAAAGAGAAAGAGAGAGAGATTGAAATGAGAACAAACATTGGAGGATAGTTAAGTACTGTATAATGTATGGGGGAAAAGTGTTGACACGCACTGTGGAGGTTGAAGTCTGGTCAAGTGCTTGGTGGCCCATTTAAAGTAAGAGAGATGCGAGTACTTCAGTGTGACAGTGTTATGTGTGTGAGTGTGTGTGTGTGTGTGTGTGTGTGTGTGTGTAGAAGACTTGCTGTCTTTTTTTTTGTTCTTTGTATGTAAAGTACCAAAAATTGTGCTCGATTGCATGACAAGGCAATGTGAACAAGAAAAACTAGCGTGCATTGATAAAGAGCTAAGAGCAGAGAAAGGGATAGAGATGAAGAGGTGTGAGTGAGCAAGAGATATAGATAGAGAGGGAGAGAGGCAGGGAGGTAAAGAGGCAGCTGGAACGATGCCTAACGATCTATTTACGTTCAGAGTCCATTGAAGCGTATTAATTCTTTTTAATGCCAAAATAATAACGACGCCATTATGCCGAGCGGCAACAGCAGCAACTGTCTGCAACAACAACAACAGACAACAACAACAACAGACAACAAACAGCGAAAAACAACAACAACATGAAGAACAACGAAAAAAACGTCGTCACTTTGGCGACCGCCCGTCGAGTTTCGTTTTTGAGGCGGGCGCCTAAAAGTCTGCTACGAAATGTTTTCCAATTGACCAAACAGCGCACAAATAAAACTCAGACAACACTTACACACACACACCATACGTGCTCACTTTTAGTAGATATGTGTGTGTGTGAGTGTGTGTGTGTGTGTGAGTGTCTCTCACTTATAAACATAAAAACTGATAACGAAATCAAAACGCCAAGCCAAACGATTTGGAAATACATCGACAGCAGCCAACAAAAACAACAAGCCAAAACAGAGTGAACAGGAAATGGAGTGAGTAAGGAAGACAAAGGAAAAGGAAGAGACAGAGAGAGTAAGAGAGTAAATACGATGATCAATTAGCCGAACTATAAATGCGCTGCCTAGCAGTTAAATTCAGTTGAGTTCTGGAATCCGTAAAGCCCAAGGTATTTTAACTTTTTGTTTAAACTTATTTCCTTTTTTTTATTGTAAACTAAAAAATAATAATATGAAAGAAATCTTCAATACCTAAAAATATAACAAGATAAAGATTAATTTATCATATAATTTTATTACTGTTTTAAAATTAAGACAACGAAAAAGAAAATACTTTATACTTAACTATTTTATTTATTAAATTAAATATATTAATTATTATATGAATTAATAAAGGAGTCCCACTTTGATTAAATTTAACTAAGCAATGTCTACAAAGTGATCTTAGAATAATATCGCATACACTTTATTAAGATATCTGTACAAAAACAAATTCAGTCTACAAAACGGCTGCAGGAAATAAGGCCCCAATGAAATAAGGCCCTAAAAGGGAAAATGAAATAAGGCCCCAAAATTTGGGGTGTTATTTCATATGAAATAAGGCCCTAATGAAATAAGGCCCCAAAAAATGAAATAACACCCCAAATTTGATTAGAAATCGTTGTTGTTGTTTCCTATACATTTTTTTGGGGCCTTATTTCATTTTTTGTTCGGGGTCTTATTTCATTGGGGCCTTATTTCGCAGAGCCCTACAAAACACAGTTTTCAAAATAAATATAAATTTTTTTTTACAATACAAAAAGTATGTAAATTAAGTAAACTGTAAACGAGATCAAAATTCGTTGAACTGCCAAAATTTGGAATCTGACTTTTAATTTGATTGAAATGATTTCATTTAAATTAATTGAGATATACACAGTGAAAGTTGCGTTTACATTAATGCAAAAATAAGAAAGTTGTGCATAAAAAAGTCAATCTTTTTATAGTAATTTTCTATGAAAGCTATAAGAAACAATGGACCGATCTGTTCAGTTTAAACATACGTTGAAAATCAAACCAATATAACTATGTTTTCTAAGTTTCATTAACATGAAAGTCGAGTTCATTTAGATGGCATGATGTTGAAATTGAAAATGAAGTTACAGAACTGTTAATGTAATGCCCATGCTCTGTTGAAGGGTATGAGAAACAATGAGTAGACAGAACAGGAAGGCACTGTCCGGTAGTCGGGTTGTTTGGGTTGTTCTCCGTCCATCCGTCCATCCGTCCATTGGTCCGATTGTTGGGCTGTCCGGCTGCGTTCGGCCGTAACGGGCAGAGAAGCAACATCACATCAATGTAACGGCCATACGACATTATTATCATCGCAAATGGCAAGTTAGACAAACACATTGAGTGCCCATTTAATGGCCAAGCCGACAAAGGCACAGGACTAAGAGGCCTGACAAGCGGCTGCCAATGTCCAAAGGCAACATAAAGAGGGCAAGGAGTGAAGGAGGAGGAGTGGGAAATGAGGGAGAAGACAGCAGCGAAGACTGAGAGAAGGGTGTCGGCAAATGAGAACGTTGGACGTTCGACGTTCGTCGTTCTGGCCAGGCACATAATGACCAAGCTAAACAGCAAATGAACTTTTAAACGTATTGAATTGACGTGACGCTCGTTGGGCGAGTGGAGGGGAGGAGAGAGGAGAAAGGAGGGGCAACGATGAAGACACAGCTGAGAATGAGGTTATGCAGAAGGAGAAGCATTTTCTTCGTCCCTACAATACATATATACCTTCTAATGGGTTGTCCGGGCAACCGGAACAACAGCAAAAATGTCCGCAAGAATCGTTAAATGCTTAAGTAAACCAGGCAGGCAAAAGAGAATCACGGAACTTGCGAATATAATGTAGCTCCATTATGTAAACTAACTAGTAAGAACGCTATAGGATAAGATACACGACTTTGAGATACCCGTTACTCAATTTAGGCATATATTTATACAAATTATTGCATACTTATCGGGGCAAGCGTTGTTTTTAAGATTTAAAACATCGATAACTTTTGATATCTATTTCATATTCTATTGCGATTAAGTAGGAATATTGTTACGGGTAAAAGCAAATTTTCAACAATAAAACTATATTTTTTTCTTATACATACATTATAGGATATGCCACGCCTCTTTCTCCCCTTCACATACGTTGAGTAATGTTAAAATCGTTCACTTTTTCGGTCAATATACCCACTTACTCTAAACGAGTAACTGGCATAAGCACAATATTCAAATGCCTTGGAATTCACAATGAATCTGACGCAAATTATCCATAAATAGACTTATTTAATTCATAAGGCAGCGGAAGCGTCGAGTGTGTACTAAAAATAAATGCAAGTTTCTCGGAAAAACAAGCGAAGTCTTGACGTTGTCTTGCAATTGAACGACTTTAATGAATCTGATTCTCAGATCCATTGTATGGGGCTAAAAATAATGCGAATTATCTGCTTACATCTTAGCAAAGTCGCGTTAAATGGCAATTATGCGCCACTTTGCAACACTGAAAGACCTTTGAAAGCTGTAAGCTGAAAGCTGAAAGCTCGCAGCTAAAAGACCTTTTCAAATGCAAATTCTCCGAGATGCAATCGCATTTGCTCAGAATAACACACACAATTATTGGCTTAAGTCCCGACAAAGTCAAAGTCGCATAAGCTTGCACTGAATAAGCTGAATGTCTCATTAAAAACGACTTTTCTCAGTAATACGTGCATACAGTGGATGATAAAAATATGTATACATGTGTCATAGTTGCATTCTAACTAATGCACCTAATACTGCAAATTGTGTACCATTGAAAAGGGTCAAAAAGGGTATATTGGATTTGTGTGATGTATGTAACAGGCAGAAGGAAGCATCTCCAACCCCGTAAGTATATATATTCTTGATCAGCATCAACTGCCGAGTCGATTTAGCCAAGTCCGTCTGTCTCATTATGATTAAATTTGGTTTAAATTGGTTCACTAGATCGTATAGACAATATCGACAGTTTGTCGAAAATTTCAGTTAATTGATATCTTCTTAATAATTTGTATCAAAAATTAAGATAGCTATGTGAATGAAAAACATGTGTCTAATTGAAAAACACATATCAGCAAGTTCTGTGGCAACCCTCGTGAGAAGCGTAACGACTTAACAATCTGTTGCCGAATCGAATTGTAGAGTTGATTATTCAATGGTTTTACAGTTCCAATTTGATGGATAGATGTGAGAGTTGAAAATTGTGAATGGGTCACGATCGACAGACACATCGTTTACATATGTGTTTGTGTGTGTGTGTGTGTGTGTGTGTATATGTAAGTGTGTGTAATACAACTATAGTAAGCACGTGGCGTTTCAAATGTAAAAGTCCTGTGACGTGACCAAAAATGAGACAAAACTTGGCTGGGAAAAATGATAGAAATTGACATGGGCAGTTGATTTAGATGATGTTGATGATGATGATAAAGATGATGATGATGATGATGATGATGATGCAGCGCCAGTTGAAATGCAGATGAGTTTTTCATATTTTGTGATGTTGCGTTTTACGAGTTGACAAACTGCGACAATGACAACAGCAACAACTACTATATAATAAAAAAAACCAAAAAACATAATAAGAATAACAAAAGTAACAATCATGAAACTGGTAGCAACAAAATGAAAAGAACAAAGCAAATGGCAAATGGCAAAGGCAAACAAGAAAGAAAGATTGACTTCGTTAAGCCAAAGATGAAATACGCTGCTTGCTGATTTTTAAAACTGGTTCAATAAACGTTGACATCTACACAGAAAAAAAAATTGCCATTCTAAAATCAAGTATAAAATACTTAATTTAAGCTCGAATTTGTTAAGTATGTATTCAGGATTAAGCTGAATAATCAAGCCTGTATCGGGATTAAAATGGGAAAATACAAATTTGCTGAGCGCGAGAGGAAAATTCTCTCGGCCTCTCTCATTTCAACCGGTCCCGTGGCTCAACGGTTAGAGTCGTCGACTCTAGTTTGGAAAAATCTAGGTTCGATTCCCCCCGTCAATTAAAAAAAAAAAGATAAAAATAAAAAACTGTTAAAAAAAAAATATTTTTAAAAAAATATCTATTAAAAAAAATTGTAAAAAAAAAAATGTTTAAAAAAAAAACGTTTAAAAAAAAAAAAAAAAAAATGTTAAATGTAACGAAAAACATTATAGTTAATACAAATTTTTTAGCCTGAATTTAAGAATTTCAGGATTGAATTCGGGATTGAAAAAATCAAGTATTTCATACTTGGTTTAAGAAAATCCGAGATTACCCCACTTCTGACAACGTTTAGGGCTTAAATTAATACAAATATCCCGGATTTTTTTTTTCTGTGTAGTGACTTAAAATTTAAATTTTCAACAGATTACTCTAACAAAACTGTTGCAATCAACTACACAACTGTTTGAGTGACTTCTTACAAGTAAAAAGTGAATTTAATTATAAAAATTGATTCATTATTTTTTACATATTGATATTAAGCTCGATTGTTTGGATTAGCATCACTACTTTTAATTTATTTCGGATCATATCATGTTTAAAAAAGTGTCGTTTTCAGATCTTGACGATTTGATGTGAAACTCGGTTCGGTTCAGCTTATGCGACTGGCCAAATATCCCTCGATTTGGGCCACTTCCTGTGACAGCTAGATAGTAATGATAATGTGCAGTAATCGAAACAGAGACTGAATAAAACCAAATGACATGATTTTTTTCGATTCAAACAATGCCTGGCAAACTTAAGTATGAAATGAAAATACCCTCTGGTCAGGGTATAATATTATGCCGCCTGCCAAGCGCAATTTAACAAGCTGACAAAGCAGCCAGCTGTGGGAGGTGGGCGTGGCAATGTTAGCCCTGTTTTGTGCTCTGTTTACATTTCATCTTAAGTCGCCTGCTGCCTGCTGCCAATGCCACATATCAGTCACATGCGAGTTGCCACTTCGACAGAGAGGGAGACAGAGGAGAGAGGGAAAAGAGGAAGAGGGAGGGGGAGCAAAAGGACAACAATCGACGAGTGGATATCACATGTGGTCTGTCCGTTGGGTCTCGACGAGTCGTGCAAATAAACTTAAGCTCCTCAAGTGACTTTGCTTCCTTTTCCTTAAGGCTGCTCCCTCAACACGACCTTCAAGTCTCGCTGCCCCTTTGTCACCTCATATCTCTGCCCTCTCTCTCTCTGTCTCTCTGCCTCTTGTTCTCTGTCTCTTTTAGAAGTTTTCCATCTGTGACTTTGTCAGTGGCGTATTTGCATTTTGTATCACTTAAGCAGCAACTTTTGCCTCCTTGCGCCTTTTGTTGTTGTCACTAGCCGCAGGAGACATTTATTGGTACACACACTTACATACACACACACACATATGCACACTTCGACATTTGTAAAACTTATCCTTGGCGCCTTTTGGCCTTAGTTTTGCCTCCTGTCTCTGAGTCTTTCTTCCTCTCTCTTCCTATCTCTCTCTGTTTCTATCTCCTGTCTCCGTCTTTGTCTCGACTCAAATGTTAAGTAACGGTATTATTTGTGGGCTCAAGTGCGTAGCTACGAGTATACATTCAACCATCCCCCCAGCCCCTCCCCATTCATTTCACAATCAAATTTCGCTTGCCGGACGTAAACTTCTTCCTCTTTGTCTCGCTCCCTCTCGCTCTCACACTTCGATTGCCCAAACAAACAGCGTGTTAAGTACTTTGACACACACACACTCTCACACACACACACACGCACTTGGTCATATTGCAACTTGTGCTCTTCTTCTTCTTCTTCGTATTTGACTTTCAGCTTTTTGGACTTGGCCAAAACACACATTTCGCCTGAGCAGCTTTTAAGCCTCAACTTTAAGTTAGCCACCTCCCCTATCCCCCCTATTAAAAATTACCGTCTTGATTGCAATCCATTTTATCTGACAATTGTCAAAAACTTCTGTTTAAACCCAAAAGTGTCAAATAATTTTGACACATTTTTCATGGCTTGAGGCTTTAGCTTAAGTTTAATTCATTACAATTGTTAGTTTCCTAGCTCCTCAAACTAATTAGCAAGCTTACTACTTAACAAGTTAACACGTTTAATAACACGCCAAAATATTTAGTCGAGTTGTTGAACACTCAAAGTAATATTTGCGTGTTTAACAACACTACCTATTACTCAATTGAGTTGTGGCATAGAAGCGTTTAACAGGACGCGATACATAGTTTTCAAAATTTTAATGCTTAACTACATTTATTTATAAAAATTGTTTTTCAAGAATCGTCACATTTTGCTAAAAGTGTAACCGTAACGATTATTACTTTTTTGATACACAAAAATTTTAAAAATATCTCATATATCCATATCTTATATTATATTTTTGTCATATCAAAAAAATATAATGTAATTATAATTTTCATTTTTATATTAAAATCATTTATTTGTGAAGTTTGGTATATGGATCCAAATTTAAATTGTATGATGGTAATTGAAAAATAACTTGTGTTAAAAATTTTCATAGTAAAAATGTTAAATAAGTTAAATACTATGATTTTTAAATATAAATTCAAATAAAATTAATATTTTCAAATTTTATTTCGTTACAATAAAAATTAAAAATAGAAGTTTCTATATCTAGAGTTGATAGTTGATTTCAGGCTTTCAAGTTTTTCAAACTCTGATCTGATCCCCTTTTTACAGAATATGCTGGTCTCACTCTAACCAAAGCAAATGCCCTTAAGTTACCTACATATAGTATACAGTGGCTCACAGCTTATTTCAACCAGCATAAAAAGCAACTTTATTCAAAAGCTTCAATTACAACTAGCTAAAAAACAAACCTAATCACTGCGGACGGCAGTCCGCGCTAGTGACGAAAGCAGCACGAAGGGTGCGAAGGCGACTAGCATATATACACAGGAAGAATGGAACATTTGCTATGACTGTCCGATCAGGTGAATCAAAAGTATTCACAGAAAACTAAAGATATATCAACTCATAATTTAAAAATGTTCGAAAATTTTTAAGTTTATGTAAAAATCAATTTTTTTCCTCGATTTTTTTAAAAAAAAAGGTTGGGATGCAAAAAAGTTCTACAAAAAATTTTAATAGTGTCTGCAATAAAAAAATTTCAAAAATCTCTTTGCTAGTATTTTTTATAATTTTTGGAAAATTGGTCTTTAAGCTACTTTTTGTATGAAAAAGAGGAAAAATAGGCTAAAATAGTCGTTTTTAGCAATTTTCAAAAAATCATAAAAAATACTAGCGAGGAGATTTTTGAAATTTTTTTTTATGCTGACACTAGTAAAATTTATTGTAGAATTTTTTTGCATCCCAACAATTTTTTTAAAAAATCGAGGAAAAAAGTTGAAAAAGTTGATTTTTACATAAACTCAAAAATGTTCGATATTTTCAATATTTTCAAATTATGAGTTGATATATCTTTAGTTTTCTGTGAATACTTTTGATTAGGTTTGTTTAATAAAGTTGCTTTTTATGCTGGTTGAAATAAGCTGTGAGCCACTGTATCTGATCCATTATTAGCTTTGATTATGTTCCGTGTTAAGCTTTAACATTTGAGATTGAGTGTAATCTCAGCTAGTTAACATTCATTTTCACCAATTTTCTCATATTTCCATTTGACATTTTTCTCTAATTTCTTCTTCGTTTCTTGTTTCTTGTTTCTGGTTTCGGCCATGGTAAGAGTACTATATTAATTCAAATTACAAAAACGGGCCCTGCTCTTGCTTTTAAAACTTTAATCTTTTATCTTTTTTGTGTCGTTCGGTTTTTTATTTTCTGTGTTTTCGGTCTTCCTTCTGCTTTCACACAGTTTGGCAGTTTGTGCGTTGTCTTCGTTACTTTTTCCCTTGCTTAATTTCCTTTAATTTCCCTCGCACACTTTCCGGCGCCAAAAAGAAAACCCACTATGACCCTTAACCCTCTACTGCCCTCCCTTTCCTTTAACCCCTTTTTTTTGGCATATTTATTTTAATTTGCAAGCCACGGGGCAACAGCCAAAGTATTAAACTTGTCGCCATTGCCACGCTCACAGAGCGAGTGAGAGAGAGAGAGGGAAAGAGAGAGAGAGAGCGAGAGCGAGAAGAGTGAGCAGGAGAGAGAAAAAAAGCGGAAAAAGTTAACTTTTGCCTGTTTTTAATTGTGATTAATTGCACATTTTCCCAGTGACATTTGTGTGAATGGCAACCCTGTATATCGAGTGCCCACAATTCGATTCCCCCGCCCCCGCTTCGTTGGATGCGTTGACAACCCTACGCCTCTGCTTATCACCTTTTATATTTAATTATGGAAATGTTAATTTGCTTAGCACTTCACGCGTTAGTCTCGCAAAGTTCACTTACCTCCCACACACCCATCTGACCCTCTGGCCCTCTGCACCCCCCTCCCCCTTACCCCCTTCCACTCTTACACAGCACCTGACGTCCAGCGTCAGCGAAATTTCATATTTAGTTTTTGCCTTCGCGCCATTAATTTTCAATTAACACGACGCCAGCTGCAGACGTTGTTAGTGGACGGCACTGGGGGGTGCTGACCCTACCGTGGTAGTGCACAGTGGTGCCATTTCTTTATTTGTATATTTAATATCTTGTGTAGACACATATTTTGTCTTTTTTATTTTATTAATAACAATTTTAAGGTGCAAGCTTAATTGTTGTAAGCTAAAAATCAAATAGTTGAAAAAGTCTACAAATATTGTGATGATCTGGACTGGGCATTAGCTTTAAAATGCCTTCTGTAATTCGTCTCTTTAATTGAGAGAACTAAGAGTAACCTACATACCAAGCTTGCTGTCTCTCTTATAGTTCAAGCTATTAATGATTCTTTTTCTAAATACGCACCTTTTTCAATGTCCATTTTCAAAGCATGTGAAGACGAATTTAAGTGGAATATTATTTTTGTGTGTTTTACTTGCTGTCAACTCCGTCAGGTTAACAATGTGTTCAAGAGAAAACAAGAATTTAATGTACACTATTTCATTGTCCACATGTGAAGATTCGAGCGAATATGGCAATATGGACTCGGCTGTTGATGCTGATGACGAATAAATAAATCTATTACTTATATAAGGTCTGCCACGACTTCTTCATCCTATTACACACACTTTTTTGTTGAATTAACTTAGTAGACCATTTGTACTTATTTGATTACATTACACTTAATTACAGAATACAAAAACATAATAAAAATCTACAGATGTATTGGTCAGGGACCGTAATCATTATGAGTTTTATTATAAAAATTACATAGTAATGATTATTTTACGATTTAAGGATTTTCTTCAATGATAATGATTAAATTTGAGCAAAAAAAATAAAACTCACAAGTAATCATAATTTGTGATTTTTATTTTTTCGTTCAAAATAAAACTCACTTTTAAAATAGATTACGTAATCATTTTAAAGATTTTTTTTTTGCGTTTTATGGGTCCTCTTTGTTTCTTTTGAAGGGATATGCAAAAATACTTTGTGAAAATCCTACAAAAAAGCCATGAATTTAAAGTGAGTTTTATTTTGAGCAAAAAAAATAAAAATCATAAAAATTTATTATTTGTGAGCTTTATTTTTTCGCTCAAATTTAATCATTATCATTATTTTTTTTGTATATGTATTCTAGTCATTGATTTTTTGATGTGAAAAAATTTCAAAAATCATTATTTTCGGTCCCTGGTACTCGTATTGGATATGAAATGAAAACAAAAACAATTATATTAAGAATTTGAAAATGATCTTAAACCACGCTAAAAACCCTTTTGCCCCACTGTGCGTTGGGAGGCATACCGTTATAGGCCACTGCTAGTGGTAACTGGAGTACTGAGCTCGTGGTTGTAGCCGAAGTTGGAATTGGGAGTTGGAGTTGGGGTAGGAGGCGTTGCCACGCCCTTCACTCGTCTGTCTGTCCGCCTCATTAGCGTCGTGTAAACGTAATGCATAAGCAAAATGGCGCACAATTAACGCCCCTATCAACCCTATCCCCCTCCCCCCTGAGCAACCCTACAAATATGTCTGCCCGTCTTCCCTCTCTGGCTTAGTTTAATGCTGCCTCCATCTTTTGTTTATTATACGCAGAATGCTTTCATTTGCAGCCAATTTGGCGCGTCGCCATTCCGCAGCTCCCTTTTCCCCTCCATCTGGCAGCCCCCCTTCTGGCAACCCCCTTCTGGCAACCCCCTTGACAACGTCTCTGGCTCTTTGGCTGCAGTTCATTTCATTATTTGCCACCTGCCTCAAGTTCAATCCTTTTTCGCTTGCTGCTTTTCTTTGCTTTTTCCTTTTTCCTTTTTCCTTTTGCTTTCTCTGTTTTCTCTGCTGCTTTCATTTTGTATCCCTGGTTTGTTTTTGAAGCTGTGCATCAGCTTTTGGGGTCATTTTGGGCTGGGGTCAACTTGGAGCTGCCATTTGGAGCAGCTGCCTCCTTTTGGGCCTGTCTCAAGCACTTAACTTAAGCGCTTTTAATTGTATTAAAAGCGTGTCCTCTGATACTCCTAGACTCCTTCAACCCCAACCCCCTTCATTTATGTTGTGTGTGTGTGTGTGTGTGTGTGTGAGAGCTTTTCACATAGTTGACACTGATGTCCCGTTACACTCTCTCTCTCTCTGTCTCTTTGTCTCTCTCTTTGGGCCAATTCAGCTAAGTGATTTTCATTAGCCGTTATCTGCGCCTGGTGCCAGCCATTGGCCCAGCAACAACAACAACAACGACAACATCAACACATTTTGGCCATCTTTGGCTTATGGCTTAATTAAGAACAACAACAATGTCTTGGAACGTCCAACGGGTTTCGTCCTTGAACTGAACTGAATGTTTGATTTCTCCGTCAGCTGCTGGATTCTGTTTTTCTGTCCATTCTCGAGCAGCTGCAGCATTTGCTCCTTGACTCTGAGGAGGAATTCGTATTAAAGCTGAATGCGTGACACGAAATTAAGCAAGAGAATTCAGTAAAGACTTCAATTGACCCCTTCAAAATCCAGAGATATGCTTAACCCCTTGTGTGACCTGAGTTCTAGGGAGAGGCTAGAATATGTCCGTAAAACTAGAACTATCTCAGATTGGATCAAATGAAAGTACTTCAACTAAGGGTTAAGATTTGCGACGCTGAC
Source organism: Drosophila suboccidentalis (assembly GCA_037043435.1). Lineage (NCBI taxonomy): Eukaryota > Metazoa > Arthropoda > Insecta > Diptera > Drosophilidae > Drosophila > Drosophila suboccidentalis. Next base: position 121,257 of record JBAMBK010000502.1, on the reverse strand, counting down.
GTCAGAGCTGAAAATAAAAGACAAACTGACTAATAAACTTTGAATCGAGCTAGAGAACTAAATTTCCCTTAAAAAGCTACACCAAAAATTAAAGGACTTTAGCTAATCTAAAAGGAGAAGTCTTTTAATCGCCGCTTATAATGAAAAGAAGAAAGGATATTTAACCTAGGATTGGCATTGTAATCAAAGCTTCATAGAAGACTCAGTTTGAGAAAGGTATCCCATCGTCAGCTAACATTCTAACTGAAGGTCAGAAGCAATTAGCCTTAAGAACATAGCTCATTATTGGTTTATAAAAGTAATTAAGCCTTAGGGCCAACTCAAAACATCTGAGGAACAAAGACATTTATTTATTTGTTTGTTCAAAACTTCCAATACATCGAGTAGGGTTGAATATTCAAGCTAGATCTACGTATATAGAAGCATAGTTTGCGATTAGAAAACCTTCCTTCCTTCCTTCCTTCTCTTCGATCTCCCATTTTTGTTCCCATTTCAAGTCTTATGGATCCTCTAAGGTTCAAGATTCCAGTCACGAAAACCTAGAAATTTAAGACCTTCTCTAAAAATCCGTACTTTATTCCCTCAAGTCCCAGATTCGAATCGGAAATTTTTCTAGAGAGAGACCTTCTTCTGGCCTTTCTTCTTTTCTTCTTCCAATCTCTAATTCTGAATAGCAAAACTCCAATGCATCGACTAAGGTCCAACATTCCCACTTTAACACACTTTATTAACCCATTTTCCTCTCGCACACTGTCAATTGGTTTATTCGCGCGACACGCTTTCATCTCTAGGACATTTGACGAATGCCAGGATAAATGTTGGTTCCTCCTTCTTCATTCGCACTGACATTTCATTCTATGTTTATTTATCTTTTGTCATCAAGGGAGAGAGGGGAAAAAACCGTCTGTTTTGGCTTTGCTTTTAACCTTGATGGCTGCTGTTACATATTTTGCGGCTGTCGCTTTTCTTCACTTGGCCTTAATGTGCTTTGACGCCATTCCCGTGACTCTTCCTCTGCCTCCTTTCTCCTCCTACTCAGCTGTCCCTAGCAACCAACTCCCCCCCCCTACTTTTCTCATCATTGTGAAACGCACATCATTTGCAATTTTTGCGCGTCTTTTTGCGGCCTCTGTCGGCCTAAATGTGCTCCACAGGTAGAGGAGGCAGCCCTGTCAGGAGGCTGCCATTTCAGCCATTTTCCTGGCCCCATTTTCCCCCATTTCCCAATGCTTCTCACATTCCTGGGGCTTCCCGCTCTCTCTCTCTGCTAACCTAGAAGCCTGTCGCTAACTTTGTGAATGTTAATTAAGCATCATTTACGCATTGAGGCCGCCATAATTTGCAGAGACAACGCCAACAACAACAACAACCACAATAACAACACTCTGACAACACTGACAACACTGACAACAACGCCACAATGTCGCGACAAGTTCGACAAGTCCCTCGACAACCTCTGACAACGCTTTCTTCCCTGACATTCCCATTCCCCTTTCCCCTGCTCTTTCCCCCTCATATCCCCCTTTCCATTCCCATTCCCTTTCCTGTCTTGAATGGCCACCAAAATTAACCATTTTGCATGCCGAGGGCAACCAAAGATTAACCCACAACATTCCTTATGTTAGACGATGGTCGATGGAGCTCGTCTATTGAGCCTGGATTACGTCTATCTCAACTCTTCAGACTTTGCGTTGGTTAACTAAAAATTGGCTTGCTAAACTGAGATTAACTCTGCTTTTCTTTTGCTCTTAGATCTTCTTCCTTCTCCTGTAATTCTCACACACTTTTCTTCTGTCTCAATGTCGACTTTTGACTTTTTTGTCTCTCTCTCTGTCCTTATCACTCTTTTCTCTCTTCAAGTATATCCTTCTGTCTCACTCTATGCCCAACTAGATTCTTTTTCTTTTCTCTCTTCCCTCCGGCTCGTCTCTTTTTCTCTATACAGATCTATCCTTGTCTTTCTCGATCTGTTCCTGTTTCTTTCTTGGAGTTCTCCCCATTCCGTACCTCTCTTTCACTCTCTATCTCTCTCTCTGTCTCTCACTCTCTCTCTCCATTCATCTTTCTATGCTTAAAAGTATCTCCCTCTCTTGCTTCTTCTTGTCAGCCGTACTTTATCTCCTGCTCTGTATCTATTGATCTCAATCTCACCCTGTTCTTCCTTATCAGTCCCTCTTTTTCTATCAATATCTTTCTTATTTACTCCCTCTTTCCTTATGTCTCCCTCACTCACATCTAAATTCATTCTTTTTTTAAAGATAATTTAGTTTAATAGCATTGAGCACCAATTCAAATCTTTTAAGTGGCCTTAAAATTTCTCTAGTTTCATATTGACACTCCCATAAAATACCTTCATCCTAAAAAATACAGCACAACTCCCTGAATATCTTCTCTTAAAATCATCATTAAAAGTCTGTGAAAATATAAAACGCTTGCGAGCAATTAAATTGAATAGAAACGAATTTCATCTTGTTAATCGCTGATATCCATTGTTGTCGTAGCAAGTAGCTTATGTCAGACATGGATGCAACAAGCGAAGGGCGGCAGAATTCACTCAATGGTGCCAGACTGCTTTAAATTGTGTAATAGCTTCGAGAACAGTTATTTAGAGGTATTTGCCAGGGCAAAAGCAGCCAAAATGTGGCCACAAAGCGGCCGGAAAATGCGCCCAACAGCTGGCCAACAAAGCCAACAGCAGCAGCAACAACAACAACAACAACAACAACATGGCCAATGGCCAGCAACAAATCGCCAACGGTAGACAACAGCAAATGGCCCAAATGGATAAATGGCCAAATGGCCAAATGGCAAATGAAATGGCAAAGCAAAGATGAAAAGTCGGCAAAAGAAATAAAGCGCAATGGGCCAGGACATTGACAATGGCTAAAAACGGCTTGCGAATGCCCTGCACACCCTGTATTCGCACCTACACACCCTGTCAACATTTAATTAAGTTGTGCATAAGCTGTGTGCTATGGAAAAGAAGAAATCAAATGCTGATTGCTATACATAATAGACGAAGAGACGAGATAGAAACAGTTTGCACTGACAGAAGCTAATTGGTTTTAATATTCAAAGTTAACTACTTAGAAGCTTTAAGAGTGTAAAAGTGATCTTAAAAAAAGCTGAATGCTACCTAACCTGCAAAAGATTTACATTTTAAAAGATGTTCGCGTCCAAATCAAATATGATTAAATGCATGATTTAAAATATAAACTTAACAAAATAAATTACGTCTCTCAAGGAAACTCTGAAAGAAAAGCTGATTGCTACGCAACTTAAAAAAAAAGATGAGAGGAAAACAATCTTATGCAAGCGAAGATTAAACATATTTCCGGAATAAGCCTATAAAATCAAAACAGAAACACTTAAAAAAGTGAAATAAAAAAAATTTCATTTATTTCACTAAACAATTTAAAGACATATTTATGCAATCGCTGAAGGTTGTAAGACCATCAAAAGCTGATTGTTACACATCTATCTATATCTATGCTACATATCTATATCTATTTATATTTAAAAAAATTGTTTACAACTTTCGACCACAAGACTTCCAGAGTTATAATCAAAACTGAGCTGCATCATGTGATTAAAGCTGCACAGTGACAAAGTCTGATAGCTACAACACTGTGCAGTAGAGTATGCAAATGAAATGCAGGGTAGAAAGAAGAAGAAGTCGCATTTTGTGACTCGAAACCAACTCGAAATGCAAATAAAACGACGACTTTGAATTAAAATGGAAGTTGAAGCTGACAAAGGAATAAGAACAGGAATAACAACAGGAATACGAATGCGAATAGGAATAGGAATTGCCAAATAAAATGGCAGCATGAAATTTGGTTGTTTTGCCACTTTGGCGCTTCAGTTTCCCCCCTCTATCATCTCCTCACACTTTCCCCTTTATATTTCCCTTCATATTTCTACTCGCAATTTCTCCTGAATTTCTCCCTATTCATGACAGCGTGTCCTGGTGCCCGACTGCCTGAGTCGTAATTCTTTCGCACATACACAGATACACACACACACACACACACACACACACACACACACACAAAGACATTGCTGCTTGTCGACATTTTGGTAATAAATTGAGTTTTATGGCAGTCATATTATTCTTTATTAGTGGCTAAGAATTGTTGCCTTTTGTGTTGGCTTTGTGCAAACGACGTCTCAACCAGGCGACTGCCTTTCCCCTCTCACTCTCTCTCTCTCTCTCTCTCTCTCTCTCTCTCTCTCTCTCTCTTTGTTTCTGTCTCTGTCTGTCTTGGCACCTGCCTTGCCACATTCACATTCCCTTGCACAACATTCCCAGCTTTTGCTTCCAAAGTCTCTCTCTCTAATTAATTCGACCCACACAATGAACTTTCTCAATGCTCAACAGCCCAAGAAAAAGCGGTTAGAGCCAAAAGACCTTATCCTCATTCCTCCCAGAAGCCTTTGAGACAAATCAATCAAAGTGACACAGAGACAAAGGACAAGGACATCTGAGGAGAAGGGTGAAAGCCTCCTGAGCCTCTGGCCACTAAATCAAAACTTCTAATTGAACATTAAGTAAGCTGCGAAAAGTTAAAGCCAGCTGACTGAAAATGATCTATTGCCTGTTTCAAAGATGGTAATAAGATGTTTTGAATTCAAGTAGTTTATTTAAGGTTTATTTACGTATGGACTTTTTTTAAATGATTCTAAAACTATTCGATTTTATTGCTTCTAAAGTATTCAAATGTCATTTCTTGATATTTCAGATTTACATTTTTTTTATTGCATTTATCACCGTTGTTACCTCCTTAAAATTATTTTTTATGGGTCGTTCTAAGATACTTTATTATATTAATTTTTAGAATAATTTTTGGAATTTAAAAAAAAAAGAAAATCTTACATTTTCTAAAAAGAATGTTTCGTTTAAAAAAATCATCATTTTATATACACTCATATTATTCAGCAAGATTGTATCAACCGTTTTTTCTGCCTTAAAAATATCTGCAAATGATTTCGTTTAAAAAAATCAATTAAAATCTTTTCAGAGTCACAGCGAATGAAATATGCAGAAACATTTCATGAAATGTAAGCTTACCTTAATGTATTCACCAAAAATAAATATCTTCATGCCCAACGGAAACAAATGATCCTTCAAACTGGACATGTCAAAACCGCCAACAGTAAGTGGAAAACTTGCACATTTTCCACACTCACATATGACTTGAGTTTTCACCAGGCAAAGGTAAAAGGGAAGGGGAAAATGGGGAAGATGGAAATACAAAATGTTCCGCTTGTGTAATTTTTCATCTTCAAGTTCAGTGCGCGAAAACGTCCGACAGGGGAAGAGGAAGGGAGGAAAGGGAGATAAATGTAGAGGAAAAGCGGAAGATGGTTGAGTTTTTGCCATCGGGGTAAAGCTTTTAGGCAACGCCGGCAGGTGGCGCGTTTAATGATTAATTGACAAATTGGAGCAGGAAATTTATAAAATTCACAACAGCAACTACACTGAGAAAAATATGTCATCCTAAGCTTAAGTGTGTCACTACTAGAATTAACATCGTTTTGTTCTTAAAATTTCAAGATTGTTGTGTACTTTTATGCTTCAACTAAGATTGCAATAAATGCAAGTATAAGGATTTTTTTGTACTAGAAACAAGTTAATTTTGGGATAAATTCAAGATTCTTGTGTACTTAAACTAGTATGATTGGATTTTTTAAAGACTTCAGCTATTCCCAAAACCTACTTAAAGTATGGCAGAAAAATAGTATTAAAAGATTTTCGGGAGTGAGAAAAGCGAACTTGAAATAAGATTTTTGTTCTCAGTTTTGGAAATTTTGAACTCAGTACTTAGATATACCCTGTTTGGGTAAGAAAATCTTGATTTATTTCTGAGTGTACCCAATTTCTCACCCTCCTCTCCTTTCTCCCTCCCTCTCACCCTCTCTTGCTCTCTTTTTTACTCGCTCTCAACTTCAACATCAAAGTTCTGAAACGGACTCAGGAATCGCCAAGTGAATTTTGTTTGGCGACAGGACAATGACAGCGTTGACAACCTGACGCATCTCACCTGAGGGGCAGCTAAAGGTGACGGGAGAGTCGAGGACGTGGCCGAGGTGTTGACAGCAACATCTCGCTAAGTCTCCGCCTCCAGCACACGAATTTGCCATCTAATTGTCAAGCTCAAATCAGCCCCCATCTTCCACCTGGCTAATTGAACCCCAACTACAGCGAAAGCACTTGGAATATTTAATATTGACCTTGGGGGCACTTCTACTGTTTGTCCCAATTGTCTCTTCTCTGTCTCTTATCAATAAAATGAAACAAGCTGGCAGCTTGCTGGGCGAATACAACTGGAGACAGCAATTGGAGCATTTCATATTGACCTTGGGGGCACCCAATTGTTTGTCCTATCACTAAATTGACACAAGTTGGCAGCACCACAAAATAAAGATACTTTCCGGAGGCGTTAATAATAGCAAATTTGATCAAAATTTACCTGTTTCTGTTTCTCCTACAGATAGAGTGTATCAAGTTGGCAGTCCCAAAAAAAATATTTAAATGATAAGACTGAAATCTATGGGAATTTGAATTTCCCTTGAGGCAATCATTTTACTAGAGCAATTAAAAAGCTTCTACTGTCTCTTTTTTAAACAAACTTGAGTAAGTTGGCAGCCCCAAATGCAAATATTGAACAACAAAACCGATCAAGTCGATTTTTTAGCCTCTTAACAAAAAATTAAAGCAAGTTAGCAGTCTTAAATAACATAAAAATATTAATAAATGAATAGTAAATCCTATTGACATTAGTTTAGATCTTTGTTTATAATTGTAATTTTTACAGATAAAGTAAATCAAGTTAGCAGCCCCAGAGGAAAAATAGTCTGGCATTTATTGCCAGACATTAAAATTACCCTTTTTATTCCTATGTTTATTAATTGCAGCAAGTTGACAGCACCAAAAGCTTTAAATTACAATCGTGTTTATATAATTTAATAATATTGACTATCTACATATGTATTTTGCAGATAAATTGAAACAAGGTGGCAACGCCAAACAAATATAATTGTTATGATTATGTACTTTGAGCTAGAGGTGGAGAAATATCGATGGCACTATCGGCACTATCGATGGTCAAGCGCTATCGAGCCGCCATCGATGGCAGACCTGCACTATCGATAGTGGTCGGTAGTTTTTTAACTGCTCAATTCGTGACAGAATGGCTCGCATTTGGCATCTGCAGCTTCGGAAACATTTAAGTTTCGTGTTTAATAATTATATATTTGTATGACATGGATAAGTTCCTTACTATAGTCGAAATAGGTAAAGAAAAACGTACAAGACTTGAACCTAATACAAATTTTAATGTTTTAATATTTATATGTAGCCGCCACTTCAGTCGAGTCCAAGCGCATGTTCAGTCGAGTCCAAGTTTTGGATTAAAAACATTATTATTGATAGCGAAGTTTATTTATTTTTAGTTTTAAAATTCCTAAGTTAATACCAAAATCAAATTTTAGTTGGAATTTTAATAAAAATTTATAATTCTTGGAATTAAACATATAAATGCTCAAATTAACACACTATCGAAAACTATCGATATTTATCGATGGTTTGAAAAATAATATCGCTGACTATCGATGGTGCCGACTATCGATAGCTCTCCACCTCTACTTTGAGCAATAAATACCGAGACTGTATTTTCAGTCACATTTCAAGAGATTGGCAGCACCAAAAGCAAAGTTTGCTCCTCAGTATTTTATTCAAAATGGGTTTATTGCATGAAATGATTAAATGATTGAGCTTATTTCTTAATATCGATATACAGTCAAACTTCCCTGACTCGAATCACCATCATTATCCAAAGAAAAGGTTAGAGTTATGGAGATGTTTGACTTATAGAGTTCATTTTCTTAAGTTAGAGCACTAAGCAAATAACCTATAGAGAACCCATCCTATACAACTAAAATGTCACAGAAAAAATGCTTGCGAAGCGTCCACCGCGAAGTGTTACCGATCTGGCAATATTGTTATAGTGGAATTTATAAGAGAAGCGATTTTATTTTTGGGGCCGTTGCTTGCGAAACTAAAACATGTGAAATATGAAATACCCTCTACCCTTAAAACTTTTAACCCACATTATTTTATTCAAAACAACACCCTTAATTTTTATAAATTCCACTCGAACAATATTGCCAGATCGGTAACACTTCGCGGTGGACGCTTCGCAAGCATTTTTTCTGTGACATTTTAGTTGTATAGGATGGGTTCTCTATAGGTTATTTGCTTAGTGGTTAGAGCTAGAGAGAAATTCGAGTTATAGAAGTTCGAGCTATGGAAGCTCAACTGTTAATATATCTTATTGCTGATAACCACTTTCCAACACTGCATTTAGTATCGATAGTAGCCGGAGTCAGAGCTGTTTTTCGATAAGAATTTGACGTTTCCAATCGCGCAAACAATTTTCTGCAAATTACCAAAAGAAAAAAGCTTGATTATTTGAATTGAATATTTCGGAACAGGTGAGTTCGATACAATGATCCAAGTTACATTGAATTATCTAATGTATTTATATGCATGTAACAAAGTCGAAACTTGATTCTCCCAGTGTCAGTGTCAACTTGTCCTCTGCTCAAATGGACAATTCCAATTCCATGAATGATGAAAGTAAGTCAGCAATAAACATGACTATAATTTTTATTCAATATTATTATATTCCATTTACAGACCAACCGATTAGTCCCTTAGTCGATCCAGGTCAAATTATTGATCTGACCCTCGATCAACCGCCGATTGGAACCCGTAGATTGAGCCAAGAGCTGGCTATTCTGGATTACATTCCGGAACGCATCTTGACCCTGGACGATGTCTACAGGTGTCCGGTGTGCCTGGACAAGGTGCGTCTGAGGGAGCCCTGCAGCACGCCATGTGGCCACGTCTACTGCAAGAGGTGCATCGAGTCCGCAGTGGAATTCGCAAATCGATGCCCCCTGTGCCAGCGGAAAATCACCCAGCGCCAATTATTGCGCATTCATCTATAGGTTCTTTTTCCAATTTTGTATTTCCTATTTATTTTCCGTGCAATCTTTATTGATTTGAATTTTGTAATCCATTTATGGAATTTCGACAGAGCTCATTAAGTAAATCTCCACATAGTCCAGTCCATCTGCCCGTCTTATTGACTGTTTAGAGATGGAAAATATGAGACACTGTCTGTATTTTTAAATTTTCGACCTAAAGTCGTATTTCATACAAATATAACAAAAATGTTTAAGACAATATTTTCAATACTGGATTAATTTTTGTCAGTGCCGAATTGATAAGATCACTATATTATATAGTTATAATAGTTGAAGATCAAACTCTTGCTGATTTTCAAGATGTCTCCACCAATCTCGCAGATTGTGTATAAAGTAGATTTCTATTTCCTCACGAATTTATAATTATAAACATTCGCATTTATCAAAATGTATCTTTATGGTCATGAAGACTTCCCATTATTGTTATTATCATTAATTTTATCAATATCAGTTGAGCTATGACTGTTTTAAGTTAGTGTTTGAATCGAGTTAATGGTATCTTATAGTCGTGTATTCCTGACTTCGCTTGCTTTTGCCTTGGTTCCTGTTCTGGTAATTTATTGGCAGTCTTTTTTGTGTTCTAAAATATCTTAAACAATCTCTGAGATGCTTCAGAAAGTATGCGCACTTACCAAATTTAATTTGTATACAAATCTTTTCTTTTGCTTTACAAACTGACAGGATAAGTATTACGTATTAACTCCAGCATGCTTAATATGGACATGAAATCGGTCTGGAATCGGACAACTATGGATATCAAACAGTTGTAGACTCTCAGAGGCGACTGTCAACTTGTTTCAAAAACACAAATTCATTGAAATCGCATACCAAATTTCCGGGAAAATCAAGAAAAGAAAAGCTCGAGAAAAATGGAGACGGGACTGGCAGCTGCACTGACCACGGACGAGGCCATGGACAAGGCCATCAATTCCTCGAACTCGACTCCGACTCCGACTTCGCCAACTCCAGACTCCTCGAACGAGCCGTGGCCAAAGGATGTGCTGCTGTATCAGCCGCCAGAGGAGGATCAGATTCTGTTGCCGGAGCGAGCCAGTTGCCTGGCCGTCAAGACCTATTTGAGGATGTGCAATTTGCCGTTCAAGGAGCGCAGCTGTGTGAATGCCGAGTTCATGTCGACGGAGGGACGTTTGAGTCGATTGCCCCTGTTGCGTCTGGGCAACCACAACAAGCTGTTGACGGAGTTCGAGCCGATTGTCGGCCATGTGGAGAAGATGCTGGGCAGCAAGGGGCTGAGCAGCTGGCTGGACGAGGAGGAGCGCGACGATATGCGCAGCATGGTCACCTTCGCGGAGAACACCTGCACCCTCACCGAGTTCCACACGTGCTTCCTCGAGGAGAAGGTCTACGACGATCACACCCGCTTCCGGAACGGGGCTGCCCATCCCTGGCCACTGAGCACGTGGCGTCGCCATGACAAGCGACAGGATGCACTGCGTCTCCTGCATGTGTACCAGTGGGACGAGCTCAGCACCGATCGAGCCAACCACAAGCTCCACGAATGTCTCCAGCTACTCGAGGACATGTTGAAGGAACAGCTGGACAAGGAACAGGACAACCCACTAGCTACTCACTATATCTATGGCAAGCAGCTCTGCGAACTGGATGCCCTCATCTTTGGACACTTGACGGCCATTCTGACCACCGTGCTGCCGAGTCCCTTGCTGGCCAATACAGTCCGTGAATTCCCCAAATTGGTGACTTACTGTCGCCGCATCGACGAGCAGTTCTACGAGGGCAAACAGCTGGCTGGAGAGGATTAGAGATTAGGGGCAGCCCGAGACTGAAACCGAAACGGAAACGGAAACCGAAACCGAAACAAACGAAGTCGACAGTCGACAGCCGTACATATTCAAGTCTATTTCTTATTGTTTTATCAGTCTTCTATTTTTTGTTATTTCCCCTTCTTTTTTTTTTGATTACTCGGTGGGGGGGGTGGTGAGGTCAGGGAAAGAGGGAGGGATGGACAAAAATATGCAAAACATTTACAATAAAACACATTTCGGGGGCAGATAAGATGCGTATCCTGTCGCGTATTCCAAGGATTTGGGCTTTCAATTTAACTTTCCGACTCGCAGGTTGAGTTCCTTCTCCTTTCACATAAAAAAAGAAAAAAAAATGAATGTCAGTTCAATTTTATGACTTGCCCAAAGGGCCTGCGACACAAACGTCGCTGCTCATCAACAATCCCTTATCTCTCTCTCTCTCTCTTCACTTTCTCATCCCCCCCTTTTATAAGTCAGTCTGGCAACCTCTAGCTTCTCTTTTACTCCTTCCTCCAACATCGTCATCATCATCTTTCCTGCTTGCGTCCAGTTGAACTTTTGGATTCTCCGCTCTGCCTTTTGCTTTGCAATCAGAAACTCATCATGGCCTATTGATGTTTGTCTTCCTTCGGTTCTTTTCTTACACCCGTTACTTGTACATACTGCACATGGGTATATTGTGTTCGTGGCAGTTTCAATAAATTATATATACTCCTGATTAGCATTGACAGCCATGTCTGTCTGTTTGGCTCATCCATGTTGTGTGCAAGTTTGCGCCATCTAGCTCTTACCGTTTGGGCTCCTTGTTGAATCAGTCAAAACAAACAGTTTCTTTGAATACGTATCATCCCAACTGAGCTCATTATCTTGTAGAATGTCTCTTTGATGCGAATTCTGATATTAAATCAACATCTGTAGTCCAAAAGAGCTAGATCAACTGAATTTGTCATATGAACCCCACATAGATCTTGTTTGTTTTACATTTTATTACTTCCTTTTCAGCCCAAGCAATTTTACAAAAAATTGTCTAGCCTCTAAAATCCATGGACTGTGCTCACGAACCTCATAAAAATGCCATCAAATCAACATTTTTGAAGATAGAAATCAACTTGTGCTTGTTTTTATTCCCTTTTATCACTAGCAATCATACCGTTTAATTTCATCAAGATCTTTTAAATATAAGCGTAGTTATGACAGTTTTAAGTTTATATTTAAATTGAGGTACGGGTATTTTATAGTCGTGTATTCGATTAAAACGTTGTTCCTTTTTTTCTTGGTTTTTTTATTTATTTTCCTCGCAGGGTTTGTGTTTTGTTTCGCTTGCTTTTGCTTTTGGCTTGGCTCCCTGTTCTGGTAATTTATTGGAATTTGCCAAAAGGATTAAGTACGCCAATAAGCGTTGCTCAACGTCAATAAGCGTGTCTGCCCTCTGCCCTCTACCCTCCACCCCTCACTTGTGCTTATCTCCTATATCTCCTATTCCCTTCTCCTCTTTCCTGCCCTCTGCCCTGCCCTACAAAGACGTGCTTCGCTTATCTGCTTCAATCGTTCCCGCTGCTATCACGCTGGCAGCCCTTTGGTCTATTTCCGTTTCCGTCTCAGACCCGTTACCTACCCCCGCCCCCTCATCCCTCAGTCATCGCTGATAAATGCTGCGCGTGTCGAATGATTTTGGCTGCTGCTGCTGCTGCTGCGAGTTGCCTGATTTGTATGGCTTAATATTTCAATTTTGGGTGATGCTGCCAATACACGATATAGAGTGTGTATGCAAGCCCCACACGTTAGGGGTATTCCCACGACTCAACCTTCAAGATGTGACCATAATAATCAAAAGTTCAGAGAACAAGAATTAAAATTCCAAACTTACAGGTTTCAAGTTAGCATTTTATATTCTCAACTGACAGATCAATGGAGCTTTGTGACATCAATTCACTTTGGAATCGCTTTTAAAGCTTAAATGTGCTTTAAAAGCTCAACTCATTATTTGCCGCGATCTTGCTTGCACGGAGGGATTAAAATACAATATTAGATGAGGTTTCAGCTCTAAATTTGATGCGCTTTTAAGGCCATTGTTGAAAAAAATGTATTAGTGGTTGGAAAAATATGTATAATAATAAATGATTGCCGAGTTTTCAGGTTAAAATACTCAATGCTCTAAATACAGTTGAACTTCCATAACTTCCATAAATTGAGTGACAATTGCGTATAGTATACTTAACTAAACAAAAAGACTTTCATAAGTCGAAGTCTCCAAAACTCGAACTTTTTTCTGGGATAATGATGATTGTTATGTTTATTAAGCCATAGTGTTTCACATAAATACAGTACAAATAACACGTAGTATTTTATTAAACCTTAAAAGCAATAATTAAAAGAAGCATTTAACTTTTGGGACAATTGACAAAAAAGGGCTTTCAGATAAGATCTCAGATCTACGGTCAAACTTAATTCTTTTTATTTATAATTTTTTCTCAGTTTTCTTTTTTTGAACAGTTAAGCTTGAATACCCCTAATAAGCATGATGCCTGGATAGAATAGTGCACAATTTGTTTTCATTTTGTACGAATTCTCTGGTACTTTGCTTTTCTTGTTCCTGCTCTTGTTTCTGTTTCTATTTTGCTATGTTTGGTTTTGTTGTTGCTGATGTTGTTGTTGTTGTTGCTGTTTTAGCGACTTTTCCCAACAGCCGCTGGCTTCAAGTTTTCAACGCTTTATCTTTCTGGCAATATCTGTTCCAAGGTTCGAGCTTCGCTTTTCGCAAAATCCAGTTTCCGCTACAACTCTCACTCCTATGCGCTCTCCCTCTCTCTCTCTCTCTCTCTCTCTCTGTCTCTCTGTCTCTCTATCTTTCTCTGTCTCCATCATTTCTACTCGTGAGCTGTCAACTTAACCGCTGCCACTTGCAATTGTTGCTGTTTATTTTTGGTCGGAGACGGGGACTAAACTTTGGCAAATGCCACGCCCCTACAGCCGTTGAGGCAGCCAGAGATAGAGCAAAGTCTACCACACACACACACACACACACTCACTTTCTCTTGGTCTCTGTAGAAAACTTTCTATAGCCTACAAATTTTCTTTTGGCCCCAAATTGACCAAATGGACGGGGCAAAACTTTTACTTGCGGCTACTTTCACCGCTCAGTTGCCACCTGCCCCCCTTCTTGCCCCCTTTGCCCCACAAGCCACCTCCTTGGCCCATCACGGAAAAAAATATTTGCGACTCCGGGTTAAAATTAGTTCAAGTTTGGTAATCTTCGATTTCTCTTGAACCCGTTACTTACGTAAAAAAATATAAAATATTTTTCATTGCATACTTTTAGGCACTTCCCTTGAAACTTAAATCAGCCATTACTACCGTACTGTATGGCCGATCTTGTAGCGACTTAGTAGAATGATAGCTTATAAAAATAGATAACGTTAATTACCAAAAAATTCGTAATATCTTAACAACTGTGCGAGCGGTGGCTTCTCGCGATATACGGAGGACTTAACAATAATATCTCGAACACATACTTAAGAAATACATGCAAAAAAAATAAAGAATTTTAAGCTTGAATTTTAAAATCTATTTTTTCTCAGTGTACCGGGTTGCCTGATCCGGACACGTACATATTCTTCGTGAAAATTCCCACGCCAGAAACTTCTTCTACTTCCACATTTTCAGCTCTTCCGAGCAGTGATTAGGCAATATTTTTAAAGGAAGTAAGCCAGGAGAAAAGTAAGTAAGTAAGAAGAGAAAGTAGAAGAGGAAGAAGAGGAATGAAAGGTGGGGAAACCACATGAATTTGGCCGTGTCATTGAACAACTCAATTCTTTCTTTGGGCCAGGCTCTTTGCTAATATGACAGCAGATAACAATTCACGATTCACACACAATCCACTTTGCCAAGCAAACCACCCAAAGAAAAAAAATTGGACACAATGGAAATTCTTTGCGATTGTTAAGCAAATCATGAAAATTTCACTAAACGAATTACATTCAAATTATCTGAGAAAAAAAATAGAAAGGAAAAACCAGAAAGAAAACCAAACCCGAAATCTTTTGTGCTCTTTGAGTTTTATTTCTAAAGCAAAGGGAAAATGTGTGGGAAATGTAATCTAGAGTGGGAGGAAAAAGAAGGAGTGTGATGATAAATAAAAAAGGAGAGCTTTAAATAAATACTAACGCGTCTTTTGTAGCACACACACATCTCTGTGGGCTCTTAAGCTGCCCCTTTAAACTCGTCCCACCCAATCCGCACCACTCTGAACCACTCCGCACCACACACACACTCCTCACCATCATCCTCATCCTCATCATCACCATCACCATCACCTGGTAGGCTTTGTATGGGCTTAAGTCAAAATTGCATTGTTGTAATTTATATGAAAAGTTTCTTGAGTTGAGTTTCATAAATTTCGAAATCATCTCAATGGGATACAGTCAAAATCCCCTAAAAGAACCTTATTAAGCTTAACGTTCCATATGGAGTATGGAATGTGCACCGAGGCTGGGAAATTAGTCAGCTGCTTAAAAAACACATTTGCAATCGAACACCTTGCTCAAGAATGGGGCGTGGTAAATAGAAATAAAAGTGGCTTAAGTAATTAGAGACAGATAATATATATTATCTGAAAATAAATATAAAAGCTGCTTGAGATTTGAACAAAGCTATTGAATTGAACTGCTTACTTGCAATACAATCTTTTTCACATTTCAAACACTGCCTAAGATTATTACAAATGCATAGAGCTTTAATTAGCTTAAGTAGCGTTCTATACTTGCACATTAAGAAAGCTTTTCACTTTAAGTGACACATTTTGTGCTATTAATTAATGATTTATATCATTTTTATACCCTGTGCCCATTGAAAATGGTCAAAAAGGGTATAGTGGATTTGTAAGATGTATGTAACAGGCAGAAGGAAGCATCTCCCCATAAAGTATATATATTCTCGATCAGCATCAACAGCCGAGTCGATTTAGCCAGTGCGTTCCATATGGATTAAATTTCTCATTATGATTAAATTTGGCTTAAATCGGTTCACTTGATCATATAGACAATTTCGACAGTTAGTCGAAAATTTAATGCGGCATCATCAAGCCTTCGGCGTCAAATACGTATTAGACTATCGGGGTTAGAGGTGGAGAACTATCGATGGCACTATCGGCACTATCGATGGTCAAGCACTATCGAGCCGCCATCGATAGCAGACGTGCACTATCGATAGTGGTCGATAGTTTTTTATGACACTCAACTCGTCACAGAAAGGCGCGTATTTGGCATCTGCAGCTTCGGAAACATTTAAGTTTTGTGTTTAATAATTATATATTTTTATGACATGGATAGTTCCTTACTATAGTCGCAATAGGTAAAGAAGAACGTATCGGAACTGATACTTAATACAAATTTTAATGTTTTATTATTTATTTACGTGTACCTGCCACTTTAGTCGAGTCCGAGCGCATGTTCAGTAGGCTGGACAAAATTTTTAGATCGCGGAACTTTGGCTATTACAATAGCTAATAGCGAAACATTATTGTTGATAACGAATTTTATTTTTTTTTAGTACCAAAATTTAAATATTAGTTGAAATTTCATATAAAAATGTAGAACTAACACACACTATCGAAAACTATCGATAGTTATCGATGGATTGAAAAATAATATCGCTGACTATCGATGGTGCCGACTATCGATAGTTCTCCACCTCTAATCGGGGTGCCAGGGCGCAGGGTACTTACAGTCGAGCACACTCGACTGTAGCTCGCACCAAGGTAGGCGAGCGAAACGAGCAGGCGGCGGAGCCCCCTTGTTATTTATTGTCTTTTGTTTTTTTCTCAACATAATACTTTCAACCAAGCAACCTAGCCAATTTTAATCAGTTTTTGAGGTGAGAGAGAACTATTGTACAAAAAAGTATTCAATATTGAAAATACAAGTATAAACTTTTAGTACTTAATTCGATTCATTTTTTTCACTAAGAACCATTTTGTTTCTCGTTTTCGCATATTCGAGGGGTTAAAATTCTCAAATAAAATGCAATCTGTTGTCATTGATGAGTTGTAAGAAGAATGCATTTCCTATTTGGAGATGAGCTACTTGCTGGGTTACTTTCTTTCTTCTTTGCTGGCTTGGTGCTTAAATTGAAATCCTTTTGGTTTTCTATCGAAGTCTTGTCATTATTTTCTGGAGATATGAGTAAGTATATGATATGAAGTTTTCTTGACGAAACTATCGCATGCTGGGACATTTTTTGGAGACTGGACGATGATAGCTACAACGAATGTCTTGCGTCCGGCGAAGGGAACCATTATATCATTATTGGCATTGGACACTTCTGTCAATTGGCTAGGATCACTATCAATGGCAATGACCAGCGTGCTGTAAAAACGCCTTTCGCACCCTTCGTGCTGCTTTCGTCACTAGCGCGGACTGCCGTCCGCAGTGATGCCATCCTCTATCTGCTTTGCCGCCAGAGTCTTATTAAGCTCTTTTAAGACTTGTTTTAATTAAGTACATGCATACTTATTATTTACTGAGCTAGTCACATGTGATAAGTTATTTGTTAAATACAGCTTTTGCTTAATATAAATTAAATTATAATTTTTGTAAATGTATGTGAAAATTGTATTCAAATTAATTTGTGTTACTTTATTATTTAAACTTCAATTAAGTCCACATCATAACTTTAAAAGTCATGTTGAATACGGAAAATGTAGCAATAATTAGAAATATTTGTGGCTTAAAGTTTAGAATCGAATCATAATTTCAAAGCCCGTGAGGATACAGTCTCTTGAAAAATGATTTATTTAGAAAAGAAAATATTTACTCACATTTCATAGTTTTACCAAGTTTACTATCTGTGATTTTACTCCAGCTTGATTTTGAAATAGTGTAAAAATATAAATAAAATCATTATCTTAAGCTAAAATCTTTTATTTGAAAATATTTGGGTCTGGAAAATTTGAGGATTCTTTTATTGGTGGAACAGCTGACTAGGAAAATGAGTTTCAAATAGAGTGATAGGCTTATAAATCCATATCAGTTGCTGACTAATGCTCAACTGGGATAAGGCCCATCTGGAACACTTAAAAAATGAAGTCAATTAGAGTTCAACGGGATCCCATCGAAGTGGAGTCATCGCTCACAGTTAAAGCTAAAAGTTTTGGCAAACTCGGAGCTCGCAACACGAAGTGGAGCAACAATAGCAACACTAACAACAGCAACATCAGCAACATCAGCAACATGTCAGATGGCAGGAGGTAGCACTAAATCAAAACAATGACAGCTTAACTCAACTATGCCGCATGCCGCATGCCTCATGCCACCTGACAACTGCCAGTTGCAAGTTGCAAGTTGCAGCAACAGAGTGGCCTGAAACCAAAAGCAAATCACACTGACAGCATTCAACATTCCACGTGCAACGTGGCCTAATCCAAGTTGTTGTTGTTGCCGCTCCTGTTATTGTTGCTGCCACAGGCAGAGATAAGCTGCAACTGCAACTGCAACTGTTGTGCAGTCAGAGGGAAGAGAAGAGAAGGTTACGGGATTACGGGGGGTTAGCAGGTTAGGACTATGGCCCAAACTGATGAGCCCGACAGCGTTGACAATGTGGCTGCCTGACCCAGTTTCAGGTCCAGAGTTATGGCCATAAGCATACACAGAAAAAAAAAGTCTGGTCTTCTGATATAAAATCAATCCAAAAAGTTCTGTATTATATTGAATACGTTGGAATGTGTGTAACACAGAGAAAGAAGCATCTTCAATCCTTTAAATAATATATATTATTGATCAGCATACTAAATCTCAACAAGATCTGACAAATAGAACGATAGTTATGGCTGATTTAAGTTTTTAAGCAATGTAACTGCCTAAAAGTATGCAATAAAAATTATTTTTTATTTATTTAAATATGTAACGTGTTCATATTGTCGTGAGCTCGACGTTTGTTTTTTTCCGTGTAGAGTCCGTTCTGACCAATCGACCATGAGAAAGTTGCAACGCACACACACACACACACACACACACACACATTTCCGCCTGTCACATGCCGTTCAAATCGAGCTGAGTAGGGGTATTCCCCTGCCCACTCCTACCCGCTCTCTGATCGATGTTTATCGATGTTTATCTGCTGCTACTAAATTTCGATAACAATAAAATATGATTTCTTTTTTGGCAGCAACAACAACAACAACAACAAACAAGCAAACAAAACACACACGAAAAGAAATTAAGGAACTGCTCGAAACCGTCGACCCTTCGACACCCCCGACCCCCGATCCCCTCTCTCTCCCCCTTCCTTTCCGCTCTTACCAACCAGGCTCTACCCTTGGCCAGAACAGGGGCCAAAAACCCTAACGGCAAAAACAAACAACGGCGCAAAAATCCAACAAAGCGCTGAGTAAATATTACAAAAATGTATTTCTATACACACACACACACACACACACACACACACACACACAAACATACCCAAGGCAAGGCAACAAAAAATATATAAATAAATGGCAGACGTGACAAAAATGCTTAAGTGAAAAGTTACGAGCGATAGAGAGGCAAGAAAAACATACACAAAGGCCCAGAAAGAGAGAGAGAATAACATAAGGAAAAGCAAGACATACAGCGAGAGAAAGAGAGGGAGAGTGAAGGAGAGACAGAGAGAGAGAGAGAGAGACTAGCGAGCCGTTACGGAAATCGCTTTTTCGCCCACCCAAAAATCAAAAAATAAAAGAAAAAATACCAAAAGTTCTGTGGCTAATGCAGCTGAAATAAAAATACCCTTAAATCAGTAGTAAAATTCTTATAGATAATGTATATAGTGAGCTGATTATTAGTTTAAAATCTAATAAAACGTTTGAGATATGTGTCTTATTGAAATATTTTAAGACTTTCAAAGCCATTTCAATTCTTTTAGCCTCAAGCTGAGTTTGGGCATTGATAGTCAATCATTAAATCTGTCACTCTATCAGCCAAACAATCAGATAATACAACACTTAATAAGTTAGTCAGCAAATCAATCGGCCAATCAGTCACTTACTAAATAAATCAGTCACGTTGTCAGTCATCCAGTCAGTCAATCAATCTGATAGTTCATCAATCACTCAATCAGTCGATCAATCAGTCGGCCAATCAATCAGTCAATCATTCAATCAATCAATCAACTACTCTGTTAATCCCAAACACTCAATAAACCAGTCAATCAACAGTTCAATCAATGCAATCGTTTCCATATATAGTGCTCACTCTCCCAATTAGTCAATCAATCACGCATCAGTCAGTCTATCACGTGACTACCAGTCTATCAATTGATTGCTCATCAATCACTCAATCAGTCGGCCAATCAATCATTCAATCAATCATTCAATCAATCAATCAACTACTCTGTTAATCCCAAACACTCAATAAACCAGTCAATCAACAGGTCAATCAATGCAATCGTTTCCATATATAGTGCTCACTCTCCCAATTAGTCAATCAATCACGCATCAGTCAGTCTATCACTTCACTACCAGTCTATCAATCATTTCTTTCCAAAAGCCGTCAATTACTCAGTTGATCAGTCACTCAATCAGCCAGTCAATCGTCAGTCAATCAACAGGTCAATCAAAACAGTCGTTTCCCTATATAGAGCTTAATTTTGTTACAAAGTTTCCATTAAAATTATAATACCCTCAACCAAAAACTTACATAAAGAAAGCCCAAAAATAAAATATGGTAGAAAAAAAGAAATGAAAAGAAAAGAAACTTTTCTTCGCGTGCCGTTTTTATGTTCTCTTCATACCGCCAACTTACACTTGCCACTTGCCACTTCCTCTTGCCCCTATTCGTTCACACTTGCTTTCCTTTCTTTTGCCTTTGCTTTGGTTGTGTTATTTATTTTGTTTCATTTTGTTTTGTTTTGTTTTCGTCTCTTGCAGCGCTGCTTAATATTTTCTTGTTTACGCTTTTGTATGGCACAGTTGTTGTTTATCATCCACAGTCGCAGTCGGAAGAGGCTCAGAGTCAGCCTCTTTCCCTCTGCCCCCCCCCCCCTCTGAGCGCCCTTTGGACCCTGTTGTCCCCTGTTTGGATCCTTCTGGCCTTGAGCTTGTTTCTTGTTCCTGGCTGTCAAACTTTTCACGCACGCTCGGCAAACCGGCAAGCGATTTCCCGGCACGGGTTGAGCCGCGCACCAAATCGATTTCCGCTTCATTACCTTACTTTTCTACCCCGCTCCTCTCTCTCTCTCTCTCTCATTCGCTGCTTTACTCCCTTGCTTCCCTCTTGAGCCTATCGGCCCATTTATCCTGGCTCTTTCAGCTTGCCAACCAAGCCGTATCAATCATCTTTTCAGGCAGCACAAATAAGATGTATGCTCCAGTTCCTTTGTCCCTGACCCTTCCACCCACCCACCCCCTTCCCCCTTATCCCTTTACCCCATCTCCACCTCAACCCCCTCTCCCTCTTTTGGGGAACTCCACTCATATGTCAGGGACAAGGGACTACGCAAATTGTTTGTTTCGTCTGTTTTGTTTCGTTTCGTTTCATTTTGTTTACTTTGCCTTTGCCCTTTGCACCACTTGAAATATTCCCCCCACCCCTTCACTACCCCTCATAAGTCTCACCCCCACCCACCCCTCTCTTTGTTGTGTTCATGTCATTTCTCAAGTTTACACAACATATTTCAAGTGTTTGATGTCTTTCGCACCCAACGCGCATCAATTTCTTGACTCACTGCCATATTTTCATTTCTTTCTTTTCTTTTTCATCTTTTTTCTTATTCTCTATCCCTCTCTCATTGTTGTTGTCGTTGTTTCTCACCAACGTTGGCGGCAACTCAATTAAAATGTAAGCCAAACCGCAAAGCGAAAGCGTAAAAAATATATATATGAATATTGCGCATACGCCCCGTAAATCCATAATTGCATTTGCTTGACATCGCTTGAGCCGTGAACTGAACACCACCAACCAACAGCACCACCATCACCCTCACCACCACCATCATCACCAACAGCAACATCATCCAAAAAAAGCACATCACATCATATATTTTATATATATCATTTATATATTTATATGGCGCACATGCGTCTCTCAAATCTCTTTCGTCGCCATTTCGCCAACGATTTTCAATTCAGCGACAACTTTTTTATTAGATTTGTGAGTTTTAATAGATATTCAATGGTCTATAGAAATGTCTGCCAGACAACAGACAACACGGTTGTTCTGCTCTACATTAAGCTGGAAATGAAAATATAGAAAATGTTGCCTACATTTTGGCGTTTTTTATTATTATTATTTTATCTCGGTCAAAATGCAATCAATTTAAATTAGTTGCATTTTGTGCTGAATATGATCAGATTAATATTTATTTTAATACTTCTGCCTAAGGCATTAAATTCGATTTGATAGCGACTAAACTGTCTGGAACATCAGCATTGAGTACTTTGCAACTTCAATATGTAATTTTTATTCCAGACATTAGGCCTCAGGCATTCGTATAATTTCATTTAATTTAATTTCAACATTGCAAACACTCTGAAACTAAAAACAAATAATTGTGCTTACGTTGCTCGACAGAAGCGCAATATTTTTGTATTTAGTAAAACATTATTTGTGAATAAATCATGCGTTAGACACATGATATCACTTTATATGTATTGAGCAAATACTAAAATGCCAAAAATTGTGTTTCAGTCAATCTTTGTTTTCAATATTTATTACTAAAATAAAAGGTTAAACTAATTTGCTCTGAATTTTAAAGAAAATAAAGCTATTATTATCATTAACTGTTTTCAGAGCGAACAATAAAGTGCATGTTTTAAAAATTTGATGAAACCTTAAAAGAAAATTGTTTCTATAGTTGATACCTAAAATAATTATTATCGTTAAGGTCCCAAAATAAAACATTCAATAAAAGTTTGGTCTGTATAAGAGAAAGTCACTAAAATTTTTTTTGTTTTATATAAAATGTAATTTTAATATTATCTAATTTGTAAATAAAATATTTGTACCATACGTTGTTTAACTTGCGGCTCTTCAACTTAGATTGCATTTCGTGAAGGTTTTCGCAGTGGCGAATTCCGGGCGAAAGCGATATTGAAGCAATCAAATCTTTTGAAAGAGATTTCATATGCAGAAGCATTTCGTGAAATTCTTTTTTCTGTTTTTTTTTTCTTTTTGGTGTGTGTGGATTTTGGTTGCAGCATTTGCACTTCAATTTGAACGTGCAATGTATTTTTAAGCACTCAAGCGGACCAAAGGGCGTAACCAGAGTGGGCGTATCACAATGTTCTAGTTACTGTTGTTGTTGCTATTGATGCTGTTGTTGCTGTGGCAACAATTGCCAGTTACAGCTGGAGCAACAGCAACATCAACAGCAGCAGCAGCAATAACGATGATCACCAGCAGATGATGATTGCCACTTCAGCGAGAGAGAGAGTGTGCGTGTGTGTGTGTGTGTGTGAGAGTGGTCAATTATTTGTTGCTACTTTATAAACTGCGCCTTGTTGTCCCTTACAAGAGAGAACAAGCAGTGAAAGTTTTCCACAGCAATAATAACAGCAGCGCATAAATTGACCAGAAAGCTAAGGGTACTCCCGCCCCCGCCCCCGCCCAGCCCACTCTACGTGAGCATGTGCATTGTGGGCGTGGCAGATTTAACTCTGTTAAGGGCTGGCCAGCAGCTGCTACTGCTGCAATCTCGTGGTCAGACTCGATTACCCTATCGGAAAATATACAAAAAGGGGTAATATCACGACAATTCGAAACAAGTCCTGACAGTCTGGCAACTCCATTATGTATACCATCATTGAGAAAGCCTATAATAACTAGAGTTACTCAAAACCTTAATTTAAGGGCATCGTCACTTAAAATCCGGACGCGAATTGAGCTGATTTTTGAAAACAATTTTAACTTTTTCCAAATTTGAGTATGCACGATTGTTATCGATAATTATGAAGTGCTTTTTGGAAAGTTTCGATAAAATTGTTGCAGCCCTGGCAAAATGGTAGACAATAAAAAAGGCGCAACGTGAAAAAATTCTGCACACCTTCTTAGTCACTTTCAAAGATTGCAAAAGCTTTGAAAATTGCCAAATCAACTGTGGGTGATGTTATAAAACGTCTTAAGGAGACTCACACTATTGATAGAGCCAAACACCAAGCCCCGAAGCGTGCTTGTAAAAGCCGTGAGCTAAGACCAAAGGTTATATTACCCCTTCTTAATTTTCTGAAATTTTTTTAATATTCAATTAATGAACAAAAAGTTTTTTAACAAGTTTTCTTGAAATAAAATTAATTTTTATACTTGCTTGAATATTTTCCAATAAGAAGAGAACTATAATAGCTGCAGCTACAAAAATTAGTCTAAGCTGACCAAAATATATTTTTTCAATATTCTAAAAATTTCAGAACAATCGTTTGACTTATAGAAAAGTTATTCCATATGCACACATTAGCTTCAAACAAGTCTTAAAAGAGCTTAAAAAGACTCCGGAGGCAAAGCTAAAGATGGAGGATGGCATTTTTACAGCACGCTGGTCACTACAATAGATAGTGATCCTAGCCAATTGACAGAGGTGCCCAATGCCAATAATGACTGTCCAGACGGACATGGCTAAATCGACTCGGCTGTTGATGCTGATCGAGAATATATATACTTTGTGGGGTCGGAGATGTTTCCTTCTGCCTGTTACATACATCACACTAGTCCAATATACCCTTTTTGACAATTTTCAATAGGCACAGGGTATAATCAGCGTTTAATTTAACTGTCAACTTTGGTCTCTCTGTATGTGCTGCCTTCAGGGTATTTTCTATTCGAGCATACCCGATTGAAGGCCAATTGTCTTGATTTTCAACTTTTATTATGGCTTGTATCAGCTTGTTGCTACACAGAACTTTCGAAGTCGCAACCAAATTGGATGCATTTTACAGTCCAGAAAACGCATTTGTGGAAGGGAAATTTGAAAGGGAACTGAAGATGATGATACTCTACAGCTTACAGTCGGATGATAGTCGGATTATTGTAGTTGGAAACTGGTATATAGATAGAGAATTGGAATAAATAGATGATTGCCGATAGTTAACTCCGGCTGAGCAATTTACTCTACGCTGTGTAATGTCTGAAATCTCTATGGAGAAAGGGAGGGATAAAATCAATATATGATTTTTTGGTTCTTAAAAGGTTTGTGAGCAGAAAAAGAAATAGATAAAGGAATATTAGGAATAACTTCTTCGAATAGAACTAGAACTTCTGAGTGTATATATAAAAGTATGGAAAATAACAGGAGTAAAACTATGACTTGGATTACTAGGAGTAAATGGAAAGCTAACACTTGGAATATTAGGTTTATAAATACCAAGCTAAGACTACAAGTGAGAAATCGGGAACTGCTAAGGCTGAAACTATAAAGACTTGTTCTTTTGAGACCAGAAATGCGACAGATATGAGTGAAACTAGAACTCAGCCTATTTTAAAGAATGAAAAGGATTTCGTCCCTGTCTTTTAACTTGTTAAGGGGTTTTTGTTATATATAAATATAAAGTAGATCTTGTCGAACTCTGTCTTGAACACAACTCGGATCCTTTTCTTAATATTAAGATTTGTTCCGGAAAAGAAATGATTACAAAGATCTTTTTTACTATTTCTACTTTATTTCAACTTTACTTTAGAATAGCACGAAAATTATGATATAATTATTTTCCTAAACAAGATTTTTTAAAAGTTAAAATTTTTTAATTTTAATATTTCAAAGGCTTAAGAAATTATGGAAATGTGATAAACAATTAAGAAATCAAAAGAGTTTTATTAAATAGATATTTTTAATTTGGTTATAATAAGTAAAAAGACTAAGACAAGCATTGAAGTAAAGACTAAACTAGGACGTCCACCTAATTATATATATTTCACTCAAATTAAAAAGTTCGTCGAAGTTCCGTTAGTTCAAATTGCACTTCAAGTGACTTTAACTAAACTCTCCTATAATTATAGAACTTAAATCGTTGTCTTAATGCCAACAATGATGAGTCGTGGAGCTTGAAGTGGAACAGGCCTAAGATCAAACTCCTAATGCCTTCAATGAGTTATGTGTAAACTGGGGCGAAAAGCAATTTGGCCATCAATTGTAGGCACTTGCCAAATTGTAACACTCGACAGAGAGTGCGACTGATAGGGAGGGAGAGGCAGGTAGAGAGAGAGAGAGAGAGGGAAGAGAAAGCCCTTGGGCCAATTTGAGGCTGGCACAAATCATAGGCATTAGGTGCTTGTCATATACGTGGCTGAGGCATCAACACCTTTGGGTAGCATAAATTGTGTGTGGTAGCCAAGTACGATACGGAGCACACAGTTAAGTGGCTAAAACAAAAGCCGGCAATAGATCAAACCGCTGGAGTTTATTAAGCCAACAGCAACAGCAACAGCCACAGAAAACGGCATGTGGCCAAATGAGAGGCTTTTGGTATTTTCTATTAACTGGCAGGCGTTTAATTTACAGCCATGATGGAAAAGGGGGAATGGAAGGAGAATGGAAGAGAAAGGGAAGGGGAAGGGGCAACAATAAATTACGCTGGGGCGACAAGACCGGAAATGAGTGCCAAGTCTGCCAGTTGTCAGAGTTGTTGGTCGGATGTGGCTGCCTTAAGGTTAAAATGGGAGTGGGAGTGGAGGGTTATAGTCAGCACTCACTGTACTCTACGCTGTCTGTCTGCCTGCTGCCACTGACATGTCAAACGATGCGCATTCTAATTAAAATTTAATTGTTTACACTTTTCGACAGCCAAACGGAAATGGGCCAAGGAAATGGCCCAAAATAAACATTGCAAACGCTGAGAGTGTGGGGAGAGAATATATTCAACTTTGTCTGATTTCTTAGCCCAGTTAAGGGCTGTCCAGTTGCAGGTCTTGGCGCTCTTCCGATTTCATTTGCAGTTTCATTAACAGTTTCAGTTCCATTAGACAAAACATTGTTGTCGTGACCGGCGCGTTTAATTGTCTCTCTGGCCTGATTTACATGGGCCCAGACACCAAAAAACTTTACAACACAAACAAACAGTTTCCACCTCTCTCTCTCTTTCTCTCCTTGTCTCACTCTGTCTCTTTTCCTCCCACTTCGGCTCTTGTTCGTCTGGTCGAACGTGACTCGCATGCCAATTGTATGCTTATCAAAGTGTATAAAATTCATAGAAATTATGACACGGCCGCGAAGACGTTCGACATTCGAGACAAAAGTCTCGCTTCCCTCCCTCTCTGTCGCTCTGCCTCGCTGTCTCACTCCCTCTTGCGCTAGTAAGCCCGGTCACTGGCACTGTGTGCTTAAGCATTTTATTGTCTTTAAGCTTCATTAAGTCAAATGGTGCAAACGTTTAAGTCAACGCCCAACGCCAACGACAACGCGGCGTATGAGCAACGCCACGCATTAAGTATACGCATTAAGTATACGCAGCGCTGACAGTGGCCAGTAGCGACAAGCATACTCCGCAAATCTATGGACATTGATGACACTATCTCCCCTGTTTATATTCTCACTCACTGTCGCTCCTTCTGTTTCTCTTTTCATTCTGTTTAGTGATACATAAAGTCATTATTAAATTTGATTAAAGGCACAAATATGATATTTTTTCTATCTTAGAAACTCATTTAATAACATGCACTTTAACATGTAGTTTAACACGGAGTGAAACATTTACAACATAGAGAAAACCAATTAAAATAAGCAATTTATGATATTTTGAAAGTAACAATTTTTGGAATTAAAATTATGATTTTTAAATAAATACGAAAACTTGTTCATTTTTTATTGATTTGCAATAAAGCTGATTTTTAATTTTTAAAGTAGCAATTTTTATAACTACTATATACCATGAATTTTATATAAATTCGGAAAATTGTGCATTACATTTTTATTTTTTAATAAAATTAATTTTTTAAGTTAAAATTTTTGTATTTATTATTATTATTAGTATTTATTTGTTTATTTAGATCAATAACAAGAGATCAAAAATCAAAATAATGTTTCATCTTGTTTCAAAAATATCAGAGATATTCCCATTAATCCAGTTTATTTCATTCAGCTCTGATTTTCATAAACTCATAACTTTTATTTTTAAATTTTGTCTTAAGTAACCGACAACAATTTTAATGTATGCTTAAGCTGACTGCAGGGTATTTAATAGTCCATCAGTTTCGTTTTTGAGTTAGCTTATTAGCCAGAGACTTTAATTAGGATTACGCGTCTACTTAATGAGCTCGGTTTAAAATTATGGTTACCAAGACGTATAGCCCATAAAGGAGAGAGAAAAGTGGGACAGAGACAGAGAGAGAGAGAGAGAGAGAGAGAGTAATAGAGAGAGAGGGAGGACCACATGTGCACCAACCACCTGGCAATTAAAAAGTTGTGGCAGGCGCTAAACGGGAATTCATGAAACAAAATCGAGTTAAAATTCTAGAGCAAATTAAATTAAACACAAAACGTGGGCAATGCCAGAAGTGAAGAATGCCGAGGGTGAAAGACGATACCGGAAATGGGAAAGGAGATGGAGGGTGGGGAGAGGCGAAAGAGGAGAGAGAGGGGAACCAAGTGAATTTCGAAGGGAAAGTGGGAAAGCGACAATTGTGGTCGCTTATTTCGTTTATCAAGTTTTGGACGCGTCGCAGACGCAACTTTTGCCAGCGGGCACAAAAGTCAAAGCTCCGTTTTAGTAAATTAGAAAACGGGCGTGGCTAGACGAGGGCGACGAGGGGGGCTTTAAATGTTCTCGTGTAATTAAAATGTAATTAATGTTGCCAGACAGTAAAAAAAAGATTATAGATAAACGGTTATTTTAAGTTATATTCTAAAAAAAAAGTATTAAATCTGTAAATAAAATAATTTGAAAGGCTTAAAAAACACGACAAAATGGAAAACGAGGGAAAAAAAACAAATAATTTCTTTGAAATTCATTGAAGCCAGATTCGAACCAAAATCTTGCATTAATATTAATTAACTCTCATATTTTGGAGAATTTTTAGCTTTTAACTTCACAGAAATAAACTATTAAAAACACACTTGAAAAACTATGTGAATGAAACTATAGATCTTAAGCTATTCTCAGAGGTATTTCATATATTTATTAAACACTAATAAATGAGAAAGAATGTGAACGAAATTTGTAAAAAAGCCTTATTTAGACATCAAAGAAACGGGTCATAGATTTAAAGCAGATATTTATCAGACAAAAGTAAACTATAATTAAGCCCACATTTCACAATTTCTATAGAAATTAAGCTAACAAATGGATGCGACTTGACTTGAGACTCGAATTGAGAGTTGAACTCAGAGTTGAGTTGATATGAGTTGAGTTGAAAGTTGAATTGAGAGTTTATGGGTCGATTTAGTTATTTGTTTCGAACTGAGACGCAGACACTGAGACAGGAGAATGGCCAAAGGATTACAGAAGCCATTGACCGTAACGCCGTGACACGAGATGATAAAGAAGATAAAGATGATGATGATGATGAAGATGATGAAGATGAGGGCTGATAAGGAGGATTTTCCTTGGTGCTTGTGTTGTGTTCATGCTCGTGTCATTTGCGGTTGCTGCTGGTTTGCTTCATTGGTTTTTGATTGTGTTTGGCTGCTTTATTTATTTATAGCTGCGAAATCGAAGCTGGGAAATGGGAAATGGGAAATGGCAAATGGCAAAACTGGCTTGCTTTCATAAAATATTATATCTTGTTTCTCTCATTCTCTTTTCTCTTTCTGTCTGACGCACTTATAAGTACGACAAGTTGAACTCATGTAGAGCTGAAGCTGCTAGCAAAGTTAAATTGCAAACAACAACAACAACAACAACATTGGTTATAACAGCAACAAGGAGCAAGAAGGAGCATAGAAGTCTTGTGGCAACAGTTCGCTGGCTTTTTGTATAACTTTTGATTAATAGAGCAAGTGAGGTATGACTGAGAAGTACAGAGAAAGGGGAACAGTCAGTCAGTCAGTGGTAACAGGAGTCAAGTCAAGTTGAGTTGAGTCCTGGCATAATTGCGCCACATGCACGAAAAACAAAGAGCCAAAAACAGAAGAGGCCATAACCATGCCCAACCCAGCAACAAACCAAAGCCGAACAAAACCCGAAAAACCCCAAAAGCCAACTTCAAGTCCAAAAAGTCCCCAGGCTCTTCAGTCCTTAGGTTTTTCGCTCCTTGAGCTGATGCTCCTGCTGCTCCGACTCCAACTCCCTACGACTGTTCCTGCACATGACAAGCGAACTGCCGCTGCGAGTGAGCAAAAAAAAATAATAATAGATGCATGCGATTTCTAGTAGAGTTCACGACTATGCAATACCCGTTACTTAAACTCAAGTTATAAATTTCCCTGATTCCCAGCGCTATAAGTATTGAGCTCACTTATAACCAGGGCCTGCAAATAAGAAGGAAATATGCTACAGTAAAATGGTAAACACAAAAAACAACTTAAATTATCAATTTATAATATATAAATCAAATTTAATTCTTATTTTTAATTCTTTTTTAAAAGCTAAAAATAATCGTTAAAATTCATTGTTTTAATACAAGTTGAGAAATAACACTTATTTCTGATTTTTTCAATAAAAATAAAAAATAAGAGTTATTTTTGGTTTTTATTTTTCCGTAACTTTTATTTTTAAAATCAAAAATTAAAGTTAAAGTGATACTATTTTTTGGTATTTTTATGATTTCTAGCATATTTTTGGTATTTTTAGTATCAATTGGTATTTTGTTTGCCAATAATTACTTCATACATACATATATTACTGCAACAGAATATAGCAGAAAAAATGAAATATAATAGAAAAAGTCGGATCCTTTATTTTGTCCTTGAAAGGTCGAGTCATAGATCAGGAATAATTTTAAAATTTTGTAATACACCACTTGGATCAAAAGATATTCAACATAACTTTTATTTTTTGATTTTTAAAATAAAAGTTACGGAATAACTCTTATTTTTTACTTTTAAAATAAAAATCAAAAATAACTCTTACATATTTTTTATTGAAAAAAATCAGAAACAAGTGTTAATTCTCAACTTTTATTAAAAAAATGAATTTGAACGATTATTTTTTACTTTTAAAATGAAAATTAAGAATAATTGTTATTTCGTAACTTTAAAATATTATTTTGAAAATAATTGTTGATTTGCAATTTTTATTTTAAAACTTATGAAAGTTATGCTTATAACTATTGTACAATTTAAATATTATATGCTAGAATAACTCAAAGACTTAGACATGATATTTCTCATCAAACTTTTTTCTCTATGCTAGACTCCACATATTGGATAGATTTCGTATACAAAACTGCATCTTTTAAAAACATTTTAACTGAACAAAATTAAGTAAATCGGATAATATTTATAAATTAATATCTGTAACTTCTAAGCCTAAGCATTAAAAAAAAATAATAATAATAATGATAATAATAAAACAGAATGTTGACGACCAAAAAAGTGACTTGTTATCTCGACAACTTATGGCGTGTCTGAAAGTTTTACGTTTCGCGTTACGTTGATCTATTATATTTTTTTATACTATAAGCAACAAATACTAGTAGTATATACCCTTGTGTACATAACGAGTATTGGGTATAAAAACTTCTTACGCTAAATTGATTTCGTTGAAAACAAGTGCTTGATAGTGCTGCACAGAGGGCAGCAGCAGCAGGGAAGGGGTTAGAGGAAGGTGGGTAAAAGGAGAGTAAAGAGAGAAATTGGCGTCCTGCTTCGCGATGTTGTTGGCATTGGCGTGAAACAAACAGACAAATGCACTTATGCAACAGCTTTGCATTATTTCATTTCACTTCATGAAAAAGCCCTCAAAAAGAACGAATCAGAGGGCCTACGAATTACAGATACCCTGCAGA
Organism: Drosophila suboccidentalis; assembly: GCA_037043435.1. Classification (NCBI taxonomy): domain Eukaryota; kingdom Metazoa; phylum Arthropoda; class Insecta; order Diptera; family Drosophilidae; genus Drosophila; species Drosophila suboccidentalis. The sequence continues at coordinate 89,582 of JBAMBK010000502.1, read as the reverse complement.
CGGCTGGGAAACTGAAAAATAGTAATATTTATTTATATATAATTTATTAATTTAAATTAATCAAATCATTATAAAAAGCATTTCTCGCTTGGGAATTTGTTTAGAATTGATTTAAATTCAAACGTAACAAAGTTTGCAATTCAAACATAATACTCGAACTCCAACTTGAAGAAGAGTATATGTTTTTTGGCTCCCGAAACTGTTTGTTCTACAACAGTTTGCCATATGCCAAATCCAGCAATGGCGCCAACAAATAAAACCAAAAACATGAAATTTGACTGAATACTTTGGAAAAGAACTACAACCCAACACCGCCCAAAAACATTTCTCGTCCACAACCCGAAAACGAATTCAAAGCTTTGGGCAGACAGCCAAAAATACTTTGGCATAAATTAACTTCTCGCCGATTGTGGAATGCATTAAAAGAGGTGATTTCAATATCTGGACAAGAGTTGAGCGATATTTGTGGTGATTTAGCTGTCACAGCGACAACTGAGACTGTTTCAAAAATACACAAATCAGTGACTGTGAACACTCATTTGAATTTTACATATGTACGAGTATGTGCAGTATACTCATTTCCATTTATTTGTTATGATTTTTTAGACATAATAAAAATTAATTATAATTTTATTACAAATAAAACTTGTATTTTCAATTTATCTGTTAAGAGATAGGAGTTATTCTCAAAGTTTTAGATGATAATTCAGCTTACAAATCAAATATATTATTTAAAAATTTGTTATTCAGATCAAAAGTAAAAGCGATTTTTTTGGCTTACTTTGATAAAAATCAAGAAATGATTTTTATTTTAAAAACTATAAACGTTACGGTCCCAGGTGTAAATATTGTTGAGCCAATGAACATTTTTATAAGGTATAAATGCGAATATTTCAAACCAAAAGAGGTTCTTAAAAACACATATTTAGCCACACTGGACAAATCACTTAATGCTCGTACCCATAAAATATGTATATTAGCATTAAGCTTTAACTTATCTATAAATAATTAGAATTACCACGATTATTGGAATTAAATGATTTGTTGAAAACAGTTGACGTAACTTGTCCAATTAAAGCATAATTATTATCAAATTTGCTTTTAAAATTAAATTGAGAACATGGCCTTTTGTTTGCTGATATGATTGACGGACTGACTGATTGACCGACTCTTGGCGAAATCCGTGTCAAAAATATCATTTACAATGCCTGAAGCATGAGTTGAGTTCCGAGTTTCCGATTGACAGCCAGGCAGATACTCATCGGGTTTCACTGCTGAATGGGCTGCACTAATTGGGAATTGGGAATTGAGAATGGGAGAGTCAGTCGGATATTTGGCACAAGTCGAGATCAAATTTAAAGCAGTGCACTAATAAATTGTACCTAGTGCGATTACGAGTAGTTATACGTGTTTGTATGTAAACGTAAACTCGTATCCGTCATCTACTCACATATGTTTATGTACATACATATGCAACTGGAGTACACACATTCCGTAATGCATGCACACTTAAGCCCTCAAGAGTGCCCAGCCAAATGGCATGACAGAGATGGATACACCCAGATACACAGATACTTGCTAACGTATGTACGTACCTGTAACAGCTTCCCCCCAGCCTCCCTCTCTCTCGCCCCTTTCTTTAAAGGGCGTGGATGCCAATGCAAGTGCAAGACACGAGAACGAGAAGCTTAGCAAAATACTTTCATAATAATCTTTATGCCACGATGTTTCGACGGCAATGGAGGCTACAAAAAAAAACAAAATAAGATACGCAGACTCTTTTACCCTTTCACCAACAAAAAAAATCAAGTACCATCCGCATAAGTTAAAGAGGTGCGACTTACACATACCCACCAGCTTTTATACAAGTAAATAAAACTCTTTGTCCTCACTGACTGACTTACTGAGAATGAACGTGTAGGCCAAACGGTTAAATTTGGAAAGCTGAAATTTTCACACAATATAACTGAGACAATTTTATCTTGCAATAGGGTCAGGGTCAAAGTTCAGGGCTTAGCATGAATAACTTTTTTGTTTCTTAAGATATTTAAAAAAAAAACAGATTGTATATATGAGACTGCCTGTTACATCCTGACCAAAGCATACATATGTCATTTAGACCTTACATAAATGGAGTATAAAAAATGTACAGTGTATATTTCATTCATTCTTTATAGGATTTTTCAGTTCTCGAAACATTTTTCTGACGAATTTTTTAACTTTGAATTCTGCACCAATCTAAAAGTTCTTAAAAAATAAGACAAAAAAAATATATTTTTAACACTATACATACGAATATAGTTTAGACTTAGCAGTCACACAGCTGGCAAACCAATTTGTAGCTACATATATTTATGCATCCAGGGTATCTGAACGGAAGAACTGAAAACACGAAAAGAAACAGCTAAACGAGCATAAACTCAAGGGTTCAGTTCAGTTCAGGCAGCTGGGACGTTTCCCGTCTGGGGCTGAAAAGGGAGTCAAGGAGTAAGGGGTAAAGGGAGTAAGGGCGCATGGAGGCGTGGCGCGCACAGGTTGGCGTAGTTGAGAACACTGTGATTTGTTGTTGTCGTTGTTGTTGTTGCTTAAGTTGTTGCATGCCCCGTTATTTTGCTGCCTCTTTTCTTTTCTTCTCTTTTTATTAAGTTAATGTAGGCCCACAGTTTTTTTTCTTCAGAAAGATGCCCGAAAACAGCTTCTGGCTCAGGTCGAAAGCCTGTGAACAATGATAGAACATTAGGGATTAGAGATTTGAGCTCATAGATATTACTTAGGGCCAAACAAACAAGACTCAACTTATGCTTGTGACCTCTTCAAATCTTTGCCTTCTGGTTTCGATTGAATTTTTGAGAGCCAAAAAAAATAAGCGAATTTTTAATGAAAATATTCAAAAGTAGGAGATTTAAATTATATTGAAAAAATCATAAGATTTTATTAAATTGCAAAACTATTTACAATTTGAGTACATTTCTGTCACTTAATATTTATATATCTTCATTTTCTCAATATGATTTTTGTTAATTCTGTCAATTTTATTGTTGTTCTTAAAAGTATGCTATACAAATTTCATTTAAACTTATGTAATATTAAAATTTGAAATAGAATACAATTTTTTACTTAACATATATCGTTAATATTGTAGAAGAATATGATTTTAAGAACTTTCTTGAAGACATATGTATGTATATGTGAAGAATGTTACATTATCCATTCATTCATATTAATGTAAATTTGAAAGTTAAGTTCAAGCAAATTCATTTATTTCAAATTGTATACGTATCTTATGTACTTTTTTTAAATATATTCAGAGCTCATACATACATGAATATATTATTTTAAGACACTGCTTAATATTCAAATAGAGTTTCTTCAATACATTTTTATGTTGTGTTTTTCAAGAAACTTCTTAAAGAATTAAGTGGGAATTGAAGTGTAATGCATCTCCTGTTTTTAAATGTATCTCTTGAACAACTTTACTTATTACGTATATAAAGTCATTTAAAAGTAACTGTTAAGAAACTTTAGCTGTAGAAATATGTAAACACACTTTCCATACAGCCCTCAACTAATTGTTTGATGAAAAACGTTTTAAAGACATTTCGATAGACTTTTGGCTTCAAATTCAACTCATATCAGTTAACCATAATTTTTTCAAAATCATTTTTCCATTACATTGCAAGGAATTATTTCACTCTGCTCATAAAATTGCCATTCATCTCAGTTCAGTTCATTTCACCTCACTGGAGTCTCTTTAAGAAACCTTCTACTTTCGTATTTTAAAGAATAATTCAGCTGGAGAATGAACTCAACACACATTTCCATGTACACACAATACATACATACATATGTATCTCGAAAAGTCATCTTTCATTCTTTGAGAGTTTTCATTGTTCAATAACGTTCATTCCATTTTCATTTCGCTTATCTTGAGATATTTTCATATCTATCTTCGATATGCCTTTGGTCAGTATGAGTTGGGTCATGTTTTTGTTTTTGTTGTTGTTTTTGTTTTTCTTGTTGTTGTTGACGTTGGTCGAAAACTCTTTTAGCTGCTCGCAGGCATTTTGTCTGCTCCTCTTTCTCATTTTCCTCCTTATTTTATTTTTTTTTGCTACATTTTTTACTACGTTTTTCGGGTGGAGAATGCTAAAAGCAATGTTGGATTATTGGTATATGGCCCCATGTGTGTGTGTATACAAAGATAATACAAATCTTTAGCAGGCAATGGAGTGCGTGGGCGTGGCACACACACACACACACACACACACACACACACACACACACACATATGAGAAGGCGCCCAAAAGTTTATTGCTCCCCCTTTGTCCAAACAACATTTACAGCCTCCGCTTCGGTTTCCCTCCTCCCTCCTCTCTTCTCTCTCCTCCCTCTCACTCGCTCACTAGCCAGGTGAGCTTTATATGCAATAATTTTTCTTTCTATACCCTGTACTTATTAAAAGTTAAAAAAAGGGTATGACACAGACACAGCAGAAGTTTGGTTTATATAAAGCTTGATGCACTAAATGCAGAATATATGTACTATGTATGTACTATGTACGTATACCCTGTACCTATCTAAACCTATCTTTTAAAACATTTTTAATAAACATAAAGAGAAAATTCAATTCACTTTTAGCTTTTTAGCCTTCCGTAAAAATATTGAACATAAGCATTTTTCAATTCAAATATATAGTTTGTAATCGATTATACGTACATATATACATATGACAATAGTTACATGACAAATAAGTCTAACCCTGTATTTACAAAATTTAGGCCCGTTTTAAATGCCTAAACAAGGTGTTCAATAACTATTGAAAAGAGAAATTTCATCTAAACTGTGTAGAAATTATTGTACAATTTTAAATAATATGTTAAATAAAACTTATATGTACATAGTTTGAAAAACGACCCTTATAAGAAGCAGAAGTTTATTGTAAAGCAATATTTCCTTACCATCAGAGGGTAAGGCCTCTAATCAATACATAGATGAAAAATATTCAATAGATATTAATAATTACAATAGATATAACAATATCAAAAGTAGATATAAAGAAAAGATAGCCTAAGAGAATTTACAATTTTAGTCTAATAACACCACCGAGTATCAAATATGCAGGGTATCTCGTGCTAAGCAATACAGCAACTATTGATAAATATACATTGCTAATAAATGTGCAAGAAAACAAAGGAAACAAGATACGATAAATTCATGTTTCATTCAAATTACAGGGTATTTTATTGATGACTGGTGGCTATGAGTAATGCAGATAACTATGAAATAATATATAAAATAGATCAGTTTATGCAAAACTAATATTTCAGATAAATTTACAGAGTATCTCATAGTTGCGCATTATTATAAGTTGATTCAAGTAATTTTGAATTTTTAAAAAATATGTATAGATTCATAAAAAAAAATCAAGAAAAATTAAAACAATTAAGAATGCAAAAAAGTGTGTAAAAATAAAATTGACGCAAGATTCAAGCCAAAACTTTTGGATTCAAGAGTTTCGGGAATCTGTGCAGACTTGCTTGAAATCACTAAAACTATGTTTGCTAAATTTAGAGGGTATCTCAGGTGGTAGTGCCAACTTATCGCATCGTTTTCAGCATTTTTGGAAAGTTTTTTGGGGCTGGGACTGTGCTGGATTTAATAAATTCTAATGTTTGCTTACCGTGGCCAAAAGGCTTTCAACCTGAAGCCGCACACACATGCCTATGATGGCAGTCAGTGTGTGTGTGTGTGAGTGTAGAAGAGTGGGTGAAGAGGAGAAAGGGGATACGATGTACGTGTATATATCAGGTTTCAGCTGCCGCAGGAGCTGTGTTAGCTGTGCAGCTGCAGCAGATTTACTTTTATTGCAAATTGCAGCACCGTAAGGCAGACAGGATGCAGTCAGGTCCTTGCCACATGTAGATAGATAGAGACAGAGAGAGAGAGAGAGAGGGAAACGGCAGCTGGCAGATGATGTAGACATTCAAATGACTGAATAGAGAGCGACAACAGAGAGAGAGAGAGAGAGAGAGGGGACAACTTTGTAAGCCAACTTCAGCATTCAGCATTCTAACCAAAAAACTGGCCGCGGGGCAAGTTTAATGTGAGGCATGCAACTTGCTGCATGCTCCAAAGTGCAGCACAAATATTTAGCTGCCTTACATAAGTATTTTTTACTCCTATTTGGGAAAAGATGGAGCTGCAACTGCAAGTGGATGCGGCGAGACGCCGTCTGTTTAATTAGTAAAACGATTTATCCATGGGGCAAGGGTCAAATGGGGCATGCACCACATGCACATGCCACATGATACCAATTGATGCTGCCTGCAATTTTGATAGTGCGTCGTGTGGGTTGAGTGGGGTAAATGTGTTTGTTTGTTCTTGTGTCGGAAATTGGTTTTAAAATTTGATTTGATTTCGTTTCGCATCGTTTTGATTTGATTTTGAGGCATTAACGCAGCCAAGTCCACGGCTTAATCCAGCTGCGTGTGCGTCGCACTTCCTTGTTGACTGCAGTTGGTGAAGTTGGTGATGTTGGCAACGCTGGCGACGCTGGCGTCGTTGGCAACGCAATGGGTTGCGGCGCCACCTGTGGCGGCACCACCGGCAGCAGCTGTGGATTCTGTCGCTCCTCCCGCTCGGCCAGCTCATCGACATACGTCTGGGTGGCGAGGCCGACGCATTGGCGGTACTCCTCCATCGCGGGGAAGCACATGTAGGACTCCTGGTGGTGCTGCCGCAGACAGCGCAGCAGCTTGTCCGCCACCTTGGGGCACGGCATGTGCGGCGCCTCCCCCTCCTTGAAGTGGCGCTCCGTGTGCTCCACCATCCGATCGAACTCCTGCACAATCGCATCCGGTGACCTGGACAAAGAACAACAACAACAACAAAGCTTTTAGTCCTTCATAGAATCTAATTTTCTAATCTTGGAACTTTTTACCAGGTTACTTGAATTATATTATTATTTTATGTATGTTCCTTAAATAAAATACATATTTAAAATTTATATGAAAAATTGAAAATGTATTATTAAACTTAAATTTGTATTTAAGGGACCAATATTAAGGATCCAACAAGTATTTCCTTATGTGTTGAACGAGTTACGATTAAAAAAGAAAATATCAGGCATTATTGAATATCGTAAAATTTGTAAGACTTCACTTAAATTACAATTTTAATTTATCAAATAAAAATTACGAATTTTGTATACTCGTATAATAATCAGGACTAGAGATGGGCATGGGCCTCCTTTTTGAGGCACGGCACGGCCCAAGCACGGCTGGTAAAAACTGAGGCCCAACACGGCCCAACACGGGATTTTTTTAAATAGGCACGGCACGGCACGGGCACGGCACGGCCCATGCCCATCTCCATTTTTGTCACTTCGTGGCGTCACTTTTTTATTATAATGGCATCAATCGTGCTATCGATGTTGTAAGTGTTCGCAAATTGTGTGATACATCGATGAATCCTACAGCTCAAGCTGACAAACAAGCTATAAAACAACGCCAACTTATCGATACTACCATATTTAAATTCAAAATCTGTACCGTGCCTACCGTGCCTCCCGTGCCTACCGTGCCTCCCGTGCCTACCGACTTTGGCACGGTAAAACACGGCAATTTTTAATAAGGGGCCGAACACGGCCCAACACGGATTTTTTTAAATAGGCACGGCACGGCACGGACACGGCACGGCCCATGCCCATCTCTAATCAGGACAAAGAGTTTTATATAGATAAATTAATATAATTTGTAATTTTAGTTTTTCATTAAAATTGTACAATTTAAATAACAATACAAATCAAGAATTAAGTGATATCCATTGCCAAATTAGGAATTTAATTTTTTTAATATATTAGTTACTTTTCAATAATTCAAGCAAAAATATTCCTCACAATGATTTTAGTATAATTTCATTTTGTAATTGTTATTTGGTTAATAAACATGTTCCCAGCATATGTTTTTTTAATCAGACATTTTCCATGTTAGTTTATTTTTAATAAATATGAAGACTATGATTTATTTTAACTTTGCGATTTCATTGAATAAATGTGTCAACGAAACTGTATTTAATTTTGTGAGCAACCTAAAACTTAATGCTTAAAAGAAAAGAATAACGAAACATGGAAAAACGTTAAACTAAAAGGACTTGAAAAAATCGATGCAAAGGAGCATTCGAAAATGCGAAATATGATATTATAAATTTAAAGGGGAAACCCATTTACATATTACCGGATAAATATATATAATTTAAAATATGTTTTTTTATTTTGTTGAAACAATAATAGCCTTGTACTCACATGCGCTGTATGTCCTCGATGGCACTTAAAACGCTGCCCTTTTTCAGCTTCGCGGGCATTTCATGCGTCTGGCTCTTGGCTGTGGATTGGGATTGGGATTGCGATTGCGACTTCATCTTGTGTCCAGCCAACTGCTGGGGTGCTTCACTTGGTGCCATTAACAACCAACAACCAACAACCATCAACGTGAGTGCTTCCTCTTTTTATTTATATTTTTTTAATTTGATTTAAAAGTACCCGTAGTTATTTTTTTTAGTAATATGGCCAGAAAACAAATTAAAAATTTTTGATCTCCTTGTGTTTGATTTTCTGAGATTTGTGTCTAACGAATGCCATTTAAATTAAACAAGTCGATGCTATCCTTCGACTCAACAGTCAACATTCGATTCAACAGACTTACAACTGAATCAGAGGCAACCCTGACCCAAAGTTCAGGATACAGTGCTTGCGAAAAGGATAGAGACGAGCAATCATTTTATTTGAAGTCGACTCGACTTTTAAAAGAGATACGAAACTTGATACTTGCATTTGAATTTTCAAACAAAAAAATAAGCGAAAACTTTTAAAATGATCCACACTTTTCTAAATACAGTCGAACTTCCCTAACTCGAGTCACCATCATTATCCGTTCAAGTTATGGAAATATTCGACTTATAAAGTTTTTTTTCTTAAGTTCATTAGTTTTATCGCCACTAATTTAGCTCGAGTTAGAGAGAAATTCGAATTATAGAAGTTCGAGTAATGAAAGTTCAACTGTATTTCCAATAGAAAAACTTTTTAAAATCGTTGCATATATTTGATTATGAAAGTTTGAAGTTGGTCACACCTTTGAACCAGCAACTCTGCAAGTCAAAATCCTTTTTAAATTTGCGATGATTTTTTACAACATACTATACATATATTAACAATCTCAGAATTAAGTTGCTATGACATAATAAGTTTATTGCGAGTTAAACCTTGACATTTAAATTTTAGAATTTTTGAAATATATCATCCCTTGTATCTTTCAAACATTCTGCATAGAAATCGCACTCTGAAAAAAATATTAAATCGGTTTTAATAATATTTGAAAACGGAATGTATTTAGATGCCAAACCATCAGCAAAATGCATTTCCTTTGAAAATCTTTTGTGATTTTCGACCCACAACTTTACAAGTCAAAATTTACGCGTATATTTTGTAATCCCAACTACGTTTTCTTTAAAATTAATTGATTTGGAGGAACACTCGATATATCGCCATTATTGTGAGATATATCAGCAACTCGATTGATTTTTTGTATTTTATTTTTTCATTTTTATATAAAACTCGAATCACTGTTTGGATTTACATCACTAGTTTTTTAGAAAGAAAGTTATGGCTACTTTTAAAAATTTGTAAGATTTGGAAAATTCTGCAGTCTCTTAATTTTTGTAGACTTAAGAGTAAAAGTCTAAAATTATATCAAAAATTGTTCATACATAAATAAAATTTTAAAAAATGTAAATGAAAACTTTTCAGGACTTCTCAAAATATTCAATAAAAATGATTCCAATCTCTGGATGTTTGTGGCAGTATTTTGAAATTGCAAAGCCAGCGACTGTTATATTAATTTTATATATATTCTTGTTTTCTTTGAAATGACGAAAGTTTTAAAAATATGCATTAGCTGCATATGATGTTCATCCAAGTTTCTCCCAAGGCAGCAGCTGTTTATTCCGCTTTCTCCACCAATCCTCCTGGTCTTTGTTCAAACCTATGTAGGACCTGCCTCAGTGCCTTGGCACTGTCAAAGTTTTGAATTAAAAATTTGTGGTTTAATTGCGCGTTTAGATGCAAAGTTTTGAAGCGCAAATGAAGCACAAAAGTTGAGCCGCAATTCGAGCCGCTGTCAATTGCAGGCTGCACTTCATCAAAAATTGTTGGCCAAAAGGCGCTGGCTCTTAATACCTGGCCTCGTCTCGCTTCGTCTCGCCTCGGGGCCAACAACTTTTCGATTGCCGAGCATAAAAAATAAAGCAAGAGGAGATGAGAAACAAAATGTGCGAAAGAAAATAAGTTTTTTGTTTTCATCTCATTGTTGTTGGAATTTCGTTATTGGAATTTTCATTGGCCACAAAAATACTTTTTCGATTAAACTTTAACGGCGCGTGAAATGCCCCGGAAAATGTGGCAACAATGGCTGGACAGGCGCCCCTCCCACACCCCCTCTACACCCGCCTCTTGTGGATGGCAAATCAGAAAATGATTAATTACAAAATTGGGCACGGAATTCCGAACTTGACCTCGTCCTTTGGCTCAAATGCCAAATGCCAATTAGCACAAATATTTCACCCCCGCATCGTTAATGGATATAAATTTGTATCGTTTCACAAAACACAACAACAACCAACAAAGTCTGTGGAATGTGTAACATCAAAGGGGCATGCCCCTAAAAAAGTCCACACTTCATGAAAAGAGAAATACAAAGAGAATTGGTCACTTTGTTTCATTCTCATTTCAAATGTTTCGACGGTGTGGCAACTTCATGTGGCAGCTTCAGCTTAACCCCAAGAGAGCACCCAAAACAAGGAAAATAGAAAATAGAGTTTAAGTTAACATGACCCCAAAAGCAGAACAAATGCCGCAAATGAGTTACGAGAAATTTAATTCTCTGAGGTCAAGTTTTTCTACTGTGCCTGTCAATAGTTAACATGCACTCTTACATGTACATACATATGTATATTCAAATTGGCAAAAGTGTCGTCAGTGTTGCCACCTGTTATGCAGGTGTTTCCTGTGCCTTCAAACTTTTAGCAGGCACTTTAACATTTACTTTCAGCACTAAGCAAATAACCTATAGAGAACCCATCCTATACAACTAAAATCTCACAGAAAAAATGCTTGCGAAGCGTCCACCGCGAAGTGTTACCGATCTGGCAATATTGTTCGAGTGGAATTTATAAAAATAAAGGGTGTTGTTTTGAATAAAATAATGTGGGTTAAAAGTTTTAAGGGTAAATGGTAAATGTTTTAGTTTCGCAAGCAACGGCCTCAAAAATAAAATCGCTTCTCTTATGAATTCCACTAGAACAATATTGCCAGATCGGTAACACTTCGCTGTGGACGCTTCGCAAGCATTTTTTCTGTGACATTTTAGTTGTATAGGATGGGTTCTCTATAGGTTATTTGCTTAGTGCTTTCAGTTAGCTGCGTCGTCTCAAAATAAACTGGTTAGTGGCTGTAATAACTTACCAGAGCTGCCACCTGGTTAAAATTATCATCTTATGAGTCTTCTATTTTTCAGCTGCTTTAAAAAAAAAATGGAGTTATAGATATAAAAATGATAAATCGACTGCATAGGATAACTACATGTGTTAAATGAAAAAGATTTAAATAAATGAAAGTAAGCAAGTTTTTTTTAATAGTGTTTAGTACAATATGAAAGTTTAAAGTTATTCGGATTTAGTTGAAGTGTATTACAGTTAGTTTCGGGTTATGGGAAAAATAAACAGATTACAATAGATGATAATATGTTAATTAGAATTAAGTGTTAGTTATTGAAAGATGGTTGCTTGATTGAATCATTGTGTCTATTGTTTGATTGAAGAGCTGATTGACTGAATGGGGTATATGATTTTTCTGCTTACGATCAGAGCACTCCGTGACATTTATGAATGATTGAAGGATTGATTGACTGAATGATTGATTGATTGAATGGTGGTTGATTGATTCAGTTTGCAGTCAAAGTCTTGAATGTCTGTGCACATCTACAAATCGCGAGATATTTGGTACTCCCCGACTCTATTGATTGATCGATTGATTGATTGATGCAATTAGTTTTCAGAGTCATCAGAGTGTCTGAATTAAATGCATGTAGTTGACTCCCCGTGATTGAATGAATAGCTCATAGATTGATTGATTGACTGACTGACTGATTCAATGTTTGGAAATTCTTCGGTTGTGTGATAATTTCGGGAAGCGTCGACAGATCTCGTGCCGACAACTGTGCATGTAGGGATTGAGCTGATGGCGATTGCACCAATGAAGATTCGGAGCTGCACGCAACACCCTCTGGAAGTCCATGAACTGCTCGAGAGTGATGAAGTTGCGCCTCGGACAATGGGCATCGTGGTGATATTTGCACTGCGGATCATAGATCCAGATGCGACGATTGCAATATCGAATATTATTGTTCAGCGACGGAGCACGCTTCAAGAACATGTCGAACTCTGGACGGAAAAGCAGCTGAGTCAGCGGACTGAATGGACAATGATCGCGGAACTGAAGCAGAGCCTCGAACGGGATGCTATCGAAGCGCACACAGTCCAGCAATTCCATGGTGTGCGAATGACGGGATCGATAGTCGTGGAAGAGCCACAAGATGGTGGCAATCAGCACCTCCATCTCCGAGTTCACACAAATGTTTGTCGAGCTCAACAGCTTGACCAACGCATTTGGCCACAAATGCAAATACTCTGCGGTCCCGACCATGGTTAGAAAATACCGATTCACGGATAGAATCTTGCGAACCGGCACATAGAGATTCATGGCATGGAGGCCACAGAACATATAGAAACCGATCTCTTCACGCGCCGTACGCGGATCACGAAACTTTTCATTGAATTGTTCCAACAGTACCTTAATATTCAAATAGATCGCAGCCCGATAGACGCCCATCAGGAGCTTGGGGGGCACCACTTGACTCGGCTTCGCCATCCACTTGTAGATGATGACGAAGGACTCCAAGCCGACGTGGCACGCGGGCAGTCCGTATGCCATCCCTGGTTTGCCCCTCACAAAGAACTTCGTGGCGCGCTGCAACAAATCCAGATCGCATGGCAACTCTGTCGGCCCAATCACAATGGTCACCACATTCTTGGGCCGTGGACTCACTTGGCGAGCCGTTGCCAGGGCCTTCTGCTGGTCCACCAGACGCTTGCGACGCTCCTCCACGGTTGCCGGCTGCACGTCTATATACAGACGAATCACCTGCATAATTCGATTTTAGTTTTTTTTTTTTTTCAAATATTTTCATTTATTTTTTGTAAAGTTTGAAAGTGTTCATATAAAAATAAATACGCAACTGACCCGACCATTTTCATTGCCACTTGCCATTTGGAATGCACACGGTATTTTTTTGGAACTTCAATTATTCAAAATTTGAAGCGAAAAAGAAAATAATTTTCGTCAGCTGCCAGAGCAAAAACAGAAAAGAGTGAGAATAAAGCTCTGTGCCAGGGCTACTCTACACTTGTGTCAAAGTGCTGCCAATGCACTGGAATTTATCGACACTATATCGATAGAGTTGCCACTCCAATTGTACAGCCAGCAAAATACTACTAGTGACGAAAGTATCGCTTATTGAAAAAATATCATTCAGTCATTAAATATTGTTAGAGTGAGAAAAATGTTTGTATTACTTATAAAGTTTTCAATAAATATACATAACGCCTTATTAATGCAACTGTGTAATAAAAAAAAGCTAAAATTATTTCTGAAATAATCCCGAATTTGTATGTAAATAACTTAAAAATGACACACAATAATGACATTTTCCAATTCACAAAATAAGGGTGTAAAATTAATTTATTAATTAAAGTGTACATCGTTTTAAAATCAGCTATGACTCTCTCGATTAAAGATCAAAAATGAAAGCATTCTTTCGAATAACCGCTAAAGTACAAATACCAGAATGTATTGAAAATAAGTGGGTTTTTCAAAAAGTTGTTACTATAAACTAGAATCTAGCTGTTGCTGACTGATAGTCAGATCTGAATAATTTTCTAATACGAGTCCTGTTTGAATATTAATAGTAACTTAGATCTATTTGTTTTTACCATATGGCGTAAATAACGTGCATCTCTAACACTGAGTGCAAGCACTTTGCAGCCCGTTCGATCAATGTTAAATACATGCTATATAAAGATTATAATCAACATGAAAATGAAGCGGTTAAACTTTCGCCTGTCCCTCTTTCTCACTCCTCTTTCATCGCACATGTGTAATCCCCGGCAGTTTTTCATCTGCAGCTGCGGCATTGTGTCGGATGTTGGATGGAGCAGCTGGAAAAAGTCACAGCAGGAGCAGCGCCAAAAGCAGCGGCAAAGACGCGTTCAACATTTCGAGTGGCACGCGAAAACCGCACAAAATGTTGAATGTTGTAACTCCCACAACGCCGCCGTCTGTCCGTCTGATCTGATTCCCAGCTAGAGACTCCACTCACTCTCTCTCTCTCTCTCTCTATCACACTCTCTCATTGTCTCTATGCCTTTCATTCTATTTCTATGCTCGGCGAATTTTTCGCACATTCTTTTACACTTTTTATTTATTTTTTCCATGCTCTTTTTTCCGTTGCAGCATATAAATTTTCGTTCAAGCTGAAAAGTTTCACATACTCCTGTCACGTAATGCACGACGTTGGAGGCGGTTACACCACGTGAGAGTGAGAGAGTCAGATATAGAGGGGGTGGTAAGGTAAGGGATGGGGGATGGGGGTGTTACATGAAGTTGCATCGCGTGCAAGTTGCTAATTTATGGCTGACATTAGAATGCAATCATATTCACTTAAAAAACTGCATAACTTTTAGCTTTTTGCTTGTCTGTCTGCGCTTCTTCTAATTCTTCTTCGTCTGCCCCTCCTCTTTTTCTATTGCTGTGTTGTTTTGATTTTTATTCTGCTTTCCTTTTTGCTGCTGTTTTGCTTACATTTTGTTGTTGTTATTGTGATTTGTGTTTAATTGCTGGAAATGGCGATTTGTAAAGTTAATAGGTACACACTGGCTCAAAAGCCACCACAGCGTTGCCAGACTGCTGCAACTTATAGTATTTATTTAATACGCATGCGCGTGTGACTTCAAGATTCATTTCATTTGATTTCTAGGTCCAATTAGGGCAATCGTGTGCACAGCCTCCAGCAGCGTTGCCAGACTGTTGCAGCCAATACGCAAGCGCGTGCGACTTGAAACTGATCGCAAATTAAATCATATTAAACAAAATAACACCTTGTAGACAAGTATATATTTTTAACATACTTTAACATATGTAAATGTGTTTGTGTGTGTGTTTTATGTAGATAAAGTAGATTGTAGGCGGAGGAGGAGTCAAAAAAGGGGGGGCGGGTCAGTTGTGTAAGCCTCGTGTGGAAGGAAGCAACTGACCCGTGACATGTGTGTCGCCCGTATGAACATAAGCCGCAAAAGGATTTTCGACAGGCGCCGCTTCGTTTCGTCTCGTTTCGTTTCGTTCCGCCGTGTCCCCAGCAAAATTGTGAAAACCAAAGAATTATTACCCTGTCCCTGACCCGCATGCCCAACAGACTGTGCACATTGTCAGCCTATTTGTGTGTGTGTAGGGATGTGTGTGTGTGTGTCATCCTCTCTCTCCCTTCTCTATGGCTATTCTCTCATTTTCATTTCCCGCTGCTCATCGTCGCATAATCCCCAACCCAACCCAACGTGACCCCAGCTGACAGTTTACAATTTGAACAGCTACCCCGTAACCCCCCTCCCACCCACGCCTCTGCACCGGATGCCTGTCCCTTCGTCCTTCTCCCTCTCACTTCCTCTCTTGATCTCTCATATGGCGAGGTGTTTGGTTAAGCACATAATTAATACGAAATTTGATTGCCTCTGTCGGCGTTGGAGCACGGCTCTATATGCGTATGTGTTTCTCTCTCTCTCTCTCTCTCTCTGTCTCTCCCTCTATATGGGTGTGTTTTTTGGTAAAAGTGAAAGTCAAATTAAAGCAAACTTGAATGTCGATGCTGCGGTTTGCCGCTTAAACGCTTGCGGTTTAATTAATCGACTCATAGTCAATTCGAACGCATTGCCTCGCTTTGAATCCTTCATTCTCCATCTCTGTCCACCATCCTTTTTAGACCGATCACTTCAAAAGTACATAGGGTCAATTGAGTTTGTCAACAAAAATGAAAACAGAGTCTATCTGTATCAGAGTGAGAAGAAAAGCTAAACTTAACAAGATAAAAAAGTTTAAAAAATTGCTGATATTTTTATTGTTGTAAATTTATAAGCATATTTGAATTAAATAAAATTCATTATTGAATTGAATAAAAAGTTATGCATATTTATTTCTTAAAAAATGTCCTTTATTAAAATCTTTGTTAATTTTTGAAAAAACAAAATTTTTGTTTAAAAAATCTGAAAAAAACTAAGAACTAAAACACAGAAAACTTTTTTCCGTTGGCCACAATTGTTAAATATCCAGAATTCAAAATGCTCTGAAACTGAATCACGAACTCGAATGTGATTTAATAAAAGCCAATTTTACTCAACTTCAGTACAGGGTCTCTTACAATCGAGTTCTCTCGACTGTTGTCCTTTCTACTCGGTTTTCGCATCTGACTTGCTGTCGCTGTGGTTTTTCCCTTTTTTGTTGCTTTTTAATATCTGAAACTGGCGCCAGTTTGGTGGACGCCGTTCATTGTTTGAGGAGATGATTCCAATCCTGACAAAAAAAAAAAAAACAGCCAAACTTTAACTTTTGTTGTGGTAGCGTAGAGACTTCTTATGGACCCGAAAATAAATCAAGCACCAAACTACTTTTACTTCAAATGATTAATTAACTGCATTTTGTGCTCGACTACGTCCTGCAATGAGCTGATGAGGGGAGAGAGAGGTGAAGAGAGGGGAGGGAGTGCGGGCTGGCTAGAAGGAGATCACATTCACTTTGGGCTTTGGGCAATGGGCGTGGGCGCCATTTCAACGTCTCCGTTAAGATATTATTAATGTGCTTGTTAGCGTCGTCCTGTCCCGACCCGGTCTGTCCTGTCCTGTCCTGGTCTGGTCTGGTTTGGTCTGAGAGCTGGGCTGACAGTTCTCCAATGCCAGAGAGTGAACCATGAATTATGTGCGTCTTTTTTTCGTGCTCGTGTTTTTCCCCTTTCTCGTTCAAACTCCACTCCAATTCATTCCCTTTACGCCCACGGAATTAACATCAAGTGTTGAGGCGGGCGCTTTTCTTGCACGGCCAATCGAAAATGAATAGATCGTCTCACATACACGGGTTTTTTATACAAGCATAGTTGCAATATATTAAAAAAAAAAAAGTCATATAATTTGGATAAATTATAAATTTATTAGAAAAATTATTTTAGAAAAAAAATTTTTTTTTTTTTTTTTTTTTTTTTTTATAAATTGCATAATAATGGAACCGAAATAAAATTTTTTTTTTTTACCAAAATTATTCAAACCAAAATAATCGCTTAGTAACCTCTTCAAGTATAACTGTTAGTTTTGGTTCAATCAAGCATTAAATTCAATTTTTCTTGTTTAGGGCTTATCACAGTGTTCAAACTAATTTTTATTTTTATTTGAAAATTTGAAAATTGATTTATTAATTAATAGATCGTCTGTTTCAAAATAAAAAAGTTTTTGGTTGCATATTGATCATATGTTTTAACATTTTTAGCAACAAATTATCCTTTTTGTTAAATCATATCTAGAGGCATTGAAAACAAAACATATCTGAAAACAGATGAAAATGCTGATCAAATTGAAAGCGAAATGAAAAATCATCACAAATCTCGTCCAACTGAAATGCATGCCATTGGTTTTGGTTTGATCATATCCACAATAAGTTTATATAAATTATGAAATAATATAATAAATAATTAATTTTAAGAAGAAACTTCAAATTAGTAAAGACAAAAAATTGAAAAAATAAAAATTTCATTAAAATGATTATGAGTGATGCTCAAAAATATAATATAATATATTTATATATTGATGAAACATTTATTTGATGAACTATTTCACAGTTAAAGATATTCACTTGCAGCAAAAACCAATACATAAAACACATTATAAACTTAGACAAAATTGGCTTTGTTTCAGGTAAAAGCCAAAACTTTTTTAGCTATTAAAGTACAGTCATGGAATCAAGTTTTGTTCTTGCAAAAGGCACAAAGCAGATATCTTCATGTGATTGCAATATTCAGCACCATAAAATCATATGCTTTGCAAATGAATGAATTAAATAATATGGACCTGAAAATGTAATGTGAGTTCATATATTATATTTGCTCACATATGAGTTTTAATATATTACTTCAATTCACAGTTTACTATTTGGTGTGAGTTGTTTTCGTAATTAATTAAATTGGATATATAATAATAATGAACATTTTTACATCACTTTGCCATGTGAAAACATTTTGCAACGCTTATACACATATGTACGTTGTCGTGATTTATAGTGCAATTGATATGATACATGAAAATTATTTCAATTAAATTATTAGCTGGCTTGAGAATTCTTGGTCATTTTGATTATGATATGCTTCAAAATATATTACAATGTATATATATAAATGTATATGCAGTATGTGCAGCAATCAATTTGGTATTGATAGGTAAAAGTTGAGGATGTGGTTGAGATTGATGATCTATGAAAAATGCAAGTAGAGTTGTAAATTTAATGCAGTGTGGCGACACTGGTTTTTGTTTGATGAAAATTGAAAGAAACGCAAAAGAAATTGGAAAGAAAACTGAAAATATAGCACAAAGGTTATGTGAGACCTTCAAGTGTACGTGCTTTAGTTTGCAACATGAAGAATACCAATCCATTCTTTCATCTTTCTGAAAATCCAATTAACATTACCACACGACATATCATTTGAATATAATATGTATGTGTGTGTTTGTGGCTTGTAAAAGGATGATCAGCAGCTAAACTTATAAAAATTACAGCAGCAGAGAGTATGAACTATAAAAACTATAGGCAAATAGAAAAACGTATGGCAAAAGCAAAAAAACAAAAAGATGTGCAATGAAGAAATTGAAAGAAGAAGAAGAAGGAGATGGATAGATGAAGGGAGATACCGGTCACATGCAAGTGTAAATCAAGATAAGCAGCATTTTCCTCAGATTGGAATTGAAAAACATCAGAAACAACAGAGAAGCTTGAGAGAAAAACCCAAAAAATTGGCAACACTTTATGATAATGATACAATTTTCAATAACCTAACAGATGATGAAGAAAAGGCGGTGATGAAAAAGTCTGGCAACACTCGTTGTCCAGATAAACAATGATATCGGCGGTTGATGGCAGTGCCTGACAGCACCCAAGAAATTAATGTTCAATGACGGCGGCGCGAGCAGCAAACACAAACTGGTCTCTGTGTGTGTGTGCTGTGAGTACGCCCAACTTTATGCAAGTGACAATTTATTAATGAACCAAGAGCATTTCCAGCTCGGCTAGAGAATGGAGAATCGACTATGGAGCTTGATGCGATTCCCGCTTCGGCAATGGATTCTGCATGTGCACTCGGCAAATCAGAATGCCAAAAGCAGACCCAGACCCAGACCAAGCTCTCTCTCTGTGCACCCAATTTTATGACAATCCCAATAGGAGACTGACAACGACAACGGGAGAGAGATGGCAACCAAATATATGGTGTATGGATCTATGTATGATTCGGTGAACTGATGACTATTTGCACGATTCATGAATAATATTATAGTGATTGAGCAAGGTACATAGACAAGAAGGATCTGAACACTTGATCATGACATCCTCCAAAGCCCTGACTTATTGGCGCTGAATTCAGTGACTATGAACTCACTGTGGTGTTTGTGGAAAAATTAATATTGTATTAGTTGAAGCTGATAAAATGGTTGTAAAGTATAGCTTATTTTCAAATTCTGACTGTCAATCAAATGACACTTGAGAACGAGGAAATGGTTTATTGTATTCATAGTTGAAGACATGAGTTTTTGTCTTTGTGAATTGTAACAAATACGAAAATGTAAAATACTTAAAAAACTTTTATATGACCAAATTGGTCCAAATAGCAATAATATTTTATTTATTTATAATACTTACATAGTGACATAGACATTCTATAATTGATGACGAGTTTTGTCCGATGATGGATTTTACTCAGTATCAATCGATCTCAATCAAACTGATTGACAAGTTTTTACATAATCAACTATTTTGGAGTTGAAATGAGTCATGTCATCTAAATGATATTGGAAGCTGAATAATGTATTCAATAAAAGCATTTCCGGATTGGATAATAACTAACTATTTTGATGTGGAGAGTTGTTTCATAATAAATTCAAATGAATTGATTGATAATTTATTTTTATGTATGTGGTTCAGTTTTAAATAAAAAAGAGAACAGTGACATTAAAGCAAAAATTTGGTAAGTAAACCTGATTGTGCACTGAAATCTGGGTGGTGCAGTGCCTGTGGATTATCGGAACAACAAGGTGGTGATGACAATATTTTGGGTTCGTTAAAATAATAATATGCTTTAATTTATCAGACATTTTGATGAAAATGCATATATAGGTAAAAACACCGTAACGTGAAGTTTAGTTAGTGTCAACCCATATCAGCCACACACACACCCACACACATACACATACACATACACCCACGCACACACACACAAGTCATCAAAATCCAAGCACAGAGATGAATCAAATTAACAGAAAATACCACAAACAAAATGAAGAATCGTTTTCAAGGCAAAGACAGAAATAAATTCAGAAGGAAATGACACTGTCTGTGGGTGTGTGTGTGTATGATGCAGTGCAATGATGAAAAACGACAACAACAATAACAGATGGGCGGTGGATGCAACTTGATAAGTGAGCTGAATTACATGGCTTTGATGATGGCAGCAAAAGAATGCGCGAGATGCTGATGTTGTGATGCTGTGACCCAAGAGGAGAGAGAGAGAGAAGAATCATCAAGTCATAATTTACTATAGTAACGGAAAAATTCAACAAGAAGGAAGCACATTCAAATGGAAGCACAATGAGGTAAAGCATAACTAAACATTAACAAAAAAACTAAAAAAAAATAAAAAAGGAAAACAGCAACAACTGTAAGAGAAAATGAAAAAAAAAGGAGAAGAAGCTTAAAAAGAAGCTGAAAAGACGGATACTTGGAATAGTGCTAAGGAACAGGAAGACGACAACGAGGCGAGGCGAGCATGTTGCCGAACCTAGCAACTTGACCATGGTGACGCAATTGATAAACTCTCTATGTACTCCTGTGACCGCTATTTATCTCTCTACTTCTTCACACTCCTGTCGCTTGTGAGCATTCACCTTTGTAAGGGCTATAATCACTGAAAATCTATGTAGTGCGTCACTATGGAGCATCATTTCCAGAACATAAAGATGATGAATATTCCTCCCTGGTACTGCTCTGTCCGGTGCTGTGTGTTAAGGCGACAACCAGACACTGTTAACACAGCAAATGCCTTTTGCATATCAAAAGTGAAACTTTGACATATAATTTCTCGCATGGATTTTCACTTTGACGACATAAACGATGACAATGCCGCCTTTGAGTTTCCACTCCACTCCCACTCCAGTCCCAAAGTCACAATTCTTATTCAAATGAAAATACACAAAGAGCAGCAAAGAACAAGTCAAAATAATATATGTAATATGTAGTCGAGTCTCCGACTTTGAGATACTTTTTACACAATTTAGTTTAACACTTATTAATTGTTTTGTACAATAAAAGTTATCACATATTTATTTTCAAAACATCATTTTAAAATGGAAACATATTTTTTATTATGTAGTAACGTTATATTTTATATTTTATTACCTATATGTAGTATAGATTTATTGAAACAGTTAAACAAAAATATGCGACAAAATTATGGGTTAAAGTAAAAGTGAGAGTTTGATGAACAAAGTTTTCTTTTTATTTTTTTAATATTAAGCATTATATTGTGTATGATTACAATGATAAAAACTATAATACAATTAGAGTACTGTATAATGCCAAATTTGGTTGATCTCCTTGTCATCTTGCTCCTGCAACGAACATTTGCAAATTAATGCCCTCTTCTACAGTGACAATAAAAGAGCACATTCGTGCTGTGAATGTGAAAATGAATAGAAAAAATACCTGGATGGTTTTGTCTAATAATTAATTGGCAACATCAATTAATCATACCGTTTAAATTGATGGCACAGCAGAACATTCGATATGTAACATGTATATGTGTCATGTGATTGACCCTCTGTTATTGTAGTTGCCGCACTCAAATGAGAACAATGGGGGGCGAGAGAGAGGTGAATTGATAACGACAACTCGGCATTAATCGCCATTGGCGGTTGGCGCCGAGCCTGCCACGTCGTCGCAGCTCTCGCGCTAGCTAGCGACACCGATCGTTTTGTTTGTTGCGTTTTTGATCTGTTGTTTTGCTTGATTACAGCTAATAACATAAATATTGTACCACAATGCAATAATAATGTTGAATGGCCATGGTTGCGTTTCAGCTATAAGCCAAAATTGGTACTGTACTTG